>JAOXYM010000003.1:33826551-33838032 GCA_028567055.1 Leptatherina wallacei | reverse complement strand
GATGGATGGATGGGTGGATGGATGGATGGATGGATGGATGGATGGATGGATGGATGGATGGATGGATGGATGGATGCTCAAAGCGCCGCCAGACAAACTGCAAAGGAGATTTTGAAATAAAAAAGGGAAACTTGTTATAATTTACACAGAAGAGAGATATTTGAAATATCTATATTCAGGACTAAACGGAGGGAACGCCGTGTTTCAGTGTGTTTTTCGGTGCAAAATAAGCCGTGACTATGACGTCTCATTCATCCTGTAACCAAAAACAAAACCACAATATTTCATAAAAAAAAAAAGCACCACCAGTTTTCTTTGCAAAAAAAACCCCAGCAGGTCCTGGTCTACCGTGGCCTCCGCTTTGCTGTTGCATGTTATGTGTTAAAAAACAACAAAGATAGAGTATAAGACAAGGTGATGCAAGACCAACAAAGTTTCTGCTTTCTTAAAGTCTTGGGGTTTGGGAGACAAAAGTTTCAACCCTAAAACAAGGAGATGAAAATATTCCAAATATATATTGAGATATATATAAATATATCAAATCTTTCTGGTGGTCTAGACTGCTTCTCCCACCTGACGACTGCAATCTACCGTTGCCAATAAACTATCTTTAAATAAACGCCTCCCCAGGCTACAGCTTACACTTTGGCACCCGACTTCAAAGACATGTAAGTATCCCTTCGAGGCCCTGCTTTGGGGTTTAATAGCATTGTTCATGATGTTCAGACAAGGTATATATGCTTTTTTTCCACCGCATGTGAACACGCAGTCACGCAGGACTACACATGCCAGATTTCTCATTGCATGCACCTCAATTCCAACTGACAGCATGTCGGGAAAATCTTTGCATCCATATTAAAGCTGCCAAGAGCGGAAAAATGCAAATGAGTTGATACCGTTGTCATGTTAATGGGCATTAACAGGGACTAGAAGAGGTGCCAAAGTGTAAGCTGTAGCCTGCGTTTACATTAAGATGCTGTTTTCACAATATCCTCCTAATCACTAACACCCTTTAAGTTATCTTTTATATTTTGATATGCAGGAAACCTCATCTGGTTTTTTAACAGGATCCTAAAAGAACCGGGGACATTACAGATAAGCAGACAGGTTCTCATGTTAATGGTTACGTCATGCTATAATGATTTGTAAAGTTGCACAGGACCGGAACTGCACCATCCTTCTACACGAAGCCATGGCGAGGCGGGAGAATTTCATTTCCCGCCGTAATTCTATCAGTCGCAGACATCATCAGGAATGGGTCACACATGGATCGGCAGCCTTCAGGCTTTTCTCCTGCCCCCCCCCCCCCCCCCCCCCCCCACCCCCCCCCCCCCCCCCCCCCCCCCCCCCCTCTTCCTCTCTCTGTTTTTGTTTCCTTCCTCCTTCCCCATGGAAGACTTTTACATCCAATTTGCAACCCTCTCCGTCTCTCTCTGCTTCAGCGTGTTCACCTGCCTGAAGCTCCGCGTAAACTTCTTCTCGCACTCTGGAGATTGTATCTGTCGTTCCAGGGACAAAAGCTGCAAAAAAAGGGGAGAAGATGTTGACAGGGGATGTCCCTTTTCCGTATTTGATAGAACATGTGATACATAGCATACTGTATAGTTCTCTGTGGGTGTTCGTGATGTGTGTGTGCGCTTGATCTTCCCTCTTATTTCCAGTAATCTCACCACACACACCACCTCAAGACAGAAGCAGGGCCCTTGCAGGCTGCATTCTAAATACTCTCAAGACTAGAGGCAAAGCAACATGAATTTCAATGAATTATTAAACAGGATTATTTATTTACTTCCTCCACACCCCGAACCACCTAGCTGGCAAATCTACATAGCGTTCTTTTCTCCAACCTGTGGCACATTTGTTTGCATAATTTACTGCCGCGGCTGAATATTTTCTTTAGGATGTCGAGTTTAGTCTGTTCTCTGTACACGCACCTTTGGGAAATCGGCCTGGTGGACTTTCTGAAATTCTAATGGAGTTTGATGGCACGCTGCACCGCACTTATCCTCCAGACTGAATCTGAAATGACAGTTTGCATAATTTGTTTTGTCGGCCATCATACGGTGCCTCTGAATTTGAGTTTGTATCGGATTAAATGATATTGTGTGAATCAAGTGGTATTGTGCAGTGGGTGAGTGAGTGTGTAAATGTGTGTGTGTGTCAGACTGTGGGAGAAAGAGATGAATAAGCGAGCAGAGGACTGGAGCCCTGCCAGGCTGCGAGACTCCGACGCACTGCAGATGAGCCAAACCTCCATCCATTCACATGTAGCCCTTTCGTAGCCGGGGGCGACGACTTGCGCGTTATCAGGATCTGCGTGCTTCTGGGTTTTTTTTCCCTCTTTACAGATATTGAGCCGCTTTTTACAGGCGCAATTAAATATGCAAGTAAGCCTCATGAGCCAACAACCTTGGTTTCATTCTGATTCTTTAATGAGAAAAACTTATCACTCCCACGGCAGTCAGCCGTATGTATTTATAAAACTCTGACTTCAGTCATTAACGGCACAGCAGGCAAATATGGCACCTTAACAAAGGAAAAAAACAACTAAATAAATCCAGGTGCGACCTCCACCGAAGCAGAGGAAGGATTTGTAAGCTGGCCCCAACATTCCTGCTGTTTGGAGCATTTTTTCTTTTTTGAACATTTTCATCCATTCAGGATGATTAACAGAGTCTGCATGCTCCAAGACAACAAGCAGCCAGAGATATGGGTGATGGAGGATGAAAGAGTGCTGTTAGACTACAGCAGCATCCTCTTCATATTGCTGCCAGAGGGGCAGCATGTGCCTGCTAACACTGATAGAGCTGATAGATTGTGTTTTTATTGGACTGAATCAGTTAATGAATAGACCTCTCTGGGAAGATAAATGCACATAACTGTGATGTGTTGCACAGACTTCTTCCTCTGTTAGATTCTACCAGTCAGGCTCAGAAAGATCTTCTTGTTTTTTAGTTTTTTTTACCAAGTTTTATGGACTTGTTGTCAGTTTTACTGTTGGGGGTCTGACACGTGTGTGCTCACACATATTTTAGTTAGAAAACCATCCTCGCCGAGTCTTTGTGGTCGTACGTACAGCATCGATATCCACCGCACAGCCCCTTTCGGACATGATGCTAAAACAACTGGGAGGCATTTAAAGCAGGTTTTTTTCTCTCGTGTCAAATATCCGTAGCAATATTTTAAATGAATGTTGAGAAGTCGGTTTGCACAATTCTAAGTGGAAAAAAGACAAAAAGTCAACAGCAAATTGCTTTTGCTTGGATTTTTTTTCAAAGATGTCCTCCCACTCAGAGCGAGAAGCAAACCTGCGTGCAGCTGAACAGCAGCATATGGCTGCCACGATGACAAGAAGAAAAAGCTCATGCTCATCGTGCAGTGAAATATTACTCACGACTGGAACACACCAGAGAAAAAGTCACTTTTTAAACTTGAATTTCTCAGGAAGATTTTATTTTTATTTATTTTTACAAGATAATGAAAATAATTTTTACAAATACAAACTCTGAAATTATTTGCAAACATTCGTTTACAGCTGCAGAATCTTTCTGGATGCATGTTGAGCCCATGCATTTAGGAAGGGGGGGGGCAGTCCTGCAAGTTTTAGATGTTTCTGATTCAAATCAAATGGCTCTCCAGGTTCTGTCCAATCATGTCGACCCATTAACCATTTAAAGCCCAACCAAAGAAAAAAGGGGGAGAAAAGTTCAACTTTTTAAATCTGAAGTCTTTATTTGGTCTTTTTAACCTAAGCTGGAAAAAAATTAACAATTCTTTTTGGGCGGGTATATCGACCATTTATTACTGTGTGACACGTCAAAATGATTATAGTGTAGTCTTCTGCTTCCTGGTGTCCATTACGGGGAAGAAGACAAGTATCAGAATGTGTACATCAGGGTTTTTACCATAAAGTGATGCAAAATGTCTCAGAAACTACGTCAATCAAATATGATCGTTTTACTTTATGAGCTTCATCGGAAACATCCAAAACCTGCAGGACATCATTCTATTATATTCTACAGTCATTTAGCACAGTGTGTGGGGGGGGGGGGGGGTTCGCCAGATAATTGGGAAAAATATATAACCAACGTCTAGCACCTTCGTTTTTTAACACATTAATGCAGAAATCCACATTAATCCTCCTTTCTAATGGAGATTCTGACTGTTTTCAAGCCTTATATCTAGAGGATCCTGCAGGATCGTGGGAGGGGGGGGTCCCGAACACCAACGTATGCTATCTTTGCTAAAAAAAGTATTTAACAGACGCTTTTATCCAAAACTTAGATGTGAGTAGTCCATTGATGCCAACACTGGAGGCAAGGAGGGTAAAGTGTCTTGCCCGAGGACACAACGACAGTTGACTGGGGGAAACAGAATTCGAACCGGCAACCTTCCGATCATCGGACGACCTGCTCTACCACCTGAGCCGCCGCCGCCCATCATGAGGACCGACCCTTGTTTAGAGCTAAAACCGATTCTTTAAACATATCAGTCTGTGCATGTTTCCAGCAGCGCCTCATTAACCGGAGCGTGCTGCCGTCTGGATCAGAAATGTTTCCTCTTCATTATAATAGGCAGAAAAACCTTGAGACAAACAGATATCATTCCTCATGATGGCTTCCTTGTTCTGCTACTTCTTGAACGTTGGTGACATGGAAAAGTCCCTCCGATGGAGGAGCTCTGCACAGCTGGAGCGCAGCAGACCTGTAACCTCTGCTTGTCTCGGACCAGCCGAGCCAACAGGGTTCGTGTCATCATCTTATCCTCGTGTGCAGTACGAAGTGGAGCGGAACTGCAGGAAATTGTTCGGCGTGCGAGCTCGGCGGTACATCTGAGTGTGCTGAGTGTGGGCGTCGAGGTCTGGCAGGGGGCTTCCCGTGGGGGCTTCACCTCCATCGCTGCTCGCTGCTGAATGTTGCTTTGAAGTGCGGAGGGGAGGTTAAGTGCTGACAGGGGTGTACAGTATAATGGCCTCCTCAGGTTATGTTATGTTGGGGGAGGAAAAGCTGTGCTGCGTTGTCATATGTAGTCTTGTAAATTCTGTTGAATCCGGTCCAGCAGAGCAGAGCAGAGTGCTGCAGAGCTCAGGTTACATGGCCCACATATTCACCGGAGAAAGGGGATTATTCAGGGCCGGGTTTGTGCTGATGCGCTCTGACATAAGGAAATATGAGGGAAGGTGCATTAAAGAATCTCGCAGGGCACCTCCCCTTTCATCACATGGCCGTTCGCTGCAGCATCCGCAGCGAGGTCTAACCAGAACGGGGCTACAGCGATGACATGCTGTCGAGTGGAAACAGGGTGAGGAGCTGAGCCGGGCTAACGCGGAGAGACAACAACGCCGTGCCTGCTGCCTTCTGCACGTCCCCGTCTTTCCTTGGATACATTTAGCTTTTCTCTATCTCTTCAACATCATCATTTTTCTTCCCCGCTATACGCTGTGACATTTATCGCTCTCCCCCATTACTCAGCCCCCCTCCCCCCCTCTCTGAACGCTCTTTGGTGTGGGCGCTTGTCTGGCTTGTGTTGAACCTTCCTGTAAGGCCTCTGCCTATTTTATTTGTTTTACTGAATCAAGGCCACAGCAGCGTGCTCTGACAGCCCCCCTCCATCATGCTCGGCCGAGTGATTGATTTCAGATGTGCTTCGGGAGACTTTGCACTTAGAAACCAAACACAAACAAGCGGCGTGTGCGCACGAGATGCCTGCGAAACATCTCACACGCAGACATCCGAGTGTCCAGGTAAAAACAAAAACAGAGAAACTTAAATAATCGAGTTTCTGTCTTTCCTCCTGTTTTATGAAGATGAAGCTGTTACCAGGATGTTTCTTTGTTTTTAAATGGGAGCTCTTATTGTAAAGCTCTTCTATTCACACTGGTTTAGATTAGTCTCCATCGGCACATTAGCATGGATGCTGTGGCCTCCTGGCAAGAGCTCTTCCTCTGACATCCAACTCAATCATTTATGCTGGCCAGTGCTGGTGTCCATGTCCAGCACGAAAAGATGGGGGGGGGGGTGCAGCAGCAGCAGCCTGCTCCTCAGATGTCCTCATTGCATTTGTTTAAATCAGCAGTTGGGAATAAATCTTCTGTAAAAACCTTCCGTCCCTGCAGCTTCGCAGCTCAGGGGAATCAGATCATATTGATTCATCAAACCCTTTCAGCATCAGGAAGCTGCCTCGGCTACCTCTGTTTGATATCTACATGTGTGAAATGGGATCCAGACTGCACTGCAGTCTGCTTCGTTTTACACAGAAGGCTCCACTGATAACAAACGATAACGGTGAGATCTCAGACAGAGGTTTGAGTGAGACGTTGGGCTCATTCAGCAGGCTGGTGATGACCAAGCTGTCAGGATGCTGAAGTAGACGCAAGGCGGACACACTGAGGAGGACGTTGAGGTGGATACACGGCAGGTCTTAAAGTTTGTTTTGCGTGTTCGTTGGCATTATTATTTCTCTTTTATGTCTAGCATCGTGGCGGCAGAACGACGGTCTGGCCGCTGAGTTGTGCCGAGCAAATAATAATAATAATAAAAAAATCTAGATTCAGTTTTTTTTTAATCTTAAATTTTTTATTTTATTTGTTTATTTTGAATAAATGTTTGTTACTGACTTTACATAATACTGCCAGACCTGGCGGGAGGGGGCAGAGAAAGGAGGAGACAGAGGTACACCTGGTAGAAAACATTGCAATCCAACCACAGACCGGAGACAACCTGCTACACCTGAACAGAAACACAACGAAGAAGCTCCCACATCACATCACATTCAGCACAGTTAAGTGTGAACTGAGACGATGGACGTGACGCGCACGCGCAGAGGTAAACACGACGTCACGCAATACGTACGTTTACAGAAAAAAACACAGGAATTTAACATGTGAAGCACATGTAGTTGCAAACATGTGCACATGTGCATGTACATGTGAAGCACACGTGCATGTACATGTGAAGCACACGTGCACGCACATGTGAAGCACACGTGCACGTACATGTGAAGCACACGTGCACGCACATGTGAAGCACACGTGGTTTCTCTAAAATCGGTTTCATGCCGTTCAGACTGATCTGTGGTCACATGGGGTTTACATGGTTTTTAGATGTGGTTCACATGTGCAAACTAGGGGTGGGAATATCGATACTTTGGTGTCGATACTTCGATACCAGCCAGTCAAAGAATCGGAATCAATACCTTTTTGAGTATGGAGACACCACTCTGATGATAAAAAACATGCCATTAGTTTTTAATTCTGCATGCGAAGCCACAGTCTTGTCTTTCTGTGTCACATGATTATGGCAGCCAATCAGATGTCATGATGATTCTGCTACTGTTAGTGAAGATGTTTTGATAGTGCAGGTTATTATGATTTATCATATTTATCATATTTCTATGATGTTTTATTTTCCATTAGAATTGTGAATCTATTGATGTGATTTCATTATTTTGTCATTTAAAAAAATTGATTTCATATTTAAACCTCATCCTTCAAGGGACAAAAAAGTATCTGTATCAGTATCAATGAAAAAAAAGCACTATTACCTAATGGTATGGTATCGACATGACAAACAAGGTATCACCCATCTCTAGTGCAAACATGCGGTTTTCATGTGATCTACATGTGAAGAACATCTGATGAATCACATGTGAAAAGCCTACAAACCCAATCACGAGTGGATCACATGACAATGTTCACATGTGCGTGTACATGTGGTTTTTCTAAAGTCGGATTTGTGCCGTTCAGACTGTCGTTTTAAAAAAGATCGGATGTGAGTAACATTTGCAGCTGCAGTGTGAACGCAGCCAAAGCTTCCTGATCCGTTTCCATCTCCGTTCTCCACATTTCGGGTCCCAAGTTTAACATCATATCCAGGTTTTAGTCATAATTCATTCAAGTAGAATTGATGTGTTAATCAAGAGCGGTTGAAAAACGAATATTTTTTTTAAATGACTGCAGTTAAAGCAGACCTCCAACTTCCACGGGGAACTTACTCCTCATAATTCACAGGAAGCCCTTTAAGGTCAAATGTGTTGAACTTGAATTATACTTCCTCCAAAATTTTTCATAATTACATTCAAATGTCCAACGGGGGGGGGACCCATGAGGTTCAGCTTCATATTTAATTATACCATATGATGTGGATTCCTTTTGGTTTCTCATTACGGTTGCTCACTGAAACACCGCCTTCTGTGACATTTAGACCACGCAGCGTACTGTTTCATTTTCATAAAAAGGGTCTGGATTTGACACGATTAAACTGCACGAGTCATTCTCTGTGTTCTTATGAGGTCGGCTCGTATCTGGGAACTGTTGGATCAGAGATGTACTCGGAGAGGAATGCCAATTCCTTCTGGGGTATGACATCAGTAGCTGAGGACTAAATCATGACTCTGTAATTGAATCAGAGCTGAACTATTTTTCCTGGTTATTTTCTCGAACAACAGAATCACTTCTCATCAACGCTGGCAAGTCGGCGAGAGTCAGTTAGCGAAGGGAACGAGAGTGGGAGGGGGTTGCGGTGAGGTAATGAAATTCCCACGTGGCTTGTCCATCCCCAAACTCGACATATTAATGAATGAGCGCAAGTCGGCCGGCGCTCTGGAATTGGAGCACGCACACAACAATAGTCCTTTCCCTGACGAGGAGCAGGGTGCGGGAGGGCATCAATTTGCCTCTCCTCTCCCACAGAGCTCGGCATTCAGCAGAGCGTTCCTTATTCAGAGAAAGCATTCACAGCAAAATAAAACTAGCACCATCTGCTCCATCTCCCCTTGCCTCCCGCCACAAAGCAGATGATTATCTACTGGAGCCTGCTTTGCTTCAGCGAAGCACTGGAGCATCGCAGCCAGCAACCAAAATATCAACTGTCGGAATTTGGAAACTTTTGACAAGTTGCAGACTTCCTGTTTTGCACTAAATGTGCTCTCTCGCTCTCTCTCTCTCTCTGACATTTTACGTGGCGTAATGCATTCTGAAATATCACGCATGACTTTCTGAATGCAGACTTTTGTTTCCTACATGGTCTGCAGAAATACCAGAGTCATGGAGTAACAGTGAGCGCTTTGAACGCTGCTGTTTGTCCCACCAAATAGCCAGGGACAACAGGATGCTAAAAATAGAGACCGCGGGGGTCCATTCGAACCCTCGTGTGCCTGTCTTGATGGAAACTGTGAATCTCAGCAGGCTTCTGTGTCATGTGTACAGCCAAGAGAGGTTTACACGAATACACGCCGCTGTGGTTTCATGTCTGATGGAGGATGTTTCAACATGTGTTCGGGCTTAAAGATAAGTCTGTTTTTCTTCTGTTTCCTGGTTATGGAGAGATGCAACCAAAACGCTCGACTGATAAGTGAGTCACTTATCCTCCAGGGACGATAACGTGTCACAAAGTTAATTAAAAAACACCAATGAGCCAAACTGTTGCAATTCTTCCACAGCCGTGAACCCTGTTGGTGCATGGACAGCCCAGCACCCTGCTGCTGGGATTTACCTGTGCACCTAATCTGCCGGTGAAAATAGTCTCCAGGAAATGACTCCGTACTCTCTTATATATTTGTCACCTTATTCTATAAAATCTTCACTTAATCTTCTTTGTAAATGAGAATTGTAGTTTATTTTAACTGTGTTAAAATATCCTCCAGCAGAAGCAGGCTCAGGAAGGACGGCCATCTGTCTCGACTGATTGATCTACAGCAGAATGATGGAAAAAGGAAATAATCAAGGTGTTTAAATGGCCCAAAGTCCAGACATCAGCATCTGTGCAGATCTGTGCAGACACAAAAGATCTTTTATCACCTGTAGATCACCTGTGGCAGCCATTCTGGAAATGATGGGGTATCGATTCATACATAGAAATACATCCACTCTCTCTTTTAGATAATAACAGCAAACCACAAAGAATCGCAGGAATTCCTCCTGCAGACCTAAAACAAGCCCACATTTGCCAAACTGTGGTTTCAGCATCGTCTTTGCTTGTCACTCTCACACTGCATGAGACAAGTGCATGTCCTGCCTGTCATTGTTTGCTCAATGTCCATCCTATCAGCAGCCGGAGCTCTCTCTCATGTGCCCCAATCCAATTTAAAGCATATTTGTATGTCTTATAAAAGCCTTTGAGTCTGCTGCTTGGCTTGGTTAGTCTGTTTTTCACATCATAGATCAGGGAGACAGAGATGACACGAGGACAGGGACAGAGAGATAAGAGAGCTGGGGATGAAGACATGGTGGAGAATGTAATGCAGGGAGGCAGTCTAGATAAGTGGGAAGAAAAACAGCACGCAGACAGGAGCAGCCACTGCACCGTCTCCAGTCTCTTGCTTTCTCTACCAGACTGAGCAGCTTAAGCTGAATAGCTCCGGTAATGATTTCTCTGCCATTCATATGAAAAACATAACACATGTAAGCACACAATAGCACACAAGGTAAATGCAGTTGTGTTAAAGGATTTCACACAAACAGAAAAAAACAGAGACTGGAAAGATTATAGGCAAATCATAGGAGATTTCCCAGTGAATCAATTATCAGGCTGGATCACAGGTGAGCCGTCAGGGTGGCGGGTGACGGGGATTAAAGGCTGCGGTGAGGAAGAGGAGGTCCAAGACACTCACAGAAGAAAGAGAATGAGCAAATACTCAAAGGAGGGAGGTTTTAGACAGGCTGAGAAAGCTCTGGACCGTAACCAGCATGTGTCACTGTGGTGAACCGCAGCGCTGCTTCGGATAAAAGCAGGTGAAAGAGCTCCGGCTGAGTCCAGCAAGTTTCCAGCTGTCACTGTTTGTGTCATTCAAGGAGCTCTGAGTGGGCACTGAGGTGAGAGTCATGAGGAGGAAGCGCTCGGAGCTATCTGCTGCCAGTCTGCCTCCTTAACACTTCACACCAGTGTGTGTTTGTGCACGTGTGCGGTGACACATGTGTGCAGACGCAGTAGGGAACACTTTGCAGTTTGGATGAGCCGCGCATTCATTAACAGTTCATACAAGAAAGGATAATTAAAAGCTTGCTGTGTTTGTAATTACCCCGTAGCACCTGTTTCCGCCGCCGCTCGTCTTCTCTGCCCACAGTGTAACACTCACTATCGCTTTCTCTCTGAGGTGATGTGGGGGCTCGGGGGCACAATTTATTCTGTGGACTTAGATGAGATTCATAAAGTTGAGATTTGATTCATTAAATCTGAAGATTCATTAAATGAGATCAGAAGAAGAAGAAGAAGAAATGGGAGTGTTTGGGGCCAAAAGCAATGGAAATGCACATAAGCAAGGACACAAATATTAAAATACGGCTAACATAATATTAACCTCATTCTAGCGTGAAGCAGGAAACTTAATGGAATCATAATTTAATTAGCAGCGTGATCAGATGTGTTTTTATGCTGCACACACCTGCATCCACACACACCTGCATCCACACACACACCTGCATCCACACACACACCTGCATCCACACACACACCTGCATCCACACACACCTGCATCCACACACAC
>JAOXYM010000003.1:33797984-33808059 GCA_028567055.1 Leptatherina wallacei | reverse complement strand
CACGAGACTCGTTACGTTGCTAAGATGGCGACGGTGGGAACCTCCCAATGAGCTTCTTCTCAGCTCTTCACAAACCTTCGGGTAAGCCTCGTCCATATATATACAGTCATTGGTAATCTTCTAACTAAAGATAACTTTTAAAACCAGTTCTTCTACTCCTGATTCCATTATGATGTGATATTCTGTGACAGTGCATACAATAGAAGTTTATTTATTTATTCATTTATTACAATAAAAGTTGCACAGTGCACAAAAACCCCCCCTCAAAAGTCTGAGGAATGAATGCAACGTGAACTAGCTTACTGCTTTGCTGCCTTGATGCTGTTTCTAACAGCAGAAAAAGAAAAAAACCTTCTCAGGTGCGTAACTTATACGTGTTGCGAAGGTGTGACCGTGTAGGATGTGGACTATTAGGAGGACAATTAATGACAATTAATGATGAAATTATCCTTATTTTTCCTGATTTATTTATTTGCAGAGTAAATTCTGTGGCATACAGTGATGGTGGCTGCTACTCTCTCTTCTCTGTTTTCTTCTGTCACCTCACAGCAACATAGAAAGGCTGCAGATAAACGTGTGCGTAATGCTGCATGATGGATGCACCGGCTCTGAACTGAAGCATTAAGTGAAGATGAGCGTTCAGGGGCAACAGACTTTCTGGCCCGTGAGCGTCTTATTTGTGACAGTCGTTACTTCCTGTCCTATATAGTTATTCTCTGGGATTTTCTTACTTTATCTTCACGTAAACTTCATGTTTTATTTCTTTTTTTAAATGCATGCTCTATGCACATTCTGGGCTGTTTATGAACTTTGCCCCTTGCCTTTTTATTGGCATGTCTGACCGTGGCTCTACTTTCACGTGGATGGATCCTCCTCCTGAAATTGTCACACCATTTCTATACAGAAAATTCCTTTTCTCATTCTTCATCTTGGTTGTTGCAATAATGGATGAAGAGGCTCTCTTTGTTGCATCAGCACTCATGAGGTTCTTTACTTTAATGGTGAAAATGTGAGTGCGTAGAGGGGGCTGGATTCAAGTATCATCCATATGAATATATTTCCATAAGAGACTGTGATTTATTAAGGGGAAACATACATTTAAGATGGGCAGATTATGGTTTGGTGCATGCTTTGTATACCTTACCTTATCAAAAATGAGAGCCCAGAACTGGAAATGCCCATCTTTCCTATGTTTTCTGGATTTTATTGGGGTTTATTCTGATGTATTCTGATCTATTCTAGCCTGTATAAACCAAAGAAAGCGATAGTGTGAGTCCGGTTTTTGTGAAAGCCTTTTATTGTACAGATGTGACCAATAAAACATGGATCTAATCTTTATGGTTTACACTTGAAAAATTTAGAGTACAAGCTATATTTAAAACATCATAACCCCACACGTCCAAATAGTCCATAAACCATAGAAGGTGTTTGCTTAGTCGACGATTAGCAACATTATTTACAACGTTACTTTAAAAGGTACGTAGACCACTGCTTTTGTAGACTGCCTTTTGCTGTGTTCCTAGCAACAGTAACTAAGGAGGTTGTGGCTAATTCTGTCAGCAGAACCATATATAAAAAACATGTGCATTAGCTGTGTTGACAGACATGATGGGAGCACTTTGGACATTCTTCTTTCCTCATATCACGGCTCACACTACTTACTAAAACAAACAGCAGGTGCTAAACATGTAATATAGTTATAAGGAAATTACAGACCAATTGTATTTATAAACAAACCTGCTTATGAAATGAAATGAAATGAAAAATACTTTATTTATCCCTTTTAGAGGGAAATTATTGTTGTAGCAGAGTTTTTTTTTTTTTCAAATAATAATAATAATAATGATGATACAAACAATTAAATTAAATTAAAGTCGAAGATAGGGCCTTGTTCCGGATCAAGTTAGATCCGGAGATAGATTAAGAAACTGTTATCAAGATAGCAGTTCAATATAAATCATTAATTATACATTATAGCTTCCCTGCTATATGGTCAGCCTGTGTTCTCTTCACAATGCTCCTTATGATAGCTTCACATTTTAAATAAACAACAACAACATCTCATCTGCTTGATAAGGGCTATGTGTGTAGGCTATTGTGGATAAAAGGAAAGAAAACTAGATAATTGGTACCGATACTTATCAGTACCAATAAACTAGCAAAGAAGGGTCTAATGATGTTACTTTGCTGCTACAGTATCTGCACCAGCACTGATCTTTTTACCATGTTTCATCCAACATTTCATCCTACGCATGTCATGAAAACGGTGTTTCGATGTGAGCTGATAAATCCATGCTACCCTCAAGTCCATGGCTGTGTCTATAAGTCCACACTTTCCCCAACATAGTGCCCTATATAATGGTCATGCCATTTTCTAGGGGTGTCCGAATATCCAGAGAGAAAAAAGTAGGGCACTCAAAACTGACCCACAATGCATCTTGAAAAGTAGTGAGCATCGATGGTCTCTAGATGGGTCAAGATAGACAACAATGCGTTGCAGGCAGGAGCTCAAAATGCTGCAAGAAGGAGGCGAACACACAGAGCGGCGGGAGATGACCTATAAATGTTTTATATCGCTTTTTATTGAATAGATTTTCAACAAATAAAGAATAGAATATAAGGAAATAAAATATTTTCACATAAGAGTTTTGATTCGATTTGGAATGGCAACTTCACGCGCGTCAGGGTTGCCGTGGCGACAGCTGGTAGTCACGTGATCTGCGGAGAGGAGAAAATCGCCAGCTTTGTGTTTGAATCGCCAACAGAATGAGTGACTATATAGTCTGCTTGTATTGCAGCCCCATGTAGAGAATGAGGGGTTACGGGATAGGGTGGACGTACGGACACCGCCCATATCTGACAGATGTACAGCTCGTCAAATAAGATGATAACTTTCATTTCACGTTCATATTTTTATGTATTTTCATTAAAATTGTAGGCCTATTTTGAGTTTTTCATTATTATAAAGAAAAATGAAATGAAAAATACTTTATTTATTCCAGAAGGAAATTTCAAATTAATTAAAAAAATATTCATAAAAGCCTGATAATAGAAACATTCATTAATATATATACTGTTGAGGCATCCTACCTTCATAAATATATAAGGTAGCATACTTTTATGGGTTAATTGAGGCATCCTACCTGTGCAAATATAGGCTACTGTATAAGGTAGCACATTTTTATGGGCTTATTTACACCCTGGAGGCGTCTTAGCTTCATGAATATATTTGCAGTTTGATTTTTAACACCCATGATGTTATTTCTAACCTTCATTAATCCACATATTTGCAGATTAATGATCTTTACACTGTCTATTTTTGATTGCTCAACACTGAATTTTATGGAAAAATGTCCACAGATCCTTCCTCTAAAGGATATTTCAACAAGGTAGCGCGTTTCAACAGAATCAAGATGGCGAAAGCTGTTGCTGAGGTACCTTCATGTCCAGTTTTAGACGAAAATGAAACAAAGAAAAGTGTTTGTATTTAGCATATGAGGCAGATGATCAGAGAAAAGTTTTTAAACCTTTTATGAACACAGTTCAACAAAAAGGTAGCAACAGAGTCAAGTAGCAAAACAAAACGGGCAAAGCGTGTTAAAGACCAACTCTGGGGTTGTTTTTAAGGAGTTTTAAAATCTTGGTAAGACCCCTGTTTTATCATTTATGGAGTATTTATCAGTTATAAATGTCAGGCTGGCCAGCTGCACACATTAGCATTAGCCTTTTATCTATTAGCTGATAGTAACAGAAACTTTAGCTGCTATCATTAAGCTAGCGGCTAGCAGAAGTGGCAAATAACAAGATTACTGCTTCTAACATGTGAGCGAGGGTAAAAAATGTTATCAATCCTGCCCATCTAGAGAGTGTTAACTGGATAAAACCATTATTGGTGCCTAGAAATGCTTTGTTTGTGTTAAAATGCCACATTTAAGCTGAGAAAATGAGCAAGTAGGCAGAAATGACAACAACCTAGCTAACATTGAGGGGCAAAGTCACCAGAAACAGCGAAAACAAACAGTCTGAACACATCTGAACCAAATATCTTTTAATCTTAAAATGATTTAGTCCAAATATTTCCAAATTGAATATAAACACAAGGTAGGCTATAGCTTCTACCTGTGTTTGATATTGTTCTATGATGCTAACTTTAGTAGATCACCTAACTGTGTGTGTGACACATGACACATGTAACACTTATAATACTTAAATTATATTTTTAAGAATGTTAAGATGTGAGTTCCCGGAGGCGTAATCGCACTTTTAAAAGCGATTTAAATCTGACAGAATATATTAGCACTATTAACTGCTGTTTACATTCTACCTCTTCACCCTGGTACAAGTCTAGCTAATAATAATTATAGAGGAATATGTCTTCACACAGGTCCAACGTAATTATAACTAAATAAGAGATTTAGATTTTAAATTTGACGCATCTTTTGATATTATCCAGCGAAGACTGCCCCTCCAATAAACCCTGTAGACTTTAGATTTTATGCATGTTCTGCTCGGTCTGCTAGTAGCTGTTGTGGTTTCTGAAATGGTTTTTATTCTTTGTTTCATCTCGGGTAGTTTTATAGACACATAATTGAGGCTCTTACGGCATACAGGGCGGGTTTGACATTTACTGATGGGAGTGCTTCATATGGTTGAATGACTCCTTATATAATTCTACTCACTGATGCCTTTGCATCCCGAAGAGTTCAGAAAGCAGATGGATTGTGAGATATACTCAGAAACCACAGCCATGATGCGTTAAGACGATGATTTTATTTATACGTTGTGCATACATACAATTATATCTGCAGGCCTGCCTCGGGCTTTACATGGCCATTTAGCCCTTTAGTCCACAGATGAATTCACATCAAAAACCCACTCCAGTCTACCTTCACCTAAAGGCTACACCTACACATTCACATCGCCTCCCTCCGTCTCTGCCTGCAGTTCTTTTCCTTTTATTAAATGATGTTGCCCGTTTAATCATGGATGAAATGAAGTACGCTGTGCTGTGTTGATGGATACCTGCCCAAGTTAAACCCAGTCTGACAGCTTTTAATGCTTCGGTCAGGGTACTGAATGAGGTGGGCTACATCCTTACCTCTCTTTCTGTTTACGGGATGGATCTCATTTAAAAGAAATCCTGGTAAAACGTGACATATTTGGCGTTATATGAATTTTACATAAGGGAATATGAATCTTTCCTGATGTAGAAGATGCTGCAAAATAAACGTCCTTTTTCAGAACAGTGTCTAAATGTGTACAAGAGCTTATTTGGCTCTTACTGCGAACGGGAATGGATATTGGTGACTTGATTGATGGGGATGGATTTCTTAAGGGGCAGCCTGTGGACATGTAAATGCTCAGAGCAGAGCTGAGATCACGGGCAACAGAGCAGATTATTGAGGCAATCGACCAAAAGCTCTGCGGTCAATTTTAATGCGGGAAACATAATATTGAGACAAACATGTTACCCCACCACCTTCTCCGTATGGATTCACTTCCTGCTCCCTCTGCAGTAGCATGTTTAGCGCCGCTGACATGAGCAATGGTGCCGTCGCCTCTGTCTTGCCAGGAGGAGCTTCTCAACAATTCACACTGATTGTTCTCAAATTGCCCGGCTGGGAGAAAGCCCGTTTTCCGTTTGATGCTTTAAAGTGCCTCTGATTCCGCTGGGACAAGTATCTCCAGCTTTCGCAGATTTTTCATTTTTCAACACCCTCCCCTTCCTACTCAAATCCTGCCTCACACCTCCAACTACTGCTATTGTTTTTTTAAGGGGAGAGCTACAGTGCTGGCTGAAAGAAAGAAAAAGCAGAGCAGCAGAACTCCTCTGCCGACAAGTCATCCATCTCAGGCTGAATTTATTTCTCTTGAAGTCATTTTGCAGGAGAAAAAAAGAGATTTATTTTCTCTCATCTTGGAGTTTAAGCTATTGCAGTTGAAGATGTATTATTGTGCTTTGTTCTAGTTACTGATGTTTCCATGCAAACCCCCAAATTTTACGCTTTGCATTTTTAAAAAAAAAGTTGCATTTACGCAACAGCAGAGTGAAAACTACCTCCACGCAGACTGGAAACAACGCAGTGTGCATGCCAGGCCTGTAGGGGGCGCTGAAACTTTGGGGGTCCTGGCTCCAAAAGTTTGGGAACCACCAATGTAGCGGAGCTTTGTTCGTGGGTGTAAACAGGGTCTGAGTGGACAAATGTGAGATGACATGACAGACGCCATCATCCCCCAAAGATTCCAGTTCATGTTTTCATGTCCTCACACCTTTTTAAAAAAAAAAAAATGTTATGCCTCATTGCTTTTATTGGACTATTTCTTTTATTTCTGTTTCATTTTCATCTGATTTTACGTCTTTTTACATTTTAGTTATTTTATGTTCAACACTTTGTTCAGCTGCTGTTGTAAAGTGCTTTAAGTGCTCGGAAACGAGAGGCTAAAACTCAACAAAACTACAGTTCGTTGTGTTCCTCCAAAAATCTACTGTTTAAATGATGGAAAAAAACCAGCTTTTTATCCTTTAGTTGATCTTTTTTATGCTTTGGAAGAAATTTCCTCTCCTGCAACAAAGTGTCTTTTGTTGCTCAGAGAAAACTTTTGAATTCATCATTATAATCAAGACTTATTGTGTTTAGAAGTGAAACGCTGGGTATGGTTTTAAGTAAATGGCACCCAGCAGATTACAATAAGCCCGTTCTGTTCAGTAAACAGAGATAATGCAGCAGCAACATCTGTTTTCAATCATTCACCGACACTTGCATGTGCGTTCGGTGTTAATGGTCTTCATGGTTAATTCTAAATGCAGAGATAAAGTACAACACATCTGTCAAAAGCAACTTCAGAGAAAGAAATGGGAGCGAAAAAGACATCTGTCACTTCCAGAAAAACCACAGTCTCCAGATGTGAGGCAGCAATTAGAACCACAGAAGCAGATTTGTCAACTTCCCATCCAGCAGGATCTCAGTGTGGAGCTCAGCGAGCCTCAAACAGCTTCTGGAAACTGGCTTTTTTCCCCACGTTTTGTTGTGTGTACACAGCCACATTGTGATGGGTGGAAACTTTTGCAGTCTGATTGTGGAGACAGTTGCGGTGATTAATGTTTGTATCATCAGAGCCGTGAGCGTGGCACGTCTGCCGTTACCTGAGAGTGATAGCTAGTACGCAGCACCTATAATTACAGGCCTGTCAACCGCGCGGGCGCGCTGCCTCTACCGTGTTCAAGCACTTTAATTAGAATACACAAACTAGATTGGCACGCTGCATTAAACCCCTGCACTTGCATCAGTAAAATACACGTGGGCGATCTGATTATACACCGTGTGATCAGTTTTCAGAGGAATCGTACAGATTGTGTGATTTGATGATTAGTGAAGCACGTCCCAACTTTCAGACTCAACTTGAACTTAGCAAAAAAGTAGGATGATGCTCATAATGTGTCTTCTGCATCTTACATTGTAAAGAAAAGAAAGTCTGGTGGGAAAGAGGATAAACATCCTTAGTCTTAGTTTGGAGGAATCATCCTCCAATCACATTTCAAATAAATCTGAATGATTAGGGTTGAAGAGTCCTGTTAGACGTGCATCATTTTTAAAGATGTAGAAGAAGAAAAATGCTTCAGCGAGACGACTACATCCTCAGCAGATTAAGGAGCATCCTGTCGAGTAGTTTTTAATGATTGCAACTTTCATCAGCTCTCCTCGTTTCTTTTAAACGAAGCAGGCAGTTTAATGGGCCGAACGTCCATTTCAGCCTCTCCGAGGCCGCATCCATTTTTTTTTTGGGTTACAGAGAATCAGCGTTTGAGTTCTCCTGTGATTTAAACGGCTGATTCTCCACATGCATAATTAGATCTCTCTTTTTTGGAAGGGGGGGGAAGAAGCACTTTCATGATATGTCCTCTGGCCAAAATAATGAAATGAGGTGCAATTTCTCTGGGGAGAAAAACACAAGTGCAGGCATTCAAAGTGGAAATGAAAAAGCAGAAGAAATGTTGCTTGTGTGAAATGATGTGGAGTCGATGATACCTTCCTGCATCATTACTATGTGCATAATACTGAAGGAAATGACTAAAAACCCGGCCAGACCGTCTACGCTACCGTATGTGCGTGACTGTGATAAACATGCGTGCCTGTTGTTTGATGCTTTATCTCTTGACAACACAGAAACATGAGTGCCCTCCCCCCCGCGTGGACTTTTCACCTGCTACTCCTCACCTGTCGCCTCGTCTCAGATTCAGGATGAGCTCGGCCGTTCCCGGCGCTCCTTATGACCTTCTCCCTTGTGTGAACAAGACAGGAACACCTTGAAGTCTGTTCCAGCACGACGCTGCGTCCTCGGCCCGTGTTTATCAGCCTGTGCATGTTAGGCTCAAAGAGACTCTGCATGCGGGGGGAATAAGTAGACACGAACAATCAATATGAACTGCATCACTGGGCCCTCGTGCTTAAAGAAACAGGGTTGTGCAGCGTAGATTCGCACCACAGCGTGGAGGTTGTTAAAAAACAAGTCTGGATCAGTCATCTGTGGATTTTTCTTTATGTTGTACCATGCAGTGGCAGCATGGCCTGAATAACTAATTAGCTGATCCAATCCACGTTATTTATAGAGGACATTTATAAAACACAGGGTTTCCTTTGTGCTGCACATTGTGAAACATAATTGTAGTACTTAAAAAGACAAAGACATCCCACAAAAAGTCTGCACTTCTAAAAACAGCAAGGTTCTAAGAACTTCCCAAGGCTAGAAAGCTAAAAGGCAATTAAAATATTACAATAAAATGAATTAAAAGGATAGAATACACTAAAAGAAAGTTACTAAAACACTAAAAACTGTTAAAATACAAATTAATACAAAGATTCCAGGACTAAAATCACTTTAAAATACCCTAAAAGACCAACAGAGACACACAATTCTCATGCTGTGTGAGCGGGGGCCAGTTTGATCTGGGCGGGGAGCTTGTTCCATAGTTTGGGTGCCAGCACTGACCAAGCTCGGTCTCCTCTGGGACAACCAGATAGAATCAATCTGCAGACCTCAGCAATTAATCCAGTAGTAATTTACCTTAATTGCTTAATTAGCAGGAAAGAATAAAAATAAATGCAGATTGATCGGTTTTTGTAACCTGTTGATTTGTTTTCTGACTCCAACATCATTTCCCTGCAGACCGTGTTTGTAATAATTCTCATTAAGCAGAGAAAATGTGCATCCAGCCGTCTAGAATGTGGCTGTAACAGTATGACCACTAACAGCTGAAGTGGAAAACATTATCTCTGACAGTGTGGGGGTTATATGAGGTTACAAGTCAACAACCGGTCGTTGAAGTTAAAGCTTTAGAAGAATAAGTGGAGCTTTAACAAGCTCCTGATTGTGCTGGGTCACAGCTAGGATTCTCCCAGTCTGTAGTAGACCTGTCATGACCTAATAAAAGCCATCCAAACCGGGGACAAGTCTCAAGCTGGTCTGTCTAGTCCGATCCAATAAAAGAGCAACTTTAACCCTTTAAAGCCCGACCCAAGAAAATATGGTGAGAAAAGTCCTTTTTTCTTCTTCTGGTCTTTATTTGACCCTTTAACAAAATGCAAAAAAATTAATTTTTGACAAAAATAATTTTGTATCTTTACCGTTTATTACCTTGTGATATGTCAAAATAATTTTATCCACCAGGGGGCAGAAGACAAGTATCATATTGTGTTCAACAGGATTTTGTGTTTTCACCATAAACTGATACAAAAGGTCTCAGAAACATTAAAGAGTTAAATAGCTGGAAAAAGTTCTTGCTGGTTCTGATGGAAAGGAGTTGAAAGTCAGTACATTCCAGTTCGTTGCATATGGGGCTGTGTATTCCCAAGCTGACCATGTTCACGACTAAAAATGCCCTCAATCAGCCTGTGATCATCAGAACTGGACCCAAGCGCGATGGAGGATGGTCTGATCAAGCTCCTTCCTGTTGCTTACCTGGGGAAGGTATGACTCTATGGGAAGAAGTCTATCCATCTATCCATCCATCCATCCATCCATCCATCCATCTATCTATCTATCTATCTATCTATCTATCTATCTATCTATCTATCTA
>JAOXYM010000003.1:33500495-33510502 GCA_028567055.1 Leptatherina wallacei | reverse complement strand
CGGGGGGATCCCGAGGCGCTCCCAGGCCAGCCGAGAGATATAATCCCTCCAGCGTGTCCTGGGCCTACCCCGAGGTCACATTCACATTCACAGTTTTTAAAAAGCTGCTTTATCAACAGATCCTTTCAGTTCAACAGTACTGAAAACATTTTTTTTTTAACCTCTGGAGAGTCAAAAAACCTCCCACCACCCTGGAGGTTAATCCTGCCGAGCCACAGCCAGGCCGAGTCAAGTGGCTGAGCTTCCATTCATAAGAAGGCGGGTAATGTGTGGAGCTCTTCACATGTTCTGAGACAAGAAAATGGTGGAAAAGCAAAACAGAAGCTGGCAAGCTAAACACAGCCTGTCAGAAACATGGAGGAATAACAACCTGTGCAACAGAAAGAGTGACGTTATGGGGGTTCTCCAGAGGACTGAGCTGTGTTAGCTGTGTGAGAGTAAACTGCTCTGGAAACAAGCTGTGCCTCTCTGTAATGAACACTAATGTCTGCGTAAACAGTGTCAGCCGTGACCCCCCCCCCCACCCCCCGGCATCAGCTGAAAGGAGGCGTTTAACTCCGTCACACGAGTTGTGTCAAGATGAAAATCACACTGAAAACATTCAGTAAATTACACAAGCTGAACGGCACTCTGGGAAAAAACGCCTTAAAGGATCAGTTCGCCCCAAATCACAAAACGGGAGTTCTGAGTTTTCTAATGAGGTTTTGCTTTGTGTGTAATCACAGCAGCAAAATCAGCAGCGTTCGTATGGAGGGGAAAGTCTGAAACCCAGAAACTAAAGGCCAGACTTGACTCATTAAAGCTGCAGCAATATTTGTTCCTTTTTTTGCACATTATCCATTTCAAACAAGCTCCATGAAATTCAGATTTTAATTTTTTCTCTCTTGCATAATGGCTCTCATGTGGTTTTTATTTTTCTATTTGATCTTTGGTTATGGTACGGTTAGGGATGGTACGGTATGGTATGGTATGGTATGGAAAGGTATGGTATGGTACAGTATGGAAAGGTACAGTACGGTGTGGTATGGTACGGTACGGTATGGTACGGTACGGTACGGTACGGTACGGTACGGTACGGTATGGGACGGTACGGTATGGAAAGGTACGGTATGTAAAAGGTACGGTAAAACTTGCTGACAGAGAGGCCGAAGAACCAACAGAGAGAGATAATATCACACCTCTGCTTTGATGGAGGACTGAAACTGTTTTAATCAAGATGGCATTAGCAGAAATGTCACAGGAAATGCAAATTAATCATGTTTGCATGATGAAAAAAAAGTTTCATCATGTCTGGGAATCACCTTAAGTCGTGCACATGCACACAACTGTCAACTACAAGATGTTGCATCATGAAGTTGATAGTTTGCAGCAGTTTGCACAGAACAGACCCCCCCCCCCCACCCACCCCCAAAAAAAAATCACTTTTAAGGAACATTAATGTTCAAATGCAAGCCACAGTGGCATAAATGGACATTTATTATTTGGAGAGTTGAATAGAGAAGATGTGGGACACGTTCCATTGATTTTACGTCTTTAACTACAAAGTTTTAGTTTTTTTTTTAAAAGTGGAATCAAGGGCTGGTATGCAAAAGCATAAAGCATGGCGCCCCCCTGGGCCATCAGACTCCTTATCAGCTGACAGGAGTCTGTAACAACGGCCTGTACCCTGCACATACTGACTGTTTACATTGTCAACACCACAGTAACTGTAATATTGCTTACTGTTTTTATGTGCCTTATTATTCTATAGTAAATACTGCACATGCATTTTACCGGCACATTTATGTACATAAATTACTCAGAGTTCATATTTTATGTTTACTTCTTCTTCTTTTTTTTGCATGTTCACATGGTCTATTTGCTAAATTATTTATTTTATTCTTTTTGTTAGATCAACTAATGATGGATTAAACTGGGGGGGGGGGGCAGCTGCAACCTCTAATAAGAAGAGAGCACATTTACCTGTAAGGAGGCTCCTTCAGGACCTGGTAGACGTTGACGCTGAAGGTTTCGTTCTCAACACGCTGCTGGATGAAATCTTTATAAATCCTGAACTCTGCTGCTGTGATGGCCTCTCCCTCTGGAATGCGTGAAATGTCGAATCGAAACTCGCGTGCATGCGGCTGGAACAGAAGATCCCGGTCCTGATCAACTATCAGAAGACAGACAGACATGGAGGCGTGTTTTTTTTTATTCAGATATTACTCCTCAAACTTTAAGAACTGTGCAATGCTTTGCTGGTTTCTCCCAGTAGAAACTCTCAGGATGTACAGACGTGGAAAAGGAAAACTGGTGGGAAACCGGTCAGAAGTTGCTAAATCTGTAAAAATCTAAATCTGCTAAACTGTTGCTGATTTAAGCAATCCTCTGATGTGTGTTCCTCTTGCCCGCAGCTCACATGCACTTTGTCAGAAATAGGAAAAATCCTTTGTGAGGACTGATCTAAACATCGTTTAAGTCTAGTTTGCCATACGTGCCAATGTGGGGGAAGGAAAAAAAAAGCACACACACACACATTCATGGCTCATGTTGGTTGCCTGTTTAAATTGCACACATGTGCTGACCACAAGAAAAGGCCTGTTAAGGCACAGCCCGGAAAACCACAGCAGCCAGTGTACTTCTGCAAACTATAGAGAGCCACACGAACTCACATGTGCCTTCACCCACCACACGGCTATGATCATTTTGCAATGCATCACCATCCATGCAGGGATTTCATGCTGATTGCAGAGGAGAAAGTGGAACAGCAATAGCCGGTGACACTGTGAGGTTTCCGCCCATCCTGAGCCAGCTGGAGCTCTCAGAGTTTCCAGGAAGAAAAAAAAACGGTGGTCAGAAAGACCCCAAAGCTTCCGGAGACTTCCTGTGTCATGTTTTTACAGCATTAGTCAACAGGCTTGCCCTTGGAAAGAGCAGTGGAGGTCTCTCCACTACTGAAGGTGTGCAGGACGAAGCAGTGATTAGCCACCTTGAACACATCCTGCCTTGCATTGCACCATGACATCTGCATGTGTTCCCCCGACTGATGCTCCGCTATCGTTTCAGAGCATAGACGCCCCCCCCCCCAATCTTCACAGCACATTGACACAAGGAACAGCGGTTTTCCATGGTACTACGGAGCTTACTCACAGTGACTCACAGTTCTCTAAAAACACTTTTAACAACATAAAAAACACACACATGCCACTTGCATTAAGAGCGCTGCATTCTGAACCCTGCGAGTCATTTGTTTGACCGCAATTAAACGCTGGAAGGGAACGAAGGGTGATTTTATGAAAGCAATAATTGCTTGCAAGGACTTGGTGTGTTTACGTTTGGGACCATTAGCTGCAGAGATCAGACCTCAGATATGCAAACTTCCCTCTGGGAGACATTTCAACACTACAGATTACTCCCGACACTGCAGGGGCCACACAGCCGCAGAGCTACCATTAACCTGTGGCAATTTTATAGTGAGTGTGTTTTTTTTCGACATGTCAACGTGGGGGGTTGAGACGTGTCACACACACAAAAAAAACAAAAACAGGAGAACCTAGATGAAATGTAACCTGTTGCCTGATTCATGTGACACTGACTCTTTTATTCATCTGAGATGTGTGAGATTGAGGTAAAGCTGGAGGTATAAATCACAGATCTAGCAGAGAAAAATCAGCATGTGTGGGAAGTTTGCACCTTTAGGAAGAACCAATGAAAACACAGACTTTACTTTGCACGTGAACGCACAAATAAAGCGTTGGTTAATGAGATTTTCCAGCATAGTGAAAGAAATTCTTTGCATGAAATCCCCCCCCTCCCCCCTTCCAAATCAGCTTAGCAGGACAAGCAGGTTTTTTCTTGCTTTCCCCCACAAATAAACACATTAATCCCTCTGTTCTTCTTTTTCTATTAGCATTTTTACAAAAAGCCGGTGATGTTTCTGCTTAGTTCTTCCTCCTTTTTCCATCTGCAGATCTGCAGGTGCGTTGCTATCAGTGCAAAAAAAGTTCCCGTGCGGCATAAACGCACACGACAGCAGCAGTAAACAAGAAGATGAACATGAGGTGCAGGAGACCTGAGAACAAGAACTACATGTGCAGTGCAACAGTATGATTTTGCAGGATTAGTGCACAAGTATGACAGTAGACACGCATGTGCGCTATGAGGATGAATTATTACCATTACTGTTTCCTGTAACTTCAGTCATTTCAAGTCGAGTCGCAGAGTAAAAGACAAAAAAACTGCAGCTGTCCTTCATATTGGAAGCTGTGGTCGTTGGAAGGGAAATACCACGATCCAGTTCGGTCTTGAAACGATTGTCAAAAGACCACCAAGAAGGAGTCAGTCCAGCAAAATGTGGGCGCCTGAGTGAATAACTCTGCCATTCATCAGCAGGTCATGAGCCTGGAGAGAGAACAAATCCTCATGTTCAGCTGCTTTAATGCAACCCTGCCTCTGGTTTTCAGAACATTGCTTATCTATGCCTCTCATTAGCTGAAGGTTGGGTTAAAGCTTGAGACTGAGAGCATGACAAGATATGTTTGAGATAAATATAACTGGAACGGACGAAATAAATCCTCTTCAGATTGACCAATAAGGCCAGTCTGTGCCTTGAGGCCCAGGTTGTACCATGTTGCCTGCTGTTTCTCCACACTTATATGAGAGTTTTATAAGACCTCTAAAGGAAACATATAGGATTCGCCTTTAACAAACTCAGTAATGTCAGAGTGATCCCCCTCCAAACAATCATCCAAACAGGCAAAGGTGCAAGAATGCACCTGCACCAACAGAGATTTCCCCAGCAATAACATTCTGAGATGCACTCTGGGCGCTGATCTTATGCCCTCTTATGGCCTCTGACTCCCCAGGGGTTTAGAAATGCCTGTTCAATTCCTTTTCATGCTAAACAAAGCCATGCTTAAGCCTCCTCTCGCCAAAGCTTTGAAGGAATTCAAGCGAAATTGGATACATGCATGTTGTCATAACATTTACAACTCGGCTCGGAATGCATAAAGCCTGATTTGAAGTGACGGAAGTGACCCAAAAGCCACGTTAGTAAGACATGTGGCCTTATAGTTCAGCTGCTGGTTGACTAAGTAAATTGTCATTAAGATTCTGTCAGATACCAACACTGCCTCTGACCTGCAAGATCAACTAATAATCAGTCTGAAAAGAACTTTTTAAAATGAAAACATTGGAAATATGACAGCAAGTCTCTGAGTTAGAATTAAAAATAGATCAACTGATAATCATCTACCAGAAGCCAGAGGGGGAAACTCACTGAGGTTGACGAAGCTCATCACCGTGTCCGCGTCATCCAGGAAGCGGC
Organism: Leptatherina wallacei; assembly: GCA_028567055.1. Taxonomy (NCBI): domain Eukaryota; kingdom Metazoa; phylum Chordata; class Actinopteri; order Atheriniformes; family Atherinidae; genus Leptatherina; species Leptatherina wallacei. The sequence goes on along the minus strand of JAOXYM010000003.1, from coordinate 33,505,197 downwards.
TGTCCTGTGGGGTCACCATGGTGTTGGCCTGCGTGGGCAAAACTTCCTCATAATACGAATACCTGTGCGCGTCCGCGTCCGTGGACATTGTATTATAAAGATCCAGCATGAACACGGGGGCAGCGTTGTGTTTGGTGTGCGCGTGCGGCCGCGGACGGTGCGGCAGCCCCAGGATGGAGAGGATCTCTCGCTGCATCTCTCTGCGCTCTTGGCTCCGGAGCCGCCTTTGGATGAAGCTTGAGCGCGCGTCGTTGTCTGCTGAGAAGTTGGAGACGGCGACCCGCGTGGCCAGCGCGCAGTGACCCCAGGACAGGAGGATCGCGATCGTCGCGGCTGCGCTCGTTAACATCGTTTTACGCGCGGCTGAAACTGTTGGAAACAGAAGACCGGGGATGCTGTTCCTGCATGAAGAGACCTCTTGCATGTGGAGAAAGTAAAACACGCCTCCCCCACTTTATCAACGCCGAATGTCATTCATTCATAATTTGCAGTTGCGCGCTGTTCTGACGTGACGCAGCTCCTCTTGACGGTGACATGGGAAAAGGATTTTATTGAAGTCCTTTGTCAGGGGAGGGGCAGGCGCCAAGAAACCAGGAGGAAAATGACTTGGACAGCGCGTGGGATTAAACAAAAAAACTGTAGGGTGAGTTTATATCTCACATGAAGCGCGCTATGTGGGATTAGATGGACGTGAGTGGACATTTTAAATATAACCATCGTGTTATGATCATCGTGTTCTTCTTTGCATGCAGCACCCAGCCAACCCCTGCGTGACCTCATGCTTCTCCAGTCAGATTTAAAATATTTTACGCACAAGTTTAGGCCCCAACTGCTGAACATGATAATCAAAAGTCAAAATGATCTGTCTAAAAAAGGACAGAGGCGGGGGGGGGGGGGGGGGGAGGGCATAATCCCCTTTTCAGCACAACAAAAAGCCTTTGAAGTGAAACAAAAAAAGTTGGGCCCACCCTAATTGCTGAGTGATCATCAGCAGCCAACATACATGACGGGACTTGCCAGAGAATCACTGAAACAATGCGTAAAGCTCGCAGCGCAAAGCACCGCGGCTCCTTCATGAGAATGGGAGGCTGGGCATGAATGACACAGTAATGAGTCCGGTACTCTGATGAAGATTATCCAGCTACTTTACGCAGGTTTAAGGGACTTGGGAAGAAATAAACCGACTGTGAAATAAACCCCCTGAAGCATGATATAAATCAATTCATTCTTAAATCCTCCAGACAAAACGTAAATCAAAGTGACATTAGCAGCAGACACCAGATGCTTAAAGATGTTTATCATAGCGCGAGACACTTTTATATGACTCATCCAAACTCAAGAGTCCCTCCATGTGGGCCACAAACATCTGTAAATCTCGTATCATTATCTAAACGGATGTAAAAAAAGGATCAATTTCACTATTTTTACACAGAAAAAACCAGCAGATCAATAAGAAATAGTTTAGATGGAAAGTGGATTTTGTGTAATTTAAAGTAAATTAAGAGGTTTTGTTTTATGAGAATTTACACAAACTTCCCCCAGATTGTCTCGATGTGATGGATAAAAAAAGCTCTATAAATAAATTATTTTCTGTTTATTCTGCAGAAGATTGTTTTTCAGACTCGGGAGGAGGGAGGGATGATTCGTGCAAGAGTGTTTAGTGTTTCCTCTACAAACAGATAAACATGTATTTAAACATCTGCAGTCACAAGAACTCCCAGTGACACCATGTTTATCTTTCTCTTACAGATTTATCTTCTTTCTTCTTTCATTTTCATTTGTCTTTTTCTTTTCTTTATTCATTTTATCAATTTATTTGGGTCTCTTATTCCAACTCAATGCTGGAAACTCTTGCAGGAGGTGATGGCTCAACAGTTAAAGTTATTAATCAGGTAATTTAAGGGTTTTAAGGCACTAATACTGCCAACCTGATTTTATTTCTCTGTTGGGTCCTTTTGTGTGATACTTGGTCCAAGCTGGGATATTTCAAATAATAATATGTTGTCAGATAAACATCATGTTAAGGCATCTGGGGGGGGGCTATACTTCTAAATTGCTCAGATGAAATGAAAGGGTTGTAAAACAAATCAATTTGCTTTATTTGCTCTTTTTTTTTTTATTCACCCATGCTGCAGAGTCCAAAACCTGAGTTGTTATCAGTTTGGAAACTACTCTCCTGTATTTACTTTGCCTTGAAACTTCCATTTGACACCATTAAATAACTAATTCGCCACATTTTAAATGCTGACATTGTCAATAATTATCTAAAAGTTGTTGTTTTTTTTACTTTGAATCATAGATTTCCATGATTGCGCAATAGGCTACACCCATTTCAAATCTGTAAAAAAAAAAACAGCTGCAACATGCTTACTTCTAAATATTTAAAGAAAGATAAATAAAGATGCAACAGAGGATTTACACCCCATGGTTTTTACTTTGAACCCTCCAGACAGACCTGTGTACTTCCCTTTTAACATGAGCCTAGCAGTCTACAGTCTGTACAACCTGTTGGTTTCAACTGATTATAAAGTCACTGCCTGCGATGCACCGCCTCCAAGTGTTAGTACTTCAAATGACATGGTTGTGTAGACGATGGCTTCTACATTCCTGCTTTTTTTATTGCGTTGTCAAAAATATTCAGAAGACCAGCAAAAAGCTCAAATATATTTCTGTTTCCCAAGGAGACAAAACAACATCAGTCTCCTTAAAAACAAATAAACAGACTTTTTTGAGGGAGTAAAACAAAAGTGAGATTTAGATTTGGTCAAATCAAATTACTTGTTTGGACCATAACAAAAATAAATGTCATGAGTTTTAGTTTAAAAAAAGTTTTTTAGAGCTTCCTGCTAATACTGGCATGGAGGGGAATAAGCAAGTTAATACATACTGCCTAAACAGATACCAAGAAAAAAGATTTGTTTATGTACAGTGAGGTTATTATCAGGAATAATGGGACAGTAATTAATCTGGAAGACAGCTTTAACCCTGTAATACCAAACGTATCATATTTGATACAGTTTCTGAGACATTTAGCATCACTTTATGGTGAAAACTTTGCTCAAAACCCTGTTGTAGACGTGATACTTCTACTGCTCCCTAATGGGTACCAGGAAGCAGAAAACTACTCTATGATAACTTTAAAATATCACACAGTAATAAATGGTGTATGTATGTGTATACAAAATATTTTTTTGCTAATCTTTTTCAAACATTTTGGCCAAATAAAGGGCCAAATAAAACTTCACTTCTCATTTTTCTTGGCTCAGTCCCTTTATTAAAGGGTTAAACCACATCTTGTTGGCACTTGGAAGAATGTGGTGCTGAAAATAGCATATTTATTTATTTATTTATTTATTTATTTATTTATTTATTTATTTATTTATTTATTTATTTATTTGGGGTTTTGTCCCCCCCTTTTTTTTTCAGCGTACCCGCCACTCCTCCTCCAGGCCAACAGGTGGCGGTAATGCGACCGTAAGTTAGCTCGTTAACCGCCAATGGATCCAGAATTAGAAGAAGTCATCACACCGCGACAAACACACTTCGTGTGGAAAAGCGCCACATTTTTCCTGTGCGGTATCATCATTTTGCCGATTTTGACCCTGGAAGCAAGCCGCCGCATTTGGGGGTATGATTATCCGCGTAGTTTAGAGGCAACTCGGCTCGTGGTTCTACATTTATTTATGTTTGTATCGTTTGTGTTTACAAGCTAGAATCTGACTCGGCTAATGTTAGCTATCCGACATAGTTTAGTCCTTTATATTTTCTACACCAGATAGTTGTTGTAGTATTTCTGCGTGTACTTAAAGTTATTTTGTGTATAACATAGTTAAACAGCACACTTGGCCATTTTATGAGCTTATTAGAATTGAGAGGAATCAAACTGCGGCTAACAGCTAGCGTTAGCTTCACCGCTAGCTGTCAAGCTACGTCGCAACATGACATCCAACTTAGCTTCATCATCAGTTTTAATAAAGATAATTTGAGTACAGCAACTAATTATATGTGAGGAACTCCAATAAAATCTTATTAAGCTTATATGATTATGTAACACAGCCCACACACACTGTTTTTGGCTCATTTGCACGCCCTCCCGTGTGCTGGATGTATTTTCCTGCAGATAATTGACGTTTCTTGGTTGCACGTGCAGAACATCTGTGTAAAATCGATGTGTTATTTAATGGTAATCAAGCCTCTGTGTTTTTCTTTCTGTTCTTTAGGAGCAACCTTGATGCACCATGAGTTTATTTGGAACAAGCTCCGGTTTCGGAACAGGAGGGACCGGAGTCTTTGGGAGCACGACGACAGACAGCCACAATCCTATGAAGGTACACCAGAAAGTTAGTTTAACACGGCTTATTAAACACGATTGTTATGGTTTAAATGCTATGAATTGATGTTTTTTGCGTGACATAATCTTACAGGATGTTGAAGTGACTTCACCTCCAGATGACAGCATCAGCTGTCTGGCTTTCAGCCCCCCCACAATGCCAGGAAACTTCCTTATTGCAGGATCCTGGGCTAACGATGTGAGTTATTTATCCAGTTCCAATATTAGTTTAAAGTCGTACAAACATTTGTAAAAAGTTTTTAATCTTTGTATAATTTAGATATAAACATTTTATTGAATTTATTAAACCGTACCGTCCTCTTCCGCTTATCCGGGGTCGGGTCGCGGAGGCAGCTGCCTGAGCAGGGCAGC
>JAOXYM010000003.1:33397835-33422326 GCA_028567055.1 Leptatherina wallacei | reverse complement strand
ATGGATGGATGGATGGATGGATGGATGGATGGATGGATGGATGGATGGATGGATGGATGGATGGATGGATGGAAGACTATATGGGATCAGCCTGTAACTACACCTTCCATTTCCAAATTTCAAAATGCCTCTGGCAGCATTTTGATAGACCGACGACCAGAACAATGAAAGTCATGACATAGCGCAGCGTGTCGTGCTCCCTCTGCACAGATTCATCATCTCCAATCCGCCCCCCGTTACGCCACATATGAACGACTTTGATTGGCCTGAACCTGAGCAAGGCTGGACGAGGGGCAAATGAAACGTGAGCAGTCAGGACTGTCTGGGACCTAGACCAAAGCCAAACACCCACATCACAGGGAGAGCTACAACAGAGGAACCAGTGCTCCGAACAAGGTTCTTCAGAAAGTGCATTGGGTGGATTTGTGGTGTTTAATGGGGTCAAACTGACCCACTGTGGGTTTTTACTGAGTAAAGTTTATCAAGCAACAGTTTTAAAAAAGAAAATAATCTCAGATTCAGTTCAACAAGTGCCTCATACACATACACATCTTATCTCTGCAGTACTTCTAGGTGGTAATTATTCTTTTCTCTCTCCCACTCCTACATGACGCTATCAAGCATCTTGTCCCCTTTAGCCTTTCATCCTTTGGTTGACTTCCCATTCTCTGCTGCAGTTCATCCCCCCCCCTTCTCCTTCCATCCAGTGTCACAACTCTGCTTGTGACACTTCAGCTGCCTGGTTTGGCAACTCAGATCCAGATGGATTACTGTAAGCCTGCAAATCTCTGAGTCTGTGGCCCGGTGGTGACAGGTGACAGCCAAATGACCCGTGCATGTATGTGTCTATGCATATAGGAAGGGGTGCGCTTGAGTTTCCACTCTCAGAATAAGGTGTCCTCATCACAATCCATGTCACTCTAAATAAATCTAACATGTTACAGAGTATGGCTGAGAGAGTATGGGCCATGAAAAGCATCATCTAGGCACAGAAACACACACACAGAGTAATCCTGCCACCATAAATAAATTATTTAGCATCACAAAAATGGGTTTTGTTTTGTCATCCTTCAGCACCTCAGTGTTTAGGTCAGTGTTGGATGTCTGTGGTCAAATTAAAGGCAATATATAAAAAGTTGATGAATCTTTAGCAAGTTTCTAGCTCAAACTGTCCTATATGGTAAACATATGGATTATTTCTAGCAAGATGTATAAGAATATATAAAGATGGCACTCAGATGTTCATATATATGTTCATATGTTCTATAACATATAACTTCTTGTATTTTAGAAGAACTGGTCATATATTTTAACACCCACCAGTCCTTGTTATTACAGACTAAACTGACAAGTTTTTACCCCAAACAATTAAGAAAGAGGTTAATTTCCAAACAGTGGGAAAACATATAATCCTAATAAGTATGTTATTACAGGACTAGTGAGTGTAAACAGACGGAGTGCTCTACTATCTAGTTTCTGTTACAGTATCAGGTGACTTAAATACCTTCAGTGCGCACTTCTGTCCGGTCTTCTTATTGAAGCACTCCAGGACTTTGCCATTGATTCCCAAGCCCAGAACCTGACTGGAGATTTTATAATCGTCCGTCACCGCGTTGCGTTTTATCTCCAGTTTGGGATAAGCGGGCATGGCGAAGTGTGAGAACTCGGTATCAGTGTCCTTGCTTTCAGCGGCCGGGGGGTCGGGCTGCTGCTGCTGCTGCGGGGGTTTCGGGTCAGCAGCCGGAGAGTCCGACTCTGCTCCATCAGTCTGTGGCGGCTGCGGCGGTTTCTCCTTTCCGCTTCCATTGTGAAGCATGTTCACGCCGACTTGTTGTCACCGGCAGTGCTCAGGAGGACTCGACCAAACTAATACGATTACTCCCGCTGCGCTCCGGTAAGTGCGTAAAGCTGGGAGGTTCAGGGACCTGGATCTAAACGCGCATCTGCTTGTCCCGGCTCCAGCCAAAATAAATAAGTAAATAAAAACCTCCAGGCTGTAGATCCACTCTATCTTCCGTTAGGCTGGTGAGACGCAGTACATTTGTAGTTTTTTCCCCTAAATGTAACCAAAGCTTTTCTTTGTGAAGTTTACCAGCCCTTAAAGAAATCCGAATAAATCACCACATTAGATTTAAAATGAAAATGCTGTTAGATTTCTTGAAGGGCCAAGCAGCCGGATCATCTGTTGACTTTGCTGATCCGGAGTCCCAGTTGACTTCACATGGCCAGTCAGTGTCACTGTTTGCTTAAGCGCCACCCTCCTTTGGTCAAGTCATATTTCTCAACTGGCTGTGCTGCTTCCTTAAAGGAGCAGGGCAGAAATTCAGCTTACTGATTAGTGAGCGCTGTGAAGGAAAAAATGAACCAAAGAGAACAATGGAAAATGCTGGTAGCTTAATTTTATGGATGTGGAGATTGTGTTACTTTAAACTCTGCAGTGGGACAATCTGCCAAAGCAAATATTCACATATGACTAAATCATCTTAATAGTTTAATTTACAGTTTATCACACAGGCTGAGTTTTAGAGAATAAATCCTCAGAGCCATGGGGTGCATATTACATGAAGAAAAATCTGACTTGCTTAGTTTTGGCACACACAACTGCAACCAGCATCAATGCCATCCATTTACGTGGAGAAAGTGTGCTTTTTGTTTAGCTGTCCAGTGCACAGATGAGGGCAACTCCCCGTTTGATCCAGAGTTTCTGACTGTGATCTGTGGGCAGCTCCACCGCGAACACGTAATTGGTGGAATGGCCGGTGGCAGTCAGAGTCCCTGGGAAAGCACAAAGAGCAGCGAGCAGGTTGGTTGACATATGGAAGACGTTTGAAATGGCTTGTATTTTCCATCCCTGCACTGAGTGTATCTGAGGAGTCTAATGAGCCAGCATAAGGTGTTGGCTTCGAGTTGTGGGTGGAAAAATACAGAGCTGCACTTTCAGACGCTTCGTGAAACTCGACACTAACTGGAGTCTATTCTGGGGGAGTAATAAAACCACGAAGACGGCATACACACAAATACTTAAGCAAGCAGCTAAACTCTTAATCACAACTCTGAGGGCCGTCGTTTATAATCTGGGAGAAAAGTCTCAAGCATTGAATTGACCCAACTCGTCTTTTTTCATACATTTTCAGTAGCAGGATCTGAGCTGAGCCCAAACATATCTGTTTGTTGTACATTACGGATGATTGCCTGCATGCATACTGACCAGCTCGTCTGAGCGTTTTGTAGATGGGGCAAACGTAGACCCCAGAATGTGGAGGTTTACGGTTGGGTTTGGGGATCAACCAGATCACGGCCATTTGCGTGTAGAGCTCCTTGGGCCTGGATTCTGTGAGCCGACCTGCTTTGTCATCCCAGCGAGCTCCCTCCAGGAATAGACCATGGATGTAGCAGCCAGTGTTCGGTATTTCTGTTATCTCTGACACTGACTTCACTATCACCTGAGGGAGGAAGAATGAGAGAAGGAATGGAGGAGAAAGTGGGTCACAATCCTAGGAACGCTATAATATCTTAGAGCAACTTTAAAAGGAGCTAACAAATATTCATTCTTATGTCAATCTAAATATGTAGCAGTGTACTTAAGATGTATAAATAAATTAATTTTATGTTCGTTAGGCAGGAATAGTTGTATTGACCTCAAAGTCAAATTCAACTGTGTCAATAGCGGTGCCAGAGCGACGGGCATAATTCTGCAGGGCTCCAGTGAGAAGCGACTGGGGGAAAAAGAACCCGCTAATCCAAAAGACAGGTGGAGGGCCATTAGAGGTCCATCTCTGCAGGAAATTGATCCTCTGAAGCAGGTCTGACACCCAGGAGGCCAGAGGCTTCAGAGATGGGTAGGCCTGGAAAAAAGGAACAGTACAGACAAAACTCAGCCGATAGCTCGGTGTGATCCTAGAAAACAGGGCAAAAAATGCCCCAAAAAGTTTATTTAATGTTCAGAAATGCAACATAGTAAATGAATAAAAGCTCTTTTCAAAAAAAATCTAGTACAGTAATACTTTTCAGAGATTGAAATATATCAGCAGAGGATTAAACTGTGTGTCTTGCCTTGGTTTTCCACATGTCAGGTACCGTATTGTTTAATAAGCTGTGGGCCATAAGCTCCAGTTGTGAGGACATCACTAATGAACCCTTCACAGCCTGCACAATATCACTGAGACTCTGAGAAATGACCACCAGCAACTTGTTGTATCTGAAAGAAAAAAAAAAAACATTACTGAAAGCCCCCCCCCAAAAAAGACTTGTAAGTATAATTAAAATAAATAAAAAAAGATTAAAAAATCATTGAAACCCTTGATATAAGTTTTTTTTAAATAGAACAATTATCATCAGTTTTAAAACGTTGTGTCCATAAATTATTCCATGTTTTTATTTTTGTTAAGAAATGCAATTTCCCCTCGGGGATCAATAAAGTATAATTCATTCATTCATTCATTAATTAACCAATTATTAGTCACAATTACTATTTTACTTAGATTATTTCTCTCCAAGTCTCTCATGTTAAATTTGGTTTTATTATTATTCTGTGATTGTGTTTTACCAGTTTATTTAGTAAATACCTTTTTGTAACACATTTATAATTTTCCCATTATCAATTCATTTGTTTTAATATTTAACCCATTTCTTTTATAAAAATGTTTCCATTCCATTTTTCAACTGTCCTATTTTATTTGACTTATTTTAAATGATCTTTTAGCGTATCTTATTTATCTATTTTATTTTGTTTTTATAATTTCTTCAGCTTAACATCTGTTATCTAAATTCCCTGTGTGAGGGTTAGGACATCGTTGTAGAGAACATCATTTCATGTGTTTATACAGCATGTGTGTGTGTTTATACGTATGTGTGGGTATACATCATGCATGTGTGTGTGACTTGGTGGTTTTCGGTCTGGGGGATTTAATGGGTTAAGATGTTTTACTTTACAAATAAAGATGGGTTGATTTTAGTCTGTTAATGGATTTATTCAAAAGATTTATCCAATGAAAAATAATAACTTGTGTTTGCAACTGAAGCTTATAAATCCATTTGCTCCCCAGAGTGTCGGCAATATCTCGTAATTTCACCCTAATTTACTCACTGATGATTCAGGCCCTGACTGTGTGAATGCAGCAGTGGAGCAGAATAAACTGTTACATGAAGCAGAGCATGTAGTGTAGCATGTAGTGTTGTCCAGTCTTATCTTACCTGATGACCTCATGGATGAGAACTGTGTTCATGGACTCCTCATAGAGGTCCGGGTACTTTTCAATCACCTCTTCAACATTAAAAGGTCTGGGCACCTTTTCAACTAAGCCCGCCACAATCTCTTCCAAAGTCTTTAGTTCAACAAAGAGGCAGATCATAGAAAAAACATGTTTTGCACTGTTCCAAGTGTAAATTAAATTAGTACAACTATAATGACATGATTGAGATGTATGAATGAAAGAAGAAAGGGAAATCTATTAATCTATATCTGTACCTCCTCCGGAGTTTTGCTTCCAACAGATAAACCTCGAGGCTGGACACAAATCATAGCTTCCAACAGAGAGAAGGTCTCATTCTGGGCAAAGCAGATGTTGGCGTTGTCATGGAGACCGAAGATCTCCGGGGGATCATTGATGGGCAACTCATGGATATACGCTAAATGCCCCTAGGGTCAGAATTACAATGACAAGAGGTCACTCAAATGGTCTGATCTGAACATTTAAGAAGATTTTAGCACATAAAAACCATTTATCAATGTTTAAATCACCAGCTTTAAGACTTTTTCCAAACTCTGCACACAGCCCCACTCAGCATTGCAGACAAATGATAAACAACGGAAAAGACTTTGACAACTTTACCTCTGTATTTGTCCTTGTGTGTGTCAAAAGAAGCAAAAACAGAGAAAACATCTTTTGAAATTGAGAGCTTCTTAAAGAATGAACTCATAGAAAAGGGCTTTAAAGGGACATACCGTGTAACTTTTGACCCAAATATCGGCCTAATGTGAGTAATAATGGATGATTTCTGGGGTCAGGGTACAGTGTTTGACACATGTTGGCGCTCCAAGGACGCTGCCCTCTTCAGAAACCAGACATTGAAACTTAGCAGGAGCGGATCCATCTCTCATGGGATCATGTGACCTGGAGCGCTTTGCTTTACGCCCCCCTCCCTCTATAAACACAGAGGGCTCTGCTTTGTGCTACTACTTTTTTTCCTCGTCTTCGATCTAAAGTTTGTCATGGCTGAACAAAGTAAGAAGGTGAAAACGGTGTCTGAGGAGGTCAGAAAGAGGAAAACTGTTGAGTTTATGACCCCTTGTGGGCAAAAGTTACACTGTAGCCCTTTAATATGCCGTCAACACTTTGAGGTAATACTCCATATGTCAGTGCTGCTATGGCTCAGAGTTTTGCATTTTTTCTAACTTACGATGCAGTGAACAATGTATACGTGACTGTATTATTTTGCTTTAATTAGAAAAATACTGTTGTGGTTCTTAGAGTGCCATCCTACAGTGAACTGATGCACAGAGAAGTTGCAGCTTACACACAGTCTTGTAAAACCCTCCTCTGCTTATCTAACCTTGGTGTCCAGATTAGAGTCTATTTGCCGGTAGACCCCAGACGATGAGTAGACATGATCAGCATTAAGGGCGGCAGGACAATAAAAGTCTTCCAGCACAGTGAGTAGACATCGTCTGTCCCAGTCATCTGTCACATGTCCGCCATAGTTAATCTCCCCGACAGTGTATTTTAGAACCTGGACAGGTGGAGGACAAAAAGGAGATAAATACAAATGAGCAGACGTGTCTTCTTACAGAGTCCAGAACTTACTTTGTAGTTTTTGCCTCAGATACTCATAGGGATAAGAATATCTGGCATGCATGACAGGCTAACAGGGAGTTAAACACAGAGGCCTTCAATCCATCACCTTGAACGGGATGTCCTGGTACATGTCCAGGAACGCTTTTAGCTGCTCGATACAGATGTTCAGGTCGTTATCGGTGAACTCATAGGGAATGTTGAAGCCCAAAGGACCAAACTTTCTCCGCTCCAAAGCAATTCCATGAAACAGGCAGAGAGACAGGAGCAAAGACTTGAAGTTTCCTGTCTAAATACAGACGAAGCGTGGAGAGGAATGATATGAAGACACTGCAACACTCATGGCAAATGTAGCTATAACACATTAAATGTTCCAGATATACATTTATAAATCAAATATAAGTGACAAGTGGGGGAATATGAGGAGCAGAGCAGAGCAGGCTCATTGGCAGGGTGACAGAGGGAGATGCAGACCTTGCTAGAAGAGGAGATAAAATCATCTGTGAGGCCCAGGTAGCTTTTCTGCAGGTTGGCCTTGATGCCTGTTGGAGACTCAACAGCAATCTTGAAACCGTTCTGGAGAACGGATACTGGAAAGTTGTTACTGGGAATACTTGTGAGCCACAGGCGGAAGTCTTTGTGCACCTGTACGGGAAAATTGACAAACAGTTCCCATTTACAGTAAAGGAAGCACTCAACCCTGTAAAGGGAACAGAAAGCCTTGTATTTTTGGTTTGTCCACGATTGTATAAAAATAAACGAGTGGTTCTGTTTTTTTTTCTGTATTTGTGCCAGTGGTTGCTGTTTACTGCATTGGTGATCTTGTATTTGCACTTGTGCTTTAAAATAAAAACACAGAGGCATCTACAAGAAGGGACAGAGAAGCTCTACTATGTAACATATCTTCTGTTGTGGAAAGTGCAATCAGCTTTGCAGCATCTGTTGGGGCAGCAGCATCAGAGCCAGAGACTTAAAGAGCCTGAACAAACTGATCAAGAAGGCTGTTTATTTCCTGGGGATAACTGGAGCCGCTGGAGCTGATTGTCCAGAGAAGAATGCTGCACAAGCTGCTGAAAATAATGGATGATTCTTTGCATCCTCTACACAACACAGTGAAGAAACAACAGTGTGTTCAGTGTGAAGCTTCTTAAAGTCCAATGCAAGACAGAAAGGTACTAAAGATCATTCCTGCCAGCAAGCCATCACCCTCCAGAACAAGACTTTATCTTTTAATTAATCATTATTTATTTTTTAATTATAAAAACAAACCAAAATATTACAACATTGCAACTTCCCTCAGGGATTAATAAAGTATTTTTCATTTCATGCTAACCTTGACTGGGTCGATACTTTCAATGAGTCTCTCCAGGGTAGGCATCCAGCTGGGTGCCAGGTGACAGTTCTGGAAAAAGACCCACTGACCTCCTTCCATAGCAACTTTCATCATAGTCTCAGCCAAGGGGCCCTGAATCAAACCACGGCAGAAGGAATCAGTTTTGAAGACAAATACAGGAGTCAAGTTATACAATGATCGAGGTTGTAATCAAAGAGATGAAACTGATTAGATTCCATTTAAGGAATCAGCCTGAGGAGTACTTAGTTTCAGTTCGGCATAGACAGGAACTGAGGACAGGAACTAGAGCTCAGAAAGAGCTGTTTATTTGTTTTAAACTTATTATAGCCCCTGGAATTCTTCATCCAGTATGTATGATAATGTATGGTGAGTAACCTGGAGTTCAGTCACAAAGTTCAGAAAAAACTATTTGAACCAAGGAATGCATTATCATGAACACAAAAAAAAAGAAAGGCAGAGACCTGGCCTTGTCCCAGAGACATGACACTCGTTTTCTTGGAGAACTGCATGTCATCAGCAAACTTGTAGAAGTCAGCAGCAGGGTCAGTGCCAGGGGACAGGACAAGGATGAGGGGAGTAACACGGGACGACTCCTTAAAGATCTCAGAAAGGTCTGATGTCTGTTGTAAGATAGAAAGGGAAACAAGCTATAAATGCTCCTGTGAGACACTGTATAGTAAACAATAATTCTTTGCATAGATGCAGATCCCACCAAAAAGAAACAAAAGAATTAAAAAAAAATAGCTGTAGTTTATAGATAAATAAAGGTTCGTATTCAAGCCATTGGAAAACAAGTACATCTCCCTTTGTAATTTCATTATATCTGGTAAATGTGATGCCATTCCTGCTGTGACACAACGGTGGGGGCTCATTTCACATTAGCCACCAAAAGCGGTATTTAGGAGATTAAAAGAAATACATCCATAGGAATGGAGGTGGAGCAAAAAATGTTCATAAAAAGTCTCTAATTCTCAAGAGAAGAAAAAAACTTTGTCTTGGAGAAATGTTTACGATCGAAAACATAAATCATTCAACAAAGAGGACATGCAATGATTACAACTGGTTGATATAAAATATTAAAAACACATTATTTTCACCATCTGATATAATACACCTTGAAACCTTTTACACAGAAATGAGAGAAACTGCAGAACCTGGGGTTTTGAAAAGAACGTAAAGGCAATGGGGGGGGGGTTGCACCTGAGGCTCTATGAAGCTTTGTCCCAGATGAACCGACACAAAGTCCTGCAGGCCCTGAACGAGGCAGTCAGGTCTCAGACAGCGCAGAACCAGCAGCTTCTGGAATGAGTCCAACCTGGTGTCCCATTCCCCTGGAAGGGGCTCCCTTCAGACAAACATATAAACACAAAGCCACATCGTTATAAACGGACTTCTGCTCAGTGCAAGCAGAGGAAACAAGTGTGCATGTGTTTATATATAACGACATTATTGTCATGCCTGTGAGGGTTGCTGCTGTCAAAAATGTTCTTGAAGTCGTGCATATGTTCGGTGAAGCTCTCTGCCAGGATGCTAAAGTTTTCTAGAGTACTGAGGCCTAAAACGTCCTGCCATGCGCGGTCCGACAGCCAGGTTTCTGCTGGATTGGTCAGTTCCCGGACAGGCATACTTCCAGAGAGCAGGTACTGCCACTCAGCCTGCCACAGAGAGAACATGTAGATTCATAAAGTGTGCATAGACAAGATAAACTCCTGTTTCTTATGAGTTTTAGAAGAGAGCTAAATGAGGACATCACCCCTGTTTCTCACCGTGTCAATTTTGTTCTCATTCATCATGATGCGAGCGCAGAGAAGGAAGGCAAACGTGAATCTGTGCTTCTCAAACAAGCCGCGGCAGACACGGCGAAACAGACTGAGGGTGAAAAACTCGTTGATATTGCCGACTCTCTCCTCCGCTGTGTCTGTGTGAAATATATTAAGGAAAAAAACTGAGGAATTAAAAGATATTTTACATGTAGTTTGAATATATTAAATGCACTATAAATCAGGTCTTTTTTTATTTATTTATTTCTATTTATATGCACATAATTCATTAGGAAATCTTGCTAAAAGTTTGATTTCTACCTGCGGTCTCGGAGTTGGCAACAGCAGCGATGAAGATGTCAACGAACCACTCCAGAGAGTACTGATACATTGGATCTATTTTGGCCATATCTGATACACAGAAGAACAGGATCTGGGAGCGTACAGCCACGGGCGCATACTCCAGGTAAGTGGCATCGATGTCCTGTTCAGTCGTTTCTGTTGCCTTCATTTCATCCTGACAGAAAAACCAGACACCAGCAGATTGATGTGTAATTACTAAAACTTCCAGGATCTATGATTTTAGAGCCAAAGTTCAGCTACTGTCTGACCTTAATCTTTCCAGCTTGGATCTTAGAGGCCTCCAACACTTGAATGAATTCCTTATTATCCACGAGGTTTCCCTCTGCCGAGCTGAGACGTAACAAAAGCTTATCTTCAATTTCTTTCAGCTCCTGTTTCATCTTTGCTTTACTGACGATTAGCTGGTTCCTGGTGTCCTCCAACTTTGGATGCTCCTCGGCCACCACCTGGCCCAACAACAGGTGTTCTAGACCACTGAATGAATAAAAAAAAGAGTAGTTACACAAACATAGTGCAACAAAATCATAATAGTTAGACTTCATATTCTAAACAGATGCTGGATTTATTTATTTTTTATCACACAAACAATGTTTTTCTTCAAACATGTCTTAAACTCCCAGCCTGAATTAGATATTGGGAATACAGAGTATTTAGAATAAACATTTATTGCTTACTTAAATAATATGTTTATCACTATTCATACTGATTATAACATAAATTTGCATTATGATTGCTTTGAAGTGACACTAAAATATGCTTTAGAGATGCAAGACTTACTAATAAATACAACAAAGTTAAACAAACTGGGTTGAAATAAACTATGAAACTGTGTCTGAAGGAGCAGGTCACTATATATATCTTGTACTTCAGTTTTGTCCAAACTCTGGTTTTACTCAACACTTTTAGGACTGAAATAAAGAGATTTTTAAGATGCAAACAATAAGACGTTACAGTTGTCAGATTGAATAAATCAAGCTGAATGCAGATAAAATTGATGGCAAATTACAAAACAAAACAACTATTGGAGATATTTTTCTTTTCCATGTTAAAAATATGTATTACATCATCACGGGTTTGGCGACTGTTCTGTTGGAAGAATTTGATTAGATACTTTATCACACCCAGGATCAGAAATAAACACACCGTAGCTCCACAGCCATGCTGGAGAAAATGTGGAGCTATAGATGTAAACCATTCACATATCTTTTAGTTTATCAGACAATAATTAAAATACTGGGCTATAATGTACCCAAGTCATGTATATTAATGTATCTGGGAAACATTTCGGGCAATGTTGTTTTAAAAAAAGACCGATATTTAATGAAAGTTATGTTAGCAGCCTGCAAGAAAGTAATCACAAGGAAATGGTACAAAGCAGATCCGCCAACACAGCATGACCGGAAAAAAGTTGTGAGTGAGATAAATGTAATGGAACTATTGACCTACAGGATAAGGACCCGAGAGGAACTGGGTCTGGAAAGATGGGACAAGTGGACTGTTCATGCAACGACAACCCAAGGATAATTGCACTGATGACAACTCGGGAGTATATTGTAGAGACATGGCAACCCATTGTTCTTTCTTTTCTTTATTTGAGGCTTATTGTTATTTTCCCTTTCTGTGTGTGTGTGTATGTGTGTATATCTTCCTTTTGTATGACCACATTTTCATATGTTCTCTAAAAAAAGAAAAAGGGAAACAATAAAAAGAAAGTATTGAAATAAAAAAGAAGAAGTATTACCTTGGTGACAAGGCGAAGTTAATGAGGGTGACTTTGGAAGAAATCTCCGGAGAGTAGTGGGGGTTAGACAGCTTGGTGGTAATGTACATCTTAAAGCCTTTTTGGTAGCAGACGGCTGAATCACCCAGCATCACAACCGTGTTGTTGTGCTGCTTAAATGTCTAGGATCCATGAAAGTGAGTCAGTCAGTGCATTGTGGAGAAGATATTAAAGTAACACAGCCAGAGAATGAAGGTGGTTTAGAACAGATGTGTGTATAAACACCTGTTGCAACAAGACAGGCTTTAGAGCAGGATCGAGCTCCTCTTCTATATTCTCCAACAGG
Source organism: Leptatherina wallacei (assembly GCA_028567055.1). Lineage (NCBI taxonomy): Eukaryota > Metazoa > Chordata > Actinopteri > Atheriniformes > Atherinidae > Leptatherina > Leptatherina wallacei. The sequence goes on along the minus strand of JAOXYM010000003.1, from coordinate 33,409,992 downwards.
CAGGGTTTACCAAAGCTAATAGCATTTTTAAGACGTTGGAAGAAGTTTTGGTCACTGAGCTTCATTACCTCCAATCCATTGTCCCGCTCCTGGGACACAACAGGAAGCAAATATGGATGATCAGTGAACTCATATTCAGATGAGTCATAGATGTTTTTAAGACTCTGACTCAAGTAAACAATGATTATTGTACAGCGAGGCAGGAATCTGACACTGTGATGAACTGGGTTTAATGATAAATGTGCACTGGTTGCAGTGCAGTACCAATTGTTACTGTCAGCATATGGAAAAAATGACCTCACCATGTTTTTAATCCATTTGCTGGCTTGTCCCTGAGGATCTATGAACAGTGTCCAGCGCTGTGAATGCTGGGCAATCACACCGTTTTCCATAAAATAGTTATCTTTGGGCAGGCCTGATATCTATGCACATTGAAATAAGAAGAGCATGAAGATTAAGATAAATTATTACAATTTAAGATAATTCACTTTTAAAGAAAGGCAAAAAAAAAAAAAGAAGCTAATTGAGGCTTACAACAAAAAACAAAATCTGACAGAAATTATAACCAAAGACAGATGAATGTTTCAACTCAGGCCTCCTTCTGACCTGCCAAGAGTGGATCTTGATGGGATCTCCTAAAGTGTCGAGCAGGCTGAGTTCATCGCTGTGTGGAATACTCAGTTCTTTGAAACAACGGAGCCACTCCTCTGCAATGGCTACCCGGTATTCTTCCTAAACACATGAGCAGTGTACAGAAATTGCAACAGTGATAAAAACAAAGATGTTCCTGCATAGGATGATACAAAGATTGCATTCATCAGCTAAAAATGACTTGTATTGGGATATATATGCTGAGTCTGGGTGGTGCAACAATGAGTAATGACAAACTTACAGTGAAGGGTCCCAGGTAAATCACGTATCCTGCACACAGAAGCACGTCACCTGCTAAGTTATGGACCATGTTGTCAAGACGTTGCACTGTTTTCTTCCAACGCTCTTCTTCCTCTGCAAGCCCGCCTATCAGCTGTAGATCAATGCATCGTGGTGACACAAACTATCAAAATTAAGGTGAACATATTTGATAAACAGGTATTCTGAAAAAACACTATCATCATCTATTTTCTTTGCAACTGAAAGAACAGATGTTGCCTGCTACTTCCATCTTTTTGCTTGTTGCTAATTCATGTTTTATGAACATGAATGTCAGTAAAGCTTGCAGCTGTCGTACAAACAGCCTAAATTTATATAATTATTTTAAGCTTGACACTTTATGCTAAATCATTCTTTTTTACTGTACTGTTTTGTTTGAGGGTAAACTCTACATGTAGTTAATAACAGTTCATTTCAGTGTTTTTCTACTTATCTTTTTACTGTTCCCGAGTATTTCTTCGGTATTTTTCTATTATTGTTTCCATGTTAAACTTTCTTTGTATGGTCAGTGAAGATTGATTCATCTAAATCTATCCTTCCCTCTCACCCTGTTCGCTTGGATGAAGCGAGCTTAGTTGATATTTGTTGTTCAGCTCCTCATTTATCAATTGTTCGTAGAAACTCTCCTACATTTCAACCTATGAATGAAATGATATAGAGGTAACACGTCCCTTTAAAAGTCATGCAGATATCACTTGTGTTTCTCCTCGGAGTGATGAAGGGAAAGAAGGAATACATTTTTACTGAGTTTGAAGCCAACCAAGCATCTCTGTTTAGTTTACTTATTCAGGTTCAGTCATTTTAAAGAATATATTTAATGGTCACTTGCAAAAGTTAAAGTTCAGGAGATAAATATTATTCAACAATTATTCAATAAAAGGGGGAAATTATAAAAATGTCCTTTACCAAACTATGAAAAAACAATTAAAGAACAAGAAAAATGGCGTCGCAGCACACAGACGAGATGAATCTGCAGCTGGAGGACAGAAACCACCAGAACTTCCGCCTGGATGTTGTATTTTTATCCTGTGAAGCTCTTTGGTTAACCTCCGGTGGTTTTAAATGTTTCGTAGAGATGAAGGAGACTTGATGCAACTTAAATACACATTCCCTGCATCATTGCAGCACTCCTTTGAGCTGATGTTGAATTGATCAAAAGAAATAAATGTGTGCCTTTAGCATGGAGGGTGTAACGCAGCTCAGTGAGACAGTTCCTGTCTCATGTAGGTGACCAAAACAATCTGAATATTTACCAGGATAGTAGTTTATATAACTTTACAACATAGATCCCAAATCACTGCAGAACTCAAACAGGATCTCTTTCGGCAGCTGATTAGAAATGATGTCATCAATCAGATCAGCTGATTGGCTGATGATGCTCAGAGCAGAAGTTTGAAATATTATTTGATAACATCAGATCAATGATGATCACCTGTCTGTCACAGGTGTCTTGTAAGTTTTGAAACTAGTGAAGCTACAGGTCCGTTTATTTTGTCTAAATGTGGATGCTGAGATTTCCGTGACACCTGCAGAAATAATGTAGTTTCCCTCTTCTGCCACTAGATTCTGTGCGTACGCAGGTCGGAGCTGTTACATTACTAAGTAGAAATACAAGATGGTAATTTCCCCATGAAAACGTTATCATGCACAAATCTGTGGGTAGGAACAGTTGATAAATGAGGGCCCCGGTATTTCGTCTGATGGCAATGCAGCCAGCACATCATCCAGGATGGGCTGAGTCGCTGTTAAGACCAAAAGGCTGCACACATATTCTCATTCTTAACTGCTTTATCGCTCTCATTTGGAAATAAATGTTTATGAATTTCTGTGTTTTACATACAAAATTAAAATAATAGCTCAAACATCAGTTTCTACGTGTTCACAGCTTCAGCTGCAGGCATGGCTTTGGTTTCCTCTTCTTGCACTGATTTACAGGTCTCTGATGCAACCATTGCATTCTTTCTCACATTGCAGTTTATCTCTTAGAGGCAACTTCCAAAGATTGCAAAGTATTCCAAAGTAGAAAACAACTAGCCTCAGTGTTTCTGCATTATTGACTGCTTTGAGTTCCAGAAACAAACATTTAAAAAAGAAGAGAAAGGACCCTAGATAAAAATAGTCAAAGTGCATTGCATGCAGCTTATACAGTTCTTACTCTACCAACATTTCCTTACTTTTGTGGCCTTTATGTTGACTTCAGTATCCCTAGCAGCCTCCTCCGAAAGTGGCTTATTTATCTCCAGCTCCTCTTCATCCTCAGCTGTGCTACGAAGCTGCAGAGCCACCGCACAGCATTCATTCAGATAATGTGGCTGATTAAAAGAATATAAATTATACAATGAATTGTTGTTGTTGTCCGGTGCCTTGCCTTGTCAAGACCCGTCTTTATGTGCCGACTAGAACTGGAAAGCTCTTGTTTCTTGCGTCCAGAGAGATCTGAGAAGATTTTGAGCAGGTCCAGGTAGCTCTTTGGTGTGATGTAGATGTGTCGAGATAGTTCTGCCAGGTACTGCTCACTCTTCCTGGATACTGTCTGATGGATCTTCCCACACATCAGCGTCTATATAAGAAATTAATTAGAAACAGACTGTGCTTACTTAAAAGTGACTTTAACATCTCGGCATTGTTTCTTAATATTTAGAAGGCCACTGGTTTCATTAAGTTACAATGTTATAAGTTGTTACTTTGACAAGTTCCATCTAGACCACTTCAGACAAAACACATCCTCACATGGCGATAGCACGTCCTAAAGGCAGCGATCAGTCATAAAACATAAGATACAAAGACAAATACGGTTCACAGACTTAGACTGGGGGGGGGGGGGGGGGGGGGGGGGGGGGGGGGGGGGTCCCAGCTAGGCTAAGTAAAAGTTATAGTTTTTACACTGCTAGTAAAACATGGACAAATTTGTAAAAGTACCAATGGACAGACGATGATGAATCAACAACAGACATTTCAATAACCAAACAAAAAAGACAAGACAATATGACGGGGCATATCTTCCCCAGGGGCTTGACCAGGTGATGGTCTATGGTGGGTAATGAAGAGAGACCACAGAGTTTTGTCTCAAAATGTTATGACACCAAACAAGTTACAACACCACTTGGAGACTTCTCACCCTGAACACAAATAAAATACTGTTGATTACTTTAGAAATAAACTACTCAACTTGTTTTTACCAAAGCAGCACCCATCTCATCATACTTTACAGTTTTCTTTCTATCTCACACAGAAACTGTCACACATACCTTACATGTTTCAATGGTAATCCTTCCGTCTTCCTTAGAGGTCAAACCTCACCTCTGAGGAAGACGGAAGGATTACGGTCATAAGTACATGACATAATGAACATGTTTGAGATATCCGTCTCATTAAATGTTCAACTCACCTCATGTAAAATAGTGTGCAGAGTTTTCTGGTCTAAAAAGCTTCGTCTATAGCAGAAGGAATTGATAATTCCTCCTGTCACTGACATAATTAATTAAGTAACAGTCAGTAAACTACAGACTATTTCCTGGCACATTTATTTTTATGTTTCTTTGTAAGTATTGAGGTGCATGTTGTAGTGGGATCTGAGGGCTTGACATTATTGTTGTCGATGAAAAGGGGGCCCTATAAACCATTGGACTAAAGGTAAACAAAACTAAATCTTTGCATTGGCCAGAACTTTGAACAAAAAGTTAACCTAAAAGGCTGGAAAACTTTCCACATGCACCACTTCCACTTCCTTCTTTTAGCAAATTCTGCATCAACAAGCTCTGCTGACACACACACAAGATCCTCACCAATCCCTTCATGGTTGTGGGACTGACTTCCAGGTCAGGCAGCTCATTTAGAAATGACGTGGCCACAGCTTGCAGAGCCTCCTCTGGCCAGGCGCTGAACCAGTCTATGGTACAACATTTGACCAGTGAAGGAAACTGCCTAAGTCGTTTGCGAAACGCCTCACTGATGGGGCTGGAAGGGGAAAAATAAAGGGAAGAATAAGCAGAGGGAAATGATTCTTTAAAAAAAAAACAGAGACAGAAGAAAAACTCCAGACTTGCTGCAGCTGACCTCATGCAGAGTACAATGTGAATGTTGTTGCGGACTCTTTTGATATAGGTAGCCATAAGATTTTCAATAGTTGGCTTCTGGCCCTGGTTTTGTACCACTGGTTTCATTGCTGTGAGAATACGTTCCTGTTCATCTGCTCCATACAGGTTAGGAACATCTCCACAGTTCAAAATGTTGGATATATCCTCCAGATACGTCTCACTCTTAATCTGGCAATTAAATGTTATAAGCAATTAAAAAAACAACAAAAAAATCCAAGTCACACAAAATACACGTATTTACTGTCTGAAAATGTTTATAATAGTGATGCTGTTGATATTACAAATACATGCAGCAGACAGTAAGAAAGCACTACTGAATACCTGTGTGTCTACAAAGAGGAATGTGATCTGCTGGTTTTGAAGGCCTGCCTTGAGCATAAGGTTTTTAAGATCATCTCTCCACTCTGATTGGCCGTAGTTCTTACACAGCTCAATCGAGAAACAGTCGTACTTAGATCTGTGTGTGGATAAATGCATCGTGAAGACAGAGGCACAGGATCACTGAACCACACTGGGGCTTTTGCGTGTTTTATAAAAGAAATGTAAATGTGAGAGTAACATTATTGTATAAAAACATGCACAACACTGTTACCCCTGTAAAGAGATGATATCTGAAGGGAGGAAAAAAGCCATTTCATGAAATGCATATTAAACCAGCAGGGATTTTCAAATCTCACATATATGTGGCAAGTTTGGTGAGAGACTGGCGTCCAGAGCCACCCACTCCGAGCAGCAGGGCATTGCCCAGGGGCTGGCGCAGGATGCGGCTGATCCGGCACACATGCTCAATAGCATCCATAAAAAGCACCAAATTCATCCCTGTCACGCTGCTCTCATTGTAGTCTTCCATGTAATCCTTCATAACTTGTACCAGCTAAGCAATGTGACAAGAAGAAATAAAACATGAAATTAGAAGGAAAAGATTAGTGAGGAGCACAAGAAAACGGTGCTGCCTAAAACTGACTGGCACCACTAACCTTTTCCTTATCTTCTATGAGTGTATAGATTTGGTGGTCAGCTAGAGGAAACATGAAATCTCCAAACAAAATAGGATGGCAGGGCACAACCTCTGTAAAGCAGCAGTCAAACTCTTCAATGCAATCCCTCAGGAGCTTGTTGAACCAGTCACTATCCTCAGCACACACGAGACAATCCTGGAATACTCGGCAGCTTTCATGGTACCACAGCTGCAGTAACTGTAATTTATCCTACAAACAAATACAAAAGAAAAGAAAGGAGAGGGAAAAAAAGTCCTATTATTTAGGATTTTAATTAAATGAATTGAATGAAATGAAAAATACTTTTATTAATCCCACAGGGAAATTGCAATGTATATAGTAGTAAATATAGAAGAGGTTTAAATATGATATGATTATATTAGGATGTATATAAAACCTTTTCTTGTCAATTCAAATCCCTGAAACACATCCTGGGTTTTGCAAACACAAACCACACAGTACAAAGCTCATACTTGCTTCTAGTAAACTTTATAACGAATGAAAGATTACACACAAGTATATCAAACCTGATGGATGGAAAATCAAACCTAATAAGAGGTTTTTCCCACACCTATCAGTAATGTGATTGTTTCTGAATGATTTAATTGTGTTGCCTTTATCATGGAAGCCTCAGCCATGCGGATACCCTGGAAGACTTTAGACAGGTGTCTGAGGTTGAACATATAATGGGGCTTGTTTGGAGTTGGGAGTAGCTGGGATGTGATGGCTGTGTAAACACGGATAGCAGCATCAACAAGAGTCTCAATCAGGGGGTTGATTGCTGACTCAGGTCCTGGAGATAAAAAGCAGGATAGAAAAGAGGAATGAACACAAATCTGTGAAATGTGGACAATCATTAACAGAGAGACTTTATAATTCTGGTCTAGATTTTCTAAATATTTTCCATCCAGAATGTGCTCTATAAACAAAGTAACTCGACAAAAATTCAGATTCATTCGTGACACTTTTGCAATGAACAGCCAAACTCTTTTTCTTTTTTTCATTTACATTTTACCCTGAAAGAGGACAAAGATCAGTCAGATTGTTTTCTACAGGATAATAAAGGTAATCTCTATCCTGATCTTCATTCCATTGGCAACTGTGACTCACCTATCCAACTATCTAGAATGGCAGAGAAAATCTGTTTCTTGCTGACACTGTCCATTCCAGTAAAGGAAAGGATGTTGAAGTGGCGTGTGAAGCGCTGAGTGATGCGGTTTTGAGTTCCACACGCGGTTCCCATGGCACAAGCAAAATTGATGTCCTCTAAGAGATTAAAAGTCCCTGTGTAAAAACAGCAGGAAACACAATAGGAAACTTGATCTTATGGGAGTTTTATACATTTCTATATCATCTCTAATTAAACATAAATATTAATCTTACAACATAAATCAGTAATATTGTAGACAAGCCTCAGAGTGGAAGGACACAAAACAATTATAGCAGTACTTTAATTATTTATTTCTAACTTGTCTTGTCCAGCATCTTAACAAGCAGAATGATGGTCTGGCTGCTGTGTTGTGCTGAACAAATTTGCTTTGCCTAGAGGAGCTTTATGGATATAAGGCCCCTCTTAATAATTAAGTATTATTCTTTATTATTTTAATTCATTTAACCTGACAAGAGGTCCAGCATTAATATGTACATTTTAAAAGAAAGGAGAGAGTAAAGAGAAGAGAAAAAAGAGACGAGGATACACCACATAAAAAAACAACATCATCAGCTGTTCAATCTAAACAGGAAAACCAGCTGTTACAGCTTTAAGGAAACAGAAAACAACCTGCAACATCTTCAAGAAAAACAAAGCTGACAATCATTGGAATCGTCTAAACAAAAACAGGCAAGCTGGAAAAAAACAGGAGTTTATCTAAAAGTAATCAAATTCCGAAACAAATACGATTTGTCTGAATGTCTCACCGATCTGCTTCCTGCTGTACCAGCCGCCGTAGTCCATCCACTGCCTCAGCAGTTCAATGGGAGGCTGGGCACCAGAAGTTTGCAACATGGGCATATTTAGGTCATCAATGAAGAAGATGAAGCGTTTCCCCATTGCAGGTCCGAGCACACCTTTCCACCTGACACACAGGTACATGGATCAATCAGAGGGGCATACAATTCAATTCAAATTTATTTATATAGCTCATTAAAACAGAACCCGCTGACCAAAGCGCTTTACAGTAGCAACTGCATCACAGATAAAAATATCCACAAATGAAATTAGCAATAAAATAAGTAGTTAGTATGTTTCATTTGATTTTAAATGCTTTGATTTCAAGTTCCTGGTTTTATGAGGTCACCTTCAAACTATTCTTAGCTTTTAGAATGATTTTCTGTCTTCATTTAATGAAACTCAAGTAAATAAAACATTTTTTATTTGTCCCCAAAGAGTAATTTTAATACATTTTTCTAATTGGTTAATTTAACTGTGTACCTATTGATTAGTTTGCCGTCAACGTAATCTTGAGTCTGGTTGGCTGAAGTGAGGGTACAGAACATGAAAAGATGTGTGATGTACTGAGCAGGCATGTTCCTCAGCAGCTTGTCCGACATGGTCAAGGTCTTTCCTGTGCCAGTAGGCCCAACACACAGCACCTGGGTCACATGCACGGGCGAACATAAACAAACACGTATTTTCAAGGACAGAAAAACATGTCAGACAAACGCTTTTTTTTTTTTTAACCATTTCATACTTTCTAACAAAAATATTCTAAATCCAGCCACAATCTAAGGCACAATACTCACAGGTTTGTTGTTGGTCAACAGCATGTCCAGCAGGAAAGACATTCTCACTGTATCAGCGGTTGGAACAATTATGTCAGTATAATGTGTTTCTGGGGTGATTACAACACTATTTGTATTTTTCATCCAGCTGACCCACTGTACCTAAAAGCACAGGTAAAAAATATGTGAAGCAAAACTTGATGTGATAATCTAAATTCAACAATTAAACAGCGCATGTTTACTTTTCCTTCCTCCTGTTCATTATCCTCTGAATCAGGAGTCTCTGCATCATCAAGCCTGTAGTCGTACACCAGGCCTTCCTCAGGAAAACACAAGGTAATCTGAAAGACAAGAACGTATACAATAAACATGTCAATACAAATCACATTTTAAGTCAATTTTAACTGGGATGATAAAGTACACGTTGAGATCGGACCCTTTCTTCTGCCATCTTGTTTCTGAGCCAGGCACTGAAGCGCTGGCGGCCGGCTGCATCTCCCGTGGCTCCTACGCTCCACACCAGCGAGAAAAAGAACCAGGGTTCGATCAGCTGCTTAAGACGCTCCAGTTTCTTTTGAGGTGGGGGCATCTCACCCTAAAAACATGAAGGAGAATTCCCAGGGAGCCATGATCAACAATCCACACATGCAGTAAATCTGGGATTTCATTCATGACTTTGCTGCTGAAACACTTTTGACTGATCCAAGTAACATAAATAATCATAAAATAATCTTACAGCGGAGTTGCACACAAACCTCTTTAGTGTTGAATGGACTGAAGAAACAGTCCATCATTTTAATCAGACTACAGATGAGGTTGCTGTCGAGAGATGTGATGACCTCCTTTATGGATGTGCGAACAAATGTAATTGAGTCCTGTATAAGAATGCAGGAGAGGTAAAAAAGGAAAATGAACATTTCTTATAATATCAAAAGGTACCATGGTGAAAAAGCGTGCCAAGCGAACTCTTTTATCACCTGCAAGAACGTGGAAAACAGGTGGTTCAGCTGATCCATGTAACATTTCAGGACCTCAGGGATTTGTTTCAACCAGCACTCTGTGAAGGAGCTGAGCCCCAAAACACTGGGCTCCAAGTAGACCATTCCACAGCGAGACACTGTAGCTGGAGATGCACCTGCCAAGTCCTGCACCTCAAACATCACTGTCATCACCTGCAGAGGGAAGACAGAGAAACACCTGAATGCAAACGGGAGCGAGAAACAACGCAGTGATTATAAAAAATACTAACTTAGATGAATACACTCTTACATCAGTGAGATTTATGACTTCCCCCGAGCTTAGACACAGTTTTTTACTGTCATCTAGTACAGTGTTCATGTTATCAATCCACATTGCATCCACTGGTCCGTCAAGCATGTACCACTTTTTCTTTGTGTCCACAGATGCTGCCCCTCCACGCATAAGTGCTGGGAGGATGCCGTCTCTCCTACACGGGCAAAGAAACAGCCAAAGTGTGATGGTCTTGTTTGCTGTGTGAGTTTTGGAGAGAAGAGCAATTCTTACCACTTGTGTGTAAGCGAGTCATACTCCCCATAGAGCTGTCCCACGGTGACAGATTTTGGGTTGAGGACATAAATCTGAACAGCCTCATACGAACCACCTCTCACATCACGTTGGCCATCCAGAGCTGTTATTGCAGCACCTAGAGTCTCATAACACTAAACACACAGTGTGCATATATACACCGATGTTACAGTAAAAACAGGGCGATAAATAAGATTCACCATCATCTTTGTGCAACTTTAAACACTCTGTCAGTTTGGAAATAACTCACCTTAGTTTTGCCAGATCCAGGAGGTCCCACCAACATCAGGCCATTTCTCACCAGAGTGGTTTCGTACAGCTGAATACACTTATTGATGAACCCTGGAATCACCACAACACTGTTATGGACTAACTCTAAAAATAAAGGTACACCTTAATGCTTCTTTTCCTGCAGAGACACTAACCATCCACATCTTTGAGGTTGTTTGCTGTGCAAGTGTTATGCAGGGACTCTTCTAATATGGCACAATTAAAAGGCTTCTGTTCTGTTTCAGGGAAAAGATCAGACAAAATGCCCCTGAAGAGCTTCAGGTCATCCTGTAGAAACTTTGGTTCATTAACGTCTCGAATGGCCTGAAGACAGATCAACTCCTGCAGGACAGCGAAGTTAAAGAAAATTAAGATTTTAAAGTGTTTGAATATGCTTGTCTGTGCTTCTCATAGCTACTTTAGATTTACAAAAAATAAAAAATATCTTACTTCATTCTCTTCGGGATTTTCTCTCCTCATGTTTCCAGCAACGGAAATTACAGTCTTCACAGCTCTCATGCCAAAATCATAATGATCCTTCACAAAATGAAGTCACAATTGTTTTTTTGTTAGTTATCCATACACAAGTACACCTGAAAGCATTTTTTTTTTGTCTTGTTTAGATCAAATCCAGAGCTCATCTGAGTACAAACCTGAGAGCTAAGTTGTTCAGAAGAGAGCCTGAAAGTTGAAGTAATCTTCTTAGAGAGGACTTTCGCATCACGGAATCCAAATGAAGACAAGGAGATCTCAGCTATCATGGCATAGTCAGGAACCGTCATGGCAACCGGACGAAACAGGACCTGTAGAAGATGTTTGCATGGGGAGTTGTAGCCTAGTGTTAACAGAGGTGCACTTGGGTATGGAGAACCCAGGTTTGAGTCCCTGGTGTGCCAACAGAGAAGAACCACTGTGGGCCTTTGAGCAAGGCCCTTAACCTCCCTGGGTGCCAAAACATAGCAGCCCACTGCTCTGTACTACTTCTAGAGAAGGGTCAAATGCAGAGCTGAATTTCAGGATTAATAAAGTAAAAGATGTTATTTGTTCATGCCCGCCAGCTTATTCTTGGTGTTACATGGTTGCTTGAATTGAAATCATTATTTCCAACCTTGAGATTGCCGGGCATCTCCGTGTAACCAGTGTAAGCAGGATTCATGGTGAAGAATACCGCACAGGAAGGGGCAAGAGGAATCTCCGTTCCCTCAAATTCAAAATGTTCAACCTAAAAACACACATTTCTTTATTAGTGACTTTGTTTTTACTCAACTGAAAATCCAATAAACAACAACATTATCTGAGCTCAGCTGAATCAATCTAAAATAAACTGTAAACACTCAATGTTCTTATGCAGGAGTTCAGTAAGTAGCTTCATATGATTTTCAGTGAATCAGCTTCTCACATTTTGTTGCAGGGCTTTTTGTATAGTGGAGATCTGTTGTGCCATCACAGAGAGGACCTTCACATCAATGCAATTAGCATCATTACAACATACCCAGGCACCTGAGCTGCAAAATGGAAGATGGATAAGATAGATAGATAGATAGATAGATAGATAGATAGATAGATAGATAGATAGATAGATAGATAGATAGATAG
>JAOXYM010000003.1:33383489-33397735 GCA_028567055.1 Leptatherina wallacei | reverse complement strand
AGATAGATAGATAGATAGATAGATAGATAGATAGATAGATAGATAGATAGATAGATAGATAGATAGATGAATACTTTTATTGATCCCCTAAGGGAAATTGTGAAAAAAATTGTGCCGCAATATTTGAAAACATAGCTACCGTTCTTCCAAACTTTTTACCTGGCCAGTCCTTGGAGAAACTTGCTCACTGCAACATGGTGCAGCTGATCGGAACAGTTGAAAACTACTGTTTGGATGGCCAGAGCCTTCCCAAGATCTTTCACTGTTTCTGTCTTTCCTGTCCCTGTTGGACCTACAAGTGCACCTCCAAGCTTCAGGTGGAGAGCTGCTGTCATGGTTAAGTAGCATCTGAAAGAGCCATACATTTGGTATTCAATGTAGAGCTGTGCATTCTGACAAAAGCAATAGATAGAACATCGGAGCTGATGGTTACCTGTGCGTGAGCGGGGTGATGACCAAGCGATTAGAATTACCAAGATACTCATATCCATACAAGAATTCTGCCTTCACTGCTCGGACATACAAGTCCCCTTTTGTCCAGTAATATCTGAAGACAAAAGATCAAAGTAACAGTCAAATGATATAATAGACTGCTCGGTCAGGAAGCTAAATATATATATATATATATATATATATATATATATATATATATATATATATAAATAAAAGTAACAGGTAACCTAATCTGGCTGATCCACTCAAAGTCACTGATGCTTGAGACTTCCTGCTCCACCAGTTTGGACACTACATCCTTGGCATGAATCTCTATCACAATGAGGGCAGATAGCACAGCTTGTTGCATCTTAGAGAGACGTCCTCTTGTCAGCTGCACTAAGTCCCGCAGCTTCACAAAGAAGACAAAATATTGAAAATATGAGTAAGAAGTGCAATCTTAATCAAACTATTATCGGCTACAAATGTGAAAGATAAATGAAAGAATGTGTATATTTTTTTCACAAACTGAAAAACATTGTTGAGTATCAGATAAAGGCAGCACCTGAGTTTGTAGTTGAGGATAGAGGCGGCTAGCCAGGTCTCCCTGCTCCAAAGCTTGAGACACCTCTGCTGTCCAAAAAACCTGACAGCCAGCTATCACCACCTGACCAGGCCATGATAAGACCCACTCTGCACAGGGTTCCTGAGGAGTAAAACGGCACACAAAAGTCTTGTTGAACTTCATCTTGATATTGTAAATTAATATACTCTATAAAACAAAACAAAAAGGATTATAAATCTGGTTCACTTACGTCAGGATAGACTCTGAGTGAATGCTCAATGTCTTTCCTCAAAGTGGCTCTCATAGACATTTCCACATCTCTCAGCCAGTCTTCCACATTCCCAGTTGGACACACTGGCAGCAACAATTTGACCTCCTCACCTTGTCTAGAGTACACATGTGTGATCTGCAGGTCTGCCTGAAAATTAAGCTAAGGACCAACAGATGACATGTTTTATTCCAGCCAGCCAGCCAGACAGACAGACAGACAGACAGACAGACAGACAGACAGACAGACAGCCAGCCAGCCAGCCAGCCAGCCAGCCAGCCAGACAGCCAGACAGACAGACAGACAGACAGACCGACCTGTGCAATGTTCTCAAAGCATTTGCTCATGTACGGTTGAACAGCTGTGGGGTTTTTGGCCATGGACAAAATCTCCAGGAGCTCATTATCAGACAGGAAGAAAAACCTACAGAGGAGTATGAACTGTACATTGGACTGTAAACATGAAAATATGCAGCTATAATCGTTGTTACAAGTACAAGACTTACCTTGGAAAGAAGCCTCGTTTTTTCATCAGGTACACACTGAGACCTTTCTGAATCTTTTCTGAAAGCATGTAGCAATGCTTAACTGTTTTCTGTAGACGAGTTTCTGTACACAGCTCAAACACCTAGGAGTAAACACATAAACACATTAGTTGTTATACTAAGCTCTAACCTGCTGTCATAAGATATAAAAAGTAAAGCTCTAACTTTTTGGTTTTCAAAGGCACTTCTCATGATGTTGTTCCACTGCAGTTCCATTATCCGATAATTTTCTACTTCCACAGGCAGGTGCTGGCTGACGTCATCAGAGCTGAAGATGGGCTCCAGGTGCAGCCAGAAATGTTGGCACATCAGCCACTCTTCCAGTACATCCTGTATTAACCAGAAGAGGGCAGTAGCACAACATGAGACATAATGCAACAAAGATACAAGCCAAGTATGTGTGTGTGTCTGCATGTGTGTAAATACTCGAGTCATTCTGAGCTTCTTCTCCCAGGTACCGATTTGCTCCTCGAAGGCTTTTTTGAAGGGTGAGATGAACAAGCTTTGGATGACGACAACTTGGTGATCCAGAATTTGGAAAGCTTTATCTGGACTCTTCAAAATGTAGGTTTTGGTCTTGTTGCAGGGCAGCAAATCAAAGTATACATCTGACCACTCTTGTTCCATATTTTCCAGAGCCTGGATGAGAAGGTGGGAGGGAAAAGGGAGCAATTTCAATTTTACTCATGGTATTCACATACTGAAAACACGATGCGTGGAGCTGCGGCTCCGCTCTATTGTGGTCCTACTGATGAAAAATGAATTTGAACTTCCATATTTGACTCCTACAAGGGCCAAATATAAGCACTGTTCATTCTTCACAGGTCTGAAGCTAAACACACTATAGAATCATGCAAAACAACAAGGTTCTTTCACAAACTGACCTGCTCGATGGCATACTCTTTCCTAGCCAACTCAGCTAGTTGAGTTAAGTCATCTACATAGTTCTGGAGGCCAAGCTCCAGGTAGTGGGTAAGTTTCAAGTTGCCTTTGCGTCTGACTGCCATTTGAATTTCTTTTGAAAGCGTCTCCCAGTGGCGGTTCCTCATCATCGGGTTCCTCAGGCATTGAACAAGAAGGACGCTTGGCTGGAATTCCTCTATCTTCTTTAGTACAATAGTGGCCACCATGTGAATATCTACAGTCACATCAGTGATCAAAAGAAACCCATAAAATCACAGGCTTGTAACAATCACAATCACTTTGTTAAATCTAAATTGTGATAGATGTGCAACCTACCGGACGTGTCTGGAAACTCTTTAATGCATTTGTTTATCATCTTATGGACTTCAGTCATTTTGCACCTGAGCTGTTCAGGGTCAATGGAGGACAGGGGGTCGTTGAGACAGTATTCCTTCCAACGCAGCCAATCAGAGGTGGCCATCCAGAGGTCTTTATATGGCTGGAAATCTTTTAGCAGCTTTTGTAGATGCTTATACTGTAATAAATCATTAATATTTTACAATTTAAATGATATTATTTTCTTACTTTTCTCATTGAGTGAATCATATAAAAACTTTCCACTTAATGCGCATTCTTTTACTTACATTTAAGACAGATAAACCAAGCAGGTGTTGTCTGTTGTTGTATGTTTCCGCCATAGTCTCGCATTCCTTGAGTTGTTTGCTGGTGCGACTGACTTTGGTGGCTATCTCGTGGGCATGATCAATGTTTACATTGTCCCCAAACCACGCAATAACATTCTATAAACACAGTTATAGTAATTTAGGACCAAATAATATCAAAATGATTTTCTGAACCACTCCCAGAAATGTGAATGAAGCAGTGTGGTGTAGACCACCTTTAATAAGAAATTTTGTAAAAAAAAATGTATAGATCTACTGTTTAGATGATGCACTCTCAGAAAAGAAACAAAAGTAAATGGATATATGGTTCATTATCACCTGTAGAATGTCTAGGTGCTCCTCAAACTTCTTGTCATCAGCTAGCTGGAGCTTGTGGAAGCGCTCCTCATCTTCCTCATGCTGGATAGTTACTGTTTCAATTTGGCAGAGTATCTTTTGGGGCAACCAAACAGCTGTCCACCTGCAAATGTAAGTCACTCTTACACTCTTGCATTTAAACATATTTCTCTCTTTTCAGTTTGATCATAAAGAGGCCTCTAGCGAATCACTCTAAAACCTAAAAGATACCTGAAAATAAATGTTATATTAATTTTAAAAAAGTAGAAATCAATGGGATGACTTTCCACTTACTTTTTGTTTACATCTACATCTGAAAGACAGTAGCGCATTGTTTCTATGACCTCATAGTCTGACAAGGTCTGGCCAAGATGTTTCTGTTGTTGACAGATTGGATATACAGAAGTATTGACATCAACTTGTTATCAAATGCATAACAATAAAAACACGAGTTTCTTTTCTATAGTTACCTTGTACGTTTTGAGCTGTTTTGGGATTTCTTGCATCCAATCTCTCTTTTCAGTCAGTTCTTCAATGCTGTTCGGCTTCTCACGTAATTTTCTGTTTATACTGTTACACTCCTCGCATGCCTAAACACACAAATTAACACGCACGGTGCAATGTGAAAGCAGGGATCTGAAATGTCTGAATAAAATGATTACACTCTCTTGACACATTATAATCACATGTATAAAGGAAATAATGTGCTTTCTGCCTTCTAAATAAATGACTTACATCATCAATCTGCTTACGTAGCTTCAGAGCGAAGTGTTCGAGCAGCGCATCGGCTAAAGCCTTTCTTTTATTGATGAGGGACTGACGTACACCCTCTACACGGACAAGAAATGGACCAATCACAATAGAGGATGGGAGGGAACGTTCAAGCCTTTCCTTTTTTTTGAGATGTTGTTCCACCTCTGTCTTTACTTCTTGGGATGTCTGCTCTGCACTATGAGACCTGGCAACCAAATAACAGACACATAACAGACGCAAGGAAAGATTCGCAGGATTCACATGGTTTTATTCCGTACGAAAGTATCCCGAATGGATCAGAAATCTGAGTTACACTTCCAGCGCAAAATACATTCATGTTCAAACACAAACTTACTTCAGAAAAGTTTCTATGTCCAAGTTGTGTAGCTTCAAGTATCTTTCATATTCAGCGGCATAAGCCCTGAGGGGTATCGCTGCTTGAACAAGTGCATTGCGGACTTTCTCTCTCAGCTCATTTACTTCTGGTTCCCACAAACCCACCGGCTCAAGTAACTGATCACCGTGGATGAACATGTTCTTCAACACAAGCTGGTAAAAACAAAAGCAAAACTGTCACACCTTCTTTGTTGTCTTTAAGACAACAGCCTTTGATTTATCTCAATTTTTTTATGTAATACTTGGCAACACGCGCCATTGCAAGATTATTATACCTTATCAAGCTTCGGTACTTTGCTTGTGGCCAGAATGCCCTCGTCAAACAATTTCAGGACAGATGACTCAAAATCCTCCGCAGGATTGCTGTAATGGACCCCAGTGTTGTCAAGGACCAAATCCACCAGGAACAGAGGATTCTTCTTTGGCCTAAACATGAAAAATTTAATAATTTTACTGACACAGTAATAAATATTACTGTAAGACCTGTAACCACTGCTTTCATGTTGACTTCCAGGTACCCATTAAAATAAATAAGTACATATATTCATATAATAAAGAACATCTTCACACTTGTAGGAGCTGCTGATGAGATTTTTTCCCCAGACCAGGTTCTGAGGACACATCAGCACACTGTCACAGGCTTCCAGCAGACACTCAGTCAGGCTGACAAGAGAATCCTGCACAAGGTAGCGCAAGGAGTCCTGCATGCTGAAGAGCGCCACATTCATCAGTTTGTACAGCCTGGACATCTTGTATAAGTCAAAGCGATGTTCATCCACGTTGTACGCGCCCTTGCCAAGGACACACAGGGTGGAGCGGAAGTTGTTGCTTAGCATGACCGTCCATTCGTCCTGAAGGTACAACTTTATCTGGACAAGGAGAGAAACATTTGGTACTTCTACAGTTCTGTGAAATCCAATAATGTAGAAAATTGTTATTTTATATTGTTAAACAAAATGCTTTAAATGTACGTTTTTAACAATTCCTTAAGTCAGCAGGTAGTTTTGATTTATTATGCCCCCAAACTCTGAACGTTAAAGGAATAGTTTATCTAAATCTGCTGACAGTTTTTAACTAGGTTAGAGTTTTCACTTAAAATTTGTTTATTCTTCTCCCTGTTTTCTATATTCATGTTATTCTATTTGATAGTCCTAACTCTTGTTTCATTATTTTGTATAGTGCCTGTCAAAAGTTTAGATACTCTTACTCATTAGAAATAAATGAGTAGTTGTGACCAAACATTTAATTAGTGGCACACACACTATGGTCTTTTACTTTTACTGTATATTTAGTTCATTTCACCCACTGAACAGGAAACATTAATGACATTTACTATCATCAAATCATTAACAAAAGTGAAGGTCTTTCAATATTCTCAGTGCTACAGTACCTCAGTGTGAATTTGAGACTGGATAAGTTCAAAGTCCTCCAGTTGAAGTGGATTGGTGGATGTAACTTTGAACAGCCTCATGTTTGCCACCTTGCTGCACTCAGACTGTAGTTCAGATAACACATGGATCACCTCTGGCAGTTTTATCAGGGTGTGAAAAGCAAACGCATCTCGCTTCTTCTTATAGGGGAAGTGAGGAACTGCAACGCAGCCTTAAAACAAACCAGTGTTTAGATCATCAACAACATTTCCTTAATCTTGACCTAAATGTGCACATATAAATAAAAAGCCAACTCTCTTACCTTTTTGTGGTACATGCCCAGAGTCCTTGTGTGGCAGGATGATGTGTGAAAACTCCTTTTGGTTGTTCCTTACTACTTTCTCAAAAATGATGCTGTTTATAACGTGGTTATATTCCAGTTTGACCTCCTTCTCCAAGTCTGTCATACACCTCTCTAAACTGCACACAAAATATTCTCTTTATTAACCCTTTCAGCTTGTTATCTAATCTAGAAAAACAAAAACACTGTGCAATGACAAAAATGACAGCAAAAAAAAAAAACTGACATGAATTTACTCACTTTTTCAAGCTGGGGTCAGGAGCTGATAGGGTTAATCTTTTGATACGCCGCAGACTGTCAGTACTGAGAGACGGTGTTCCCTCCCAGGTGGGCATGTTGTCCACAGACATGGTATACAGAATCTGATCCTCCGTATCCTTCCTCAGGTTTAGGGCAAAGTTGATTCGTTCGACAAAGACACGTGGGTCCTCGGCACAGAATAACAGTCTGATCCTGGGGACCCAGTGCATACTGCCTCCAACCAAGGGAATTATTTCTGAAATAGAACATTTACACATGATGAGCGACAGCAGAGACAGAAAAAGAAGAAAATTAGAGACAATACTGTGTTTTTACAGTACGGTTAAATAAAATCCATACGTGATTTACTCTTCTTGTGCTCTTCATTGGCAAAAGGATTTCCTTCTTCATCTGTCTCCTCGTTGTTTTGGTAAACCTTCTGTACAAGGTACTGATATTTCTCCTTACAATAGTCAAGAACCCCGACTAAATGCCAGCTGTACTCCAGTTGTGAACCTCTCGGATCGTCTACAAATATGAAAGAAGATAGATACCATTAAAAAATAGAAAATAATGTCCATTTTTGTTTACATTATTCAAGTAGCATTGCCATTTTTACCAGAAGGAGTCTTATCATCTTTTGGCAAAAGGGCTTTTGCAGGAATAGGCTTTTGATCAGGTGATCCTTCAGCATGGCCGAAGGCAAGCCAGTCTTCAGGTGTCTGGCTGTCAAAATCCTCATTATCAAATAACTGGGGAAAAAAGAGAGGAATGATAGTTATGCTATGTTGATAAACACTGAAATATATATATATATATATATATATATATATATACATATATATATATATATATAAAACTTTTAAAAACCCACAGAAAGCTTGCAGCAGTAGCATGCAGACTTACCTCCAGTGGGAGGAAAGGTGACCCCAGAATATATGATGTAGTCCCATCCTCATTGCTATTTTTCACTTGTCCTGAGATTAAGATATCAGTGTCTATGCCTTTTTCTTCCAGTAGCTGTTCCAAATCCAACTTCAAGTATTCCCTTCGACATCTGTTAAACCAATCAGATGTTAGATGCTATGAAACAACAAAATATTGCTTCTGTTCTCGGGACTTACTTTACTATCTCTGCAAACAACAAAGTCAGATCCACTTGACACGTGAGAGGAAATAAGACTAACATAATAACGGATGCAAAAGCTATTTTTTTCTTTTAACAATATGCCCAAACAAGCAGTTCATACCTCTCTATCTCTAACTTGCGTGGGGCCTGGCCATCACTGGTTTTGTAGGGAATTTGGACTTTGGGTGTCACTCCATGCAGGGAAAAGTAGGGATTCTGTGACAGTCGTAGAATATGAGGTATAGGGTTGTACTCCCAGCGGGAATACCCCTGATGGGAATCAGGTCTCTCTGTACAGGACTAAATTATAATCATACATATTAATTCAAGTTGGCACAAAGCACATCACTCCAATAGCATCTGGACATATATGTAATTAACCAATGTAGCTTATATTTGAAAACTGCAGAATAAGCTTAAAGTATATATTCTTACCTCGGGGTTAGTTGTCGAAATAACATCTGAGTAGGTGACCTTGTGTTTTAACACACCACAAAAAGCGAGTTTCTGGCGTACAGAAGGAGACTTGTCTTCAGGCGATCTGCTGGGGGGGCGAGGTGCCTTGAAACCTTTCATCTCCATCTGTTAGAAATATCATTATATATATATATATATATATATATATATATATATATATAAATAACTCTTGTCACTGAAGCTAAAGTAAGTTAGCTAACTAGCAATAGCCTTTAGCAGTTGTTTTTTTTTTATACACCACGTATGACAATGTGCGATAAACATGAAAGTACCGCTCTCAGCTCACATCATTACGTAAACAATAAAAACTATGACGTACCTTATTACTTTAAATGTAAACGCGAGTGGCCCTGTGTTTGAGTAACATCTTCGTGGCAGAAATAGTAACGTTCAGACTTGAGAAATCTCGGTTTCCAAGTTGACGTTAAAGTCGACGACTGTTTAACGTGGCAACGGTTGTCATGGAGATGAAGGTGCCCCGCTCACGCGCGCCCACCAGCATGAAGCGCTCCAATTTACGAGTACTGTTTGACTTTTTATTGTTGCTTTAGCTCTTTATTTACAGTTTTTGCAGCTGCAATTTCTGCAGTAATGTTCAGTAATTGAATATAATGAAATACAATTAAATGTTTGTTTTTTTCATATTTATTATTAATAATTCATTGACAGTCGACGTCTTGGCTGCTTGCAGGAATGATTTCCTGTACTTTTCTATCTTATCTACTTTAGAAGCCTGTAACTGAAAGCACAGCCTGACACACTTGTGACTGTTGCTTCTCTCTGTGTTGTGTAGAAGTATGGGGTTCCGGGGGATGAAGAATGGCCCATTATGTTTTGCAGCTTGTGCAGCATTCCTCTCTGCATCATTCAACTCCAGAGTCTCCAGCATAAAACCAGCTTTCTTGATTAGTTTGTTCAGTTTCTGTAAGTCTCTGACCTCTGATGCTTTTCACAACCGACTTAGAAAGTAGCCAACATCTTGGTGCAGACATTGAAGAAGTAGACGAATGTCTGTTTTATCTTATAGATGGCTCCTGTGTTGCACCCTCTAGTTTAGTCTGTTGTCCACGTGAACTCCCAGGTACTTGTACTTCTTCCACCTCCACCTCTTCTCCCAAGATATAAACAGTGCTTTCTGTAAAATGGTACATTATTGATGGGTCATTTTTCAAAGGACAACTTGCGATACCTGAACAAAACTACATTTTGCTGTTAGTAACTAAAGAGCTGTAAAACTGTTATTATTGCTTCTTTTGCTTGTGTGAAGAATTTGAATAATTGTCTTACCACTCTTAAGGTCATATCTGGTTAAGAAGGCAAGTAGGATGAAGGAAAGATGGGAAAAAGCTTTGATAGGAGTTCTGGGAATAAGGATAAATGAGACGCTGTTATTTACAAGTCACAGTGAGAAAAATAAAGAATCCTAAATGGGCTTTTTTTTTTTTTAAATCAAACTTTAAACAAATGAATTGCCGTATTAAATGTGCAGTTGAAAAGTTTATTATGGTTAAAAGTTATATTAATATACTTGCAGCAATGTTTTGATTAACTTTTATGTATCTGACAGTTGTAGTTTCTGTGTGACATGTACAAAAAGAAGGTTGACGTACTCAATGTCGCACAATTTTTACACAATTTTGCTCCCTGCAGGTAAACGCCGGAAGTGTACACAACTCTGGTCCTCGTAAAGATAATCATGGTAATCTCTTTCATGATAAGTTGATATAATTTAACTTTATAAACACTTGCGTTTGCTGAAAATTGCAACAAGTCTCCTGCACTTCCTGGTCATAAGGGCGCCATTACCCCCTTTGCATCCCGTCATTGTCTCCAGTTCTTACTCCTGTCTCTGGTCTTATATGCTGAAACACATCAGAACCGGCCTGAGACTGGGACTGAGTAGCCGAAAACAACTTTTCATGTGTCTGAAACCTCATGTGTGCCTTGTGAAAGGCGTCGGGGGTAGATGACGCTCGAAAGAGGAGCAAACAGACACCGAAGATGGGAATGGTGAAATCATAGAGCATATAGAGGGAGCCATGAGCTGACACCCTCGTGACGACACTCGGGTCTCCGAGAAGGCTTGTAACAAAAAATGCTTCCCAGTGAAGCCAAAGAGCAAAGGTTGAATACACAGTGATCTGATATGGATGTGATGGATATTGAAACTCTGCGCCACAATTAATCAAGACAGACCTGTTGAAATGTTTAGAGGTCTTTGGTTTCACTGGCTTTGCTCAGCAGAGCTCAGTTTCCAAAGCCATGACCTCATTCAGAGAGGAAATGAAAATGAAAGACTTCCCTACGGATCTAAACAACCCACATCTAATAATGACATTATCATATCAGAGCAGTCGCAGTCTTTAGAAGATCATGACCACATCACTTTATTAATGATTAACACATGTCAGGGCTATTGATTAAATCTTTGCAGAGACTCAGCTCAAAGAAATTCCAAAGAAAACCACACTAAGGACCACAAGTCTCTGATGAGGTGGTGGTCCTTAAAATATAGTTGCCTAACAATGTTTGCCTGATATTGTTGTAGCCATCCCTGGAGCCAGGAGGCCACCATGGAGATGGGACTTGATTGGACAAATTGTGGCCAGCAGCTCCGGTTGAGTCGAATTGATTGAATCCTTAACAACTTTTGTTGCAGCCTTGATCCACCCTGTACTCCCCCCCCCCCCTCTTAAGGGACTCATTTCTCACTCTGAGACCTTGCAGCAGATACGTTGTCATTAAGATCTGGCTGAACATCAGTCGTTCTAAAACATCTGCATCAGTCACTTACATAATCTCTTTAATGTACATTACATCTTCTCATCTCTTAATCCCAGAAACCCCTGAATTATTTATCTGCCTGGGTGCCCCCTTCTCTCCTACTTTTACAGCTTGAAGACTACAGCTCCTATTGTACACTAATGGCATCAGCATGGGCTGCTAACTTTAGTTTCTCCTAAGGGCCAGATGTTGACCAGAAAGGATCAAACACTGGCTATCCCCCTCTTACTGTCACATTGCTGGGTAAGCCACAAGATCTCAGTGCTTGCACATATTCCTGCATACCTCTTCCACAGAAACCCACAATTTCCAGGAACCACAAATGTGAGCACACCCACATGCTATGGCACGATTGTGTTTTATGCCTTTACTCCCAGAAATGGAAACATATACAACTTTGCATCGTTACGCACTCTTCTATCACCCTCTGTTGTTTGGTAAATTTAGGTGATATATAGAGAATCTTCCTCATGATTTACGCACTGTGGCACCGTGAAGTTTAAACTCCTAGAAACATTGCAGGAGCTATTGCATCTAACCACTTACTGTCTCGCATGCTTCGCTGCAGCCATTCAATGAATGTCAGCTGAGAGATGAAACAGAAGCACCACCAGGGCAGCAAATGTCACGTTAACGTTGCCGTGTTTTGTGACTTTGGGTTTAATGGGAGCAAACGGATACCAGCCTGCAACGTGAACGAGGCTGCAGGCGCGCAGATTTCATTTTTGATCTCGCTAGGGTCAGATGATGAACTGTTGTTTAACGGTGACCTTTGCACTTGACCATACATTAAAAAATCGCCATCTTAGGTTGGATGACTCACAGGTGGACTTGGCATGCCAATAAAGACGAGTTTAATGGCTCAAAAGGGGCCTCAAAGCAGCACAGTGGCCAGACATAAGAAACAGTCTGAACCCCCCCACCCCCCACACCCACCCCAGCCTGTGTCCTGCGACCTCAAGCAGCTGTATCTGATTTCTCCACCCATTTGCTCCATTTCTTAGCGTGAGTTTAGGAGGGAAACCAAAGTCAAAACCATAAAAATACTCAACGCAGGGAGGGACCATACCGAGTTAGAACTATTAGATTTGCAGAATCCTTTCTTTATTCCCACCTCTTTACTTTATTGTCTTTGTTCGGCTGTTTATTTCCGTATTAGATCTTTTTTTTTTAGAGCCTAAATCCCCTGTGAATTTACTGAAGATGTCTGAGGCACTTAAATAAATCATTGAAAAGTCAGTGTGTGCTTTATCAAAGAGGGAGGGGAGCTGGAAGAGAAAGAAAGCCGTGAATAAAATCTGTAACACATGTCTGTGTGCTATTGTGGGAGAAAATCAGTGTGCGTGGGCAGTTTGTTTGTGCGGGTGGGCTATGGAAAGAGTTATGAAGTGATTGTGTTTATCTGAGCCGGTGACACGTAAAAGTAAATATTGAACTTGTAAGTTCTTAAACAGATATAGAGGAGTCGGACAGAGACATTGGACTGAATGGGGGCTGAACTGGTGAGGAGCGGTTGGAGCTTCCTTGTGGGTGAGAGGTTGATTTAATACTCAATACTGAACAGAAGTTTCAGGCCATCAACACTCATCTGAAGTCTCTCGAAGCCACTTGGTAACGTTCCTCAAATTCCCGAGAATAAAGAATAAATGGAACCAGTTCTCTAAGGTTTTTATATCATTTGCCCATATGTGAGAGTTTATGATCGTAACACGTCAATAAAAAAAAAAAAATCACACGTGCTTACAGATGCACATACATCTGGTTTTGCGGCGTTTCTCTGTGTTTGTCGTCCTGCTCCATCTGGCCTCTATCAGTTTCTGGCCTGACAACTTAATCTGTGTCATCTCGTGATAAAGAGGGTCCATGCTTTTAAAAAATCTACATTGTTTAAAGATGACTTTCCTCACGGCCACACAGACAAACATCGGTCGTGCTTAAAGTTTTCTATAGCTCTGCATTAATATGATTAAAGCATAATCATTTCTAACTTTATCCCAAAAACATATCAAAGTAGAAAGCAAGAATTTAATAATTGGTTATGTGTTGCATATATTTGAGTAGGAAAAGTACGTAAACAGATGTTTGCAGTGTCTGACATAAACCTCTTGCACAGCAAATCTGCAACAACATTTTTCAGATAACTCTTCATCAGCCCTGCACATCACCATTAAGGAATTTTAGATTATTTTTCCAAATATATGAGCTCTAACCCCGCTTTGTTGGGCGCGTTTCCTCGCATAAATAGCTAATTATGAGTGCACTAACACTTGATGATCCCTTATTTTAGGTTAAGGGTAATCCTAAATGTTTAGTTGTGCAAATGCCTGAACATCAACAGGGAGGAGAGTTTATTTGTAAGGTGTCAAGAGTGATTATGGGACTCCCAGTAGTCAGGTAGTAGGTATATAAACCCAATCAGTCCTGAGGACATGCTGTTCTGATCTTTAGATTGGTGACCTTTCACCCTGACCTCTTAACTCAAGTTATGTCAAGCATAATCTTAAAGAGTGTGACTGTTTCACTTAGAACTTTCTGGACCCATATATCAGACATCAGTCCCCGCAGGTCATGCTGGGAAAAGTATAACAGAGTCTCGTCAAAAAATCCGACAGGACCATTATAACTCTGACCTTGGTTCACTCAAACACACCCTGTTATCCACAACATCTACTGGCTACTCCTGCAGACAGTAAATGTCATTATTCAAGAGTCTACAAACCTTAGCAAAAAGAAAAAAAACCCAGGCCTGATCATGTTTGAGGCCTATTTGTAGTTAAGATCATGTGAGGAAGAAACGTAATCCTCTTCATCCTTGGACAAAAACATATGAGCTGACATGTAGAGCACAAAGTTTGAGAAGAAATGAAGAGGGAAGGATGTGGAGAACAACGGAGCGACAATATGTGCTCGACACACACTTACAGGTGAGAAGTGGGGGATTCTGTTTGTCTGACCGAGGCTCTGTGCCCCCCCCCCCCCCCCCCCCCCCCCTCGCCCCCATTAAG
>JAOXYM010000003.1:33368667-33381342 GCA_028567055.1 Leptatherina wallacei | reverse complement strand
GGGGGGGGGGGGGGGGGGGGGGGGTATGAGAGGAGAGGGAAGATGGGTGTCCGGTAGAACCACTCAACGAGAACGAACAGTGGAGGTTAAAAAATAATGTCAGGAGTGGGATTTGAACTCACGCCTCCATATGGAGACCAGAAGTCCCGTAGTTCAGGAAGGGAGAACCCTTGAGTCTGGCGCCTTAGACCACTCGGCCATCCTGACAGTTATCATTACAAATCTGTCTGAGTGGGAAAAAACTCGCGGTTACTGATATTTTGCTTATTTATTGGCCTTGAATGTCACCATCTCTACATATCTTACATGTAGGTAGATTTATTGATTCATCCATCCACCAACACGGTCTACTAGCCGACAGTCAGCTTAATAAAAGTCACCTGTGTGGCTGACATGTACAGTTAAAGCAGCATGTTTGTCAAACCCTCCTTGTTGGGGTTTATATCCGGGCTTCTGCACAGTAATGGAAGAACTTGACATATAGAAGGTGATGGACAAGAGGTGTAACTTTAAATGTTTTAATTTTTCTCTCTTCTGCTTGTGGGAAACCAGGGAGTGAATTGCGTTTCTGTGGAAACTGAAAGTGGGAAAGTTCAGGTTAAGTGACTATCTTGACAGTTTTCCCTCTTTGCTCCATGAACACGGAGCGACATACGGAGTGACTAACATAAAGTAACCACAGAGAGGTTCCAAATAGCAACATTTCAGAAAAAATAAATGCAAAATCCAAAATGAGAAGAAAGATTACAGTTGGAGACAGAACGACTACAGATAGATGCTGAATGCCTGAAAGGGTCAAATCTACATCAGGAACAGGATTTGAGCTTAATCTAAAGTGCAACATACCTGACAACCAACTATACAAGTGAGACTTTTTAAGCCTTCAGAGAAGCATCTGTAAGTTTCTGCTGATATCAGTGAGCCTGAACGGAGAGAGAGGGACAGAGGAGGAAAATGTCATCAGTGTTGGAGGATGTTTGAACTGCCAGCAGCTACAGTAACAGCTTATTTTAGCAGCTCAACTCCACTGACATTGTTTTTAGTTCCTCTCCAAACTTTTTCCTGACACTTACTGTCCTCTCTGTCTTTCCATCTGCTCCTTCTTCTCCTTTATTCATCCCATCGACAATTAACAAATTGTTTTTTTAAAGACAACGGATCCAATCTGTAAGAAAAACAGAGGAGAAACACAGATATGCCTTCAAACTGCAATCATTGATTATTTAGCATGAAAGCGTTCAGTGTGGCCTGAAGTTGATGTTTGTTTTGGTCTCAGCCTTCCTTCTCTGCTCCTCTGTTTTCTTTTTCTCTCCATCACCCTCCTTCTTTTTCTTTTCAGTCAAGTGTGATGTTTTACGACTGAAACCACATCATCTTAAAGTGAGTATAAGCCCTCCCCACTTCCTCTGCAGTCACTCAAACCTTTATTCCTCCTCTCTATACAGTTCTTAGACGAGTCCTGCATGTGGACGTGCTGCTCAGATGGATTTGTCATGTGAAGTGGGGGATCTCTGCAAAGCAAAATGGGCTGTTTCTGTTTTAAAACACAACACCAATGAAGTGTTTCCATGTTTATTTATTTATTTCAAAGTACATTTTCAGCTACATCAAAGTGTCCAACGTGTAGTAACTTCAAATAGTGGAGCTGTCAGTCTTTCAGTCTTCTGCGTGGCAAACTCCTCCCCTCTGGTGTTCCCAGCAGGATAAATCAAACACCATATTTGGTCATAATTCTGCAGCTTTATCCTCGTTTTTATTTTGACCATAATGTTGTGTTTGTATTTAATCAGTTTCGTTGTATTACTTTTTTTCTTTTCATGTAGCCAATTCTATTTCTATCTTTATTTATTTCTTCTTTTCTTACTCATTTAATCACTTCTTTGGTTCTAAAGTTTCAGAAAAAAATCATAATAATTTTTCTTTTTATGTAGCCTGGCCAGCAGACTAATTTATTTTCCTTTCTGAGGAAAATGCCATGAGGTTTGTGAGCAGTAACAGGGCTGCAGATTCCTTCCTAGACTGCTGTGTGGGACAATAGTCGACACCTCCTGAGGTTTTTGTATGTTGTGTTTGGGTATTTGTAGCATTTCAGGATTTCAGGACCTTTTCCGGTGGGTTTTTTTGTGGTTTTTTTTGGGGCTTTTTCTTGTGTGTGTGAGTTGATGAGCAAAAAAAAAATTGTCCCACAGTGTGAAGGAGTAAATGCTATAAATCTTCATGTTACAGCTATTTTATGTAATTTAGAAAAAAAAAAGTCAGATAGTTTATCCACAGGATGAAGAAATATCAGTAGTATGGGAGCTATATGAGGGGGGGTTGTTGCCGTCCATGTCCCTAATTTGGTGTGCGTGGCTGTTTTCTCCGTTGCCCTGGCGATCCGAATCTACACCTTCACCTCATCTCCAATCAGTGGCAGTATTTATTTCTCCTTAGTCTTCCAGTCATCACCAGATTGATGGTTTAGCCAGTGGTAACAGAACTCAGCTGAATCCGTCCCGTCGTTCCCTCAGGATCCCAGATCTGCCAGTCACTGGACTGCTGGACACCAGCCCTCGAGGACCAGGATTGAGGATCCCTGCAATAAACTTTTTCACTTGTTCTCTGCTCTGGATCCTGGTGTCACCTTTAACTTATAACAGGCGTTAAAATCCTGAAATGAAAACATTTATCTGAATCAAAGATTAAAAAAGGATTTGCAGAAGCATTATAACCCCATTATTTCGCATGTAGGGAGCAGGTATGTAGTCGACAAGGATCCGGTCAGTTTATCTCATTTCATTGGGATTTTTGTCAGAACACTTGGCGGCAGTGGCTCAGGTGGTACATCAGGTCGTCCAATGACCCGAATGTTGGTGGTTTAAATGCTGCTCCTGCCCAGTCAACTGTCGTTGTGTCCTTGGACAGGACAATTTTACCCTCTTCACCTCCAGTGTTGGCATCACTGGTGTCAGTGACTCAATTGTAAGTCGCTTTGGATAAAATATCACAGCAATCCAGCACCTATTTTTTTGTTCAATTTATGACAAACTTTCACACAGTTTTAAGGTTACAAGTGATTTAACTTGCAGGAACAGGCCTGCAAAGAGTGAAAATGTTGAATTTAGGACATTTTTAGCTTTTGGTTTATGGTATAGTGAAAATCTAGAGATCAGGGCTCTTAAACTCCGCCCCTTGAGGGTGACTGTCCTGCAGGTTTAAGATGCTCCAACACACCTGATTCAAATGAAATGGATCCAACAGCTTGTTTTGTCAGGTTCTGCACAATGACCCATTAATTTGAGTCTGGTGTGTTGAAGCAGGAAAACATCTCAAACCTGTAGGGAAGTGGCCCTTGAGGAGTAGGGCTGAATATCCCTAATGTAGATTGCTAGACTATATTTATATTTTGCTAATTAAATTGATGATGTTCCAGAAAAAATTGTTTTTATGGCTAAAATTTGCTGATATGTATTTTAAATAATTTATTCAAATTTTAACCTTCATAAAAAAGGAAACTAATCAAAAGTTGGAAAATAGGAGAGGATACCTAGCTGAAACCTTTTTAAGTGGCTGAGTTCATCTAACATTTTCTATCATCAAGATTCGCCTTTCATCCTGGAAGAAGAAGAAAATAAAACTGAGGTGGAAACTCCTGGCTGAGTTCTCATGGAACGTTCCATTAATGTGTTGGACTGGAACAAGTTTGGCCAAAATTCATGTGAACTTGCAGGTGAATCTCCTCCAGAGCTGCTGGTAAAGCAGGAACTTCGGGGGTTTAGAGATTTTCCCAAGGATGAGCAAAGATGAGCGTTTCACTTCTGAGTTTCTCTCCAGCGAAATGTCACATAAAGGCGATTTCCAAATGCAGAGGGCTTGAAAGTGAAACACTAATACTTGTGCACCCCAGGCTGATGCTTCATATAAATAAATGGTGCATAATTTTGATGTTTAAGCATATAATTTTATGCACACTGCAATATGAAGGTATAATACATTCTGAGCCATTTAAGAGCTTCAGCAGAGATGAGATGATGAAATGATGTTTGGTGCTCAGTGGGCTGTGTCTCCACTCTTTTCTATCTACCTTTCAATCACATAAATCAGGGAGTCGTACGAGCGTGTCTCTTCCTTCTCCTCCTCTTCTTTCTCGCTCTGTCCATCCCTTCTGCCTCCCTCCACTGGTTTTTATTAGGACAGTAGATGGAGAAAACAGGAGCGGTCCTCTACACAAACATGCACAGCACAAAGCACAAAGCGTTGCCATATGTGACGGTAAACACCGGCACACATGTTCCATTTACAGACTGTCAGAAGCTGCTTCTCAGAGCGTTGTGTGAAAAATAGAATGACCACATTAACCTGATGATCCCTGCGTGGAAATTCTTAACAGAGGAGGTCAAATGTCAGGTGGGGGGGGGGTTGTGGGCGGAGGTGGCCCGTGTATAAATAGAGCGCCAACTACGATGTTGTGCGTAAACGCGGAGAGCGCTGGACAAAGCAGGAGATCGTCGTACATACATTTGTCAGCATAAAAAAAGAAGTGAATTTCATAGAGCAACATGGAAGGGGGTGAAAGTAGATTCAATGCAAATAAGTGGCTTGTAGTTATTTTTTAAAGCGTTTTTAAATGTGGAGCGTTTTTAACCAACGAACCATCTTTTCCTGCACCTGCGACGCACAGCACCTCCTTCATGGGAGAAGTGCCCTGCAGGTCCCTCAGGATGATTTGAGCTGCATCTGTCTACATTATTCTTGAGAGGACGTTCGGAAAAAAAAATTGTCCTGGATTCGTCTGGACCCTTTGCGCATTGCGTAATTGACTGAGAAATGTCTGTTAAATAGGCTATACGCATAATGCGGGGACTCGTCTTTGCAGGAAGGCGTTTATCGCACCGTGTATGTTGTGAACTCGGCAGAAACAAGGATGAGAGTGGGCAATATGCTCAGGACTGGCCGACAGCAGATGCTGGTGGTGCTCGGTTGGCTGGTTTTATTTGGGACACGGAGTGGAGCAGGTGAGATGGTGTTGCTGCTGTTTATCTGAAGCAAGTGCGTCAAATTAATAGTTTTTTCTCCCCCCACTATTTATGAATCACTTAATATCTGTTCCATTCTAAGATGGATGTCATAGCTCTTTCTTATAAATGTTGTGTCTTTCCATTACTAGCAACCTGAGTAACTATTAATACTGTCCAGTGGCTGGATTCTGTGACAGCATCAGCAGTGGCACAATGGTCAAGCTAATTAATTATTCATGGAAACACAATGAGGAGGATTTTGGTTGTGTCCATGATGTCAGTGCTTAAAAGTGCTTGTTCTAAACCTTTCTGATGTCCCATCATATGCACACTTCATAACAGTATTTTACTTTCTCCTTTCATTGACTCTCAGCTCCTCTGACAGTTTCTAGATGTGTGGACCGTGCATGTAGTCCACCCATAGGGAACCTGGCAAGTGGCAGGACGCTCCTAACCCTGTCAAACTGCTGTGGGAACAGCACCCTCCACCAACACTTATGTCCCTATCCTCCTGCAACTCCACATTCCTGCCAAGAAGACACTCACTCACCTGCTCTCATGACTGATGACCCATTCTTGCATCCGGATACCTGGTGGGCATCAAGTGGAGGTACCAACATGCTGGAGCCACAGGATGAGATACGGTTGGATCTGGAAACACAGTTCTGTCTGTCTCATGTGGTTTTGGTGTTCAGGTCACCCCGGCCTGCTGCTATGGCTATTGAACGTTCAACTGACTTTGGAAAGACCTGGGAAGCTCTCAAGGTCTTCGCACATAACTGTAGTGTGGAATTTGGTTTGCCAGATGACTTAAATCATCAGGTCTCCCGCTGTACATCCCGTTACTCCAATGCTCATCCTTGCAGTGGTGGGGAGGTAAGAAAGTATGCCCAAAACATGGAATTCCAAAATCTGGAATCAGTGCTGTTTATTGCTCTATTTCTCCTTCTACTGTAGGTGATATTACGCACTCTAGACCCCAGTAGTGCTGCAACGTCGGACCCCTACAGCCCAGAGGCCCTTGCCCGCCTGACCATCACAAATCTCCGCATCAGACTGTTAAAAGCTCACACTTGCCCTGCATCTGTAAACCCCCCAGCAGAGACGCCAAGCCCCACAGCCTCACCTCTGACCCCCGCATCCAGTACAGAAAGCTCCCCCTCAGCACCATATGCTATTTATTCATTCCTGGCTAGAGGAACCTGCCTGTGTCACGGCCATGCTGAATATTGTGTACCGTACAGCAGCAGTCGAGATAAAACACAGGACGGTAACATGGTAAGCATGTCCTGCATTTGTAAAGAAAGTCTTCTGGTTGTTTTCATGGCCTTTGTTCTGGAAAAGGAAACGGCTAAAGGGCTTCAAACAGTTTGATTTGCATTTTCCACCCACATCCCTGAATGAGTTTTATGAGTGTCTGAAGACGGCAGGTGTCTTTAACATGTTTTAATGTCCGTCAAGTGCCTGAGCAGCCCCAGATGTGTCTTCCAGGTGTTTGGGAGGTGTCTGTGCACCCACCACACAGATGGGGATCACTGTGAGACATGCGCCCCGCTCTACAACGACCGTCCCTGGAGGCCTGCCAACGGCAGCAGCGGCCAGCCCAACCCATGTCAGAGTAGGTGACCGAACAACTTGATCTGTGAAGAGGGTTGAGATCTGCAAGTGTGGAGGGATTATCAAAGACACGATGCTGCCTACATGGATTTAAATACATACATCCTATAAATGTTTAATAGTGTAAAGCTTTAAAGTTAATGCAGTTCTATTTTTAACCTTGCTAGTTAAACAGTCAACACCACGGCGAGGCATTTCAGTCCTGGAACTGCTGTTAAAAACATGTCCTCATGGGGGTGGCTCTCACTTGTTAACACAAGGTTTATGTAATATTAGCAGTATTTTATGAGAGCATCAGACATCCTGGTTAGGTTTACTTAAACCTAACTACTTAACCCCCCCCCTCAGTGTGAGAGGCTCTACTGCTGATTTGCTGCCGTGCCTCTTGATCTCACGTCTCATCAGTTCATTTCGCTCCACGTTACTGGTGTTGGTTTCCTGTAATATGAACAAACCTGCAACTCCAGAACATTTCAGAGGGACTTCCTTCGTCCCGGCACGTTCACCAGCAGCCACACGCAGAGGGAAGAAGGATCTTTCTTGCTTTCTTGCTTACTTTCTTAAGAAAGAAAGCAAGAAAGCAAGAAAGTGTGTGAGAGAGAGAGAGAGAAAGAAAGAAGGAAAGAAAGAAATTGAGTGAGTGAGTAAGAAAGAAAAAGAAGAAAAGTAAAAAAGAATGAGAGAAAGAAAGAAAGAAAAAATTAAAGTAGGAAAAAATTTATGAAAGAAAGAACAAAAAAGAGAAATAAATAACAAAAAGAAACAAGTAAAAGAAAGAACAATCGAACAAGAGATAGATAGATAGATAGATAGAGATAATTAACTTTAATTTATTTGACATAAAAGATGTTATATTTCTCACCTCTCCCCCCCCCCCGACGTCCACACCGCCTCCCCCTCTTTTCTGCCTCTGCCAGAGTGTGAGTGCCACAACCACGCAGACAGCTGCCACTTCTCTCAGCGGGCATGGCTTTCCTCCAACAGAACCAGCGGTGGCGTCTGCAACAACTGTCGACATAACACCGTCGGCCGCAGGTGCCAGCGCTGTCGCCGCGGCTACCATCGCCACCCATCCCTGCCCCTCAAATCCCCCCATGCCTGCACACGTAAGAAACATAACGACCCCACATCTGCTGGTGTTCCTGTAATCTGGTGGTTTGATGAATAAAGAAAAGTGCATCTGTTTGATAAGATTGCAAACCTGTGCCTTTGTTCTTTAGGTTGCTGGTGTGATCCTCTGGGCTCTTTGCCTCCAGCTCCTGGAGAAGATGGACCCTGGTGCCACCCAAAGAGTGGCCAGTGCCCCTGTAAATCTGGAGTAGGGGGCACAAGCTGCAGCCACTGCCTGCCTGGCTACTGGGGCTTCGGAGAAGAGGGCTGCAAACCCTGCGACTGCCCACACAGCTGCGATGCAACCACTGGCCACTGTCATGACAGGTAGACCATGCATTTTACGCACAAAACACCTACGTGGCTCAACTTAGTTAATAACAGTTGTCACTTCATTCTGCGTTTGCAGCTACACAAATAACCAGGTGTTACATGTGCCCATTGGTGGAAAAATACCCGACGTGGATCACGTGTTCACTGTTGAAGAGGAGGTACAGTGGTCGAAGGAGCTGGCAGTCTCTGCCATGCATTATACAGGTGATGCTTTTCTGCACAGTCAAGCTTAAAATGGCAAAACCACCATGTTTCCTACACTGTAGAGATAACGGTAAATCCCATCATGACGTACACAGGGAAGTGCAAGTGCAAGGAGAAGAAGCTGCGGAGTGTGTCCGACCTGTGTAAGACCAAACACGACTATGGTGAGAAGTTCAAACTCCTTTAGTTGTGATTTACAGCGTGACGGTTTGATCAAAGGGCCATCTCAGTCTTCTTCATCTTCACAACAGTGATGAAGGCGAGCGTGCTTTCCGCTCATGACAAAGGAAGTCATGCAGAAGTGCAGATCAAAGTCCGCAAGGTGCTCCGATCAGGCCAGGTGGCATTGCGCTTGGGGACCATTAGCATCTATCCTCTGTCCTGGACCAGCCGGGGCTGCACCTGTCCTATCCTAAACCCAGGTGAGACATGCTCCAAAGACTCTTGAGCAGGGGCGTCGAACTCATTTTTAG
This sequence comes from Leptatherina wallacei, assembly GCA_028567055.1. Classification (NCBI taxonomy): domain Eukaryota; kingdom Metazoa; phylum Chordata; class Actinopteri; order Atheriniformes; family Atherinidae; genus Leptatherina; species Leptatherina wallacei. The sequence continues at coordinate 33,372,608 of JAOXYM010000003.1, read as the reverse complement.
TAAAAGGGGCAGCAAACAGCGCAAATTTGACCGCAAGTGGGCTGAACCGATCAAACTATGAATAAAAAACACTCCAAATTATTCAAGATGTTGACATTTAATGAAAACATTGTGAATTTGAAATGTCTGAAGGAAAACAAGTGCAGTTTCAACTTATTTATTCTATTTAATATATAATTTTGTCAAATAAATTTGAATTTTAAATATTTTTTATCCATGTATCAACAGAGTTTTATACATTTTATGTATCTTTTAAACTTCCTTTGTAATAAAATTGATATTTCTATTACTTTTACTATTTTTTATTTATATTTATTTGACATATTTACACATTTTAACGTGCATTACAACTTACAAAACCACAAAATATCTAATCCCAGGTATTTTGAACTGAAAAATATGCATTTAATGATTAACTTGTCAAGATGAAGTTATTATAAAATGTACATACCTGTACTTTTCCACATCCACGTAGCAATCCTGACCTCCTGAACTTACCAAGACAAACATAAGATAGAAGAAGTTATCTCTCTGCTCTGTAGATGTTTCATTTATTCATAAAATGCAACCTCACATGGAGAAAGTAACAATCGTAGTCATTGTCTTCTTCTTCACATTGGATCCTCTGGTGGGCCGGTTTTAGTCCCCGGGCTATATGTTTGACACCCCTGCTCTTGAGCATCCAAGCATATTCAACTCCTAACACAAAAATAAAATAAGAAAACATTCCAGAAAAGAAAATTACCATTAAATGAAACCCATTTACAGTATTTTTCTCTTCCCTTTACGCAGGTATGCAGTACCTGCTCGCAGGCCCAGAGGAACCCGGAACAGGCCGGTTGCTGGTCACTATGCAGAGCGTAGTAGTGCCGTGGACACCTCGGCTAGCTTTGTTAATATCAGAGGGCCTGAGGAATGGCTGCCCGTGATCCAGGAAAAGCAAGAAGATTTCACCAGGTGCAAATTCCATGAAGTGGAAATGATCAAAAAGTCAAACTCACCCGTCAGGTGAGGGCCGTAAAAAAAGAAAAAGTGGTCACATGTGGGTGTGCAACATAAAATACCAGATAAAATGTGACTTTATTTCCTTTCCCGGTCTGAATGACGGACACACAATGTTGTAAAATACCTCTTATTTGTTAAACTCCAAGTCTAACAAATGAATATTGTCATGTATAAGCAATAAAGGCATTTGTTTCATCATATAGAACATAAGTGGCCTACAGTTTACAGTGACTTAGTAAATATTACTTATAGGGTGTAAGCTTTGATGCAGCATCGGGACCTTCCCCCCCCCCCCTTCCCTCTGCTGTCTCCCTCTTGTGGACCAATACATGTAAATATTTATCCCGTAAATAAGGAGGGGGGGTGTTCCATGTTTTCATATGAAGAGAAAAATGAGAAAGTGTTAGACGGATGATTTAATGAGGACATTTTTGTGAAAACACTTTCACACCTTTAAAGCTCGAATGACACCGAGAGGTAACCACAGCATCCCACGGACGACTCGCAACAAAAACATTTATGCGGTCACATTGAAATTTAAAAGGTTGTTTCCACGGCAACAGATGGGAGACCTCCAGGTTTCCGTGTGCCGTGACAAAAGAGCACAGTTAGAAACATTAGGAACGTGTAAACTGCAGAGGTTCGAACAGCAGCCAAATGTTTTGGTCTTTTAAGTGCTAAAAATAAAGTTGAAGACGGAATTATAATGAAAAAAAAACAATAAATCAGCTCAAAGTTGTCAAGTGTTGGACAATTAGTGATGAATCAGCTTTTAAATCAGACTTCTGATCAGAAGAAAAACTCTTCGGACTGAATGTTAATCTACTTCCTCTAACAACGCCGCTGTCCGTCTGCACATCTCCCTGCTGTAAACAGCTCGGCTCACTCTCAGTAATCATTACTAAACCATTTTTGAAAAGCTCAGAAACCAAAGCAGCATTGTAATTTTTGAACATACGCTACAACCTCTGCTGGTTACCCCGGAAACGGTTCCAGTGAGTGTCGGAGATGTGTGTCAATATAAACCGTCTCCGAGGCTCAAACGGGGGCCAATCGGAGAAGCTCGCGGAGAGTCCCTGATGATGTGCAGGCTGGCTTTTTAGCTGGCGGACTGGCCGTCTGTGGGGGACACGCTGTCGGACGAAGCCGCTGAAGTGGATGCTATAGAGTCAGTCTCAGACATTAAGGCAGAGTTCTCAGCAGAAGCAGAGCCAGATTTAGATTCTGCCTCTGGGGAGCTCTCTTTATCTTCTTCCTGAGGATAGAGCTCGGGGTACTTCTGCATGCATTCCTGCATGCCGCGGAACTGGTTGATGCACTCGGAGCCTTTCACGTCTTCCTTACTGTAGTGGAAGCACGAGAAGGCGTCCTTGAACTGGGAGCCGCAGGGGCCGCTGGCCATGCCACCCAGACACGGGCAGTTCCAGTTTATGTCTCCACTCGGCAGGATCAGGCCTACAAAAGAACCAGATAAAGATCATTTATTTTCACTGATGCATCTTCACTGCACATTAGTGGTGTATGGAAGTAGAGCGAAGGAACGGGGTTCAACAGAACAGATTATTATAGACATATTTAGTAAAGTTCTAGTGCACTACCCCACTTCCCCAAAAAACATTATTCTAAAAGCCGTAATGACTATAATTTTATATTTAAAATGTTAATGTTGGAAAATGTGGGACATTAGAGGCTCCCTGTTCTCTGCCACAGACATCTTCGTACCAGACGACATGTGTCTGCTCTGTCTTTGCTGGACTGTGACGGGATTTCTGCCACGTGAAGGTGCAATGGATCAAACCAGTAGGTTGTCGGGATGGTTTATGTCACATGGTATAAGGCACTGCTTGGATTACTGCCTACTTGCATATAAATCCTAATTCTTAATGATTCTTACTCTCTCCGATCACATGATCAGTTGCTGCTTCCTGTTCCAAATGCTCGGTCTGAATCAGGTAAAAAAAGGCCCCCCCCCCCACATATACCTTCTGCTTGGAAAACGTTACAGAAAACCTAGAAACTGAGTTAAAGTCAAGAAGCGCTTTAAAATCCAAACTGAAAATTCTTGAGACCGACTCCACAACAATGCCCTTATTTTTCATAATTTGCTTATAAATGTCATTTTTCTCTTTTTACTTGCCCAACCACAACCAAATCAACTCTATCCAGATGGCTCAATTTATCTGTAAAGCTTTCTTCTTGTGTGGGTGTTTTTTTTCTTTAATGATGAAAAGGTGGAATAAAAAAAAAAAAAAAAAAAAAAAAACCTAAAAGGAAACGGGCGTAACGAGGATATTTTTAAAATGTAAGGAGTAGAAGTGAAAAAAAAATGTATTCCAGTAAATTCAGTGGAGTAGTGGTCCCTAGGGGAAGTTGGTATACTCTATTTTTTTTTTTAAAGAAGGTAGCCCAGAAAAACACCATTTCATAAACACTGTCATGTAGGACTATTCTACTTAGTTTACCCCAAAATCCATCAGTAGTATTTTGTTCATTTATCCCACTCACCGTATTTAATGTATTTCATTTGTACCCTTTGGCTGTGGGTGAAGAAGAAGTCCTCACAAACATACTTAATCTAAAGTTAACCAGTTTAACTTGTGAAGACAGTGAGAACTAGCCAGTTAGAGGACAAGTAGGCTGGGTCATGGCTACACTATCCTTGAGAAACTACTAACCCTGCTCCTCCTCATAGGACTACTAACCCCGCTCCTCATAGGACCACTGACCCCGCTCCTCATAGGACTACTAAACCTGCTCTTCATAGGACTACTAACCCTGCTCCTCATAAGACTACGGACCCCGCTCCTCATAAGACTACGGACCCCGCTCCTCATAAGACTACGGACCCCGCTCCTCCTCATAGGACTACTAACCCTGCTCCTCATAGGACTACTAACCCTGCTCCTCATAGGACTACTAACCCCGCTCCTCATAAG
>JAOXYM010000003.1:33268199-33279529 GCA_028567055.1 Leptatherina wallacei | reverse complement strand
CGGTCAAACGCCGCATTGTGTCGTCATGGTAACCATCTACCTTATCCTAAAGTTTTTAACTACAGTTAAACATTTTTTATGTTGTTATTTACCAAAAGGAAACTTTTCTGTACGAGTCTCTCTGCGCCAGGTTTCATTCCTTCCCCTTAGCCCTACCCCTCGCCCCAAAAGAGAATCGAGACACCCCTTCATCTCTCATGAACTCGCAAAACAGAGGGGAAGGGTTAAGGGGGAGATCTGAGATTGGGCCTAAATACACCTGGATGCAAAGCTTACCGATTTGGAAAGCTGCTCAAGAAGAGAGAACATATGAATACATGGGGTTAAAGAGGGAGCGGAGGAAGATTCTCCATCGATGGTTTGTTTTGTTGAGCAACTGCAACGGGGAGTTCTGCGTCTCAAGCTCCACCGAGGGTCATCGGGGCAAAAATGTCTAGCATCAGGATGAAGGTGAAATACTCAGAATGGCCTGGCAAAAGCACGGGAAAAGAATTAATCTCGACCGTGATTATGCACCCGACCTGTTGAAAATACGCCGAGGCAAAGTCGGCACTGACAGAAACAAATATTTGATTCCAAACCCCATCCCGGCCAGACTAGGGGTATTCTATCCACAATACCGTAGGGACTGGCGGGGGAGGCGATGAAGGACATGGCCCGTCATTAAACGCCCGGAGTCTCTGCTAGAGCAGATTCAGAGGTTTACTTGGCAACAGGACAGTGGGGAATCGAGAGAGAGCCGACCAAACCGGGATATTTAAAGAAAAACTTCAGGCCTTCAGACGTCAGGATTTATATAGACTGTCACATAGCTGTGGACCGTTGATCTCCTATCATCCCAGGAAAGGAGGATGAGTACTGAATCCTTTGAAGTGCAGCCGGGAAACCAGCTTCCAGCTGATGGAGCAGACTTTAAAAATGAAAAATAAAAAAAACTGTGTTTACAGGAATTGTGGGCCGTAATGAAGGACACTGTAGGGTCGGGATGCTGTCTTTGTTAGCCAGATGAACAATAATTTGTGCAAAATGCTGCACTTATTTGAGAGCCCTCACACACTGGGTAGCGGGATAAGAATCTCATTCAAAGCCCTCTCTCAGTACCACGGCTCTATTAGGGTCAAAATGATCACCATCACGGCTCTATTAGGGTCAAAATGATCACTAGGGTCAAAATGATCACCATCACGGCTCTATTAGGGTCAAAATGATCACCATCACGGTTCTATTAGGGTCAAAATGATCACCATCACGGTTCTATTAGGGTCAAAATGATGATCTCACCATTGGAAGAACCGTTCATGGTTTTTGCTGCGGTTCCTAGCAGCTTTTGGGGTAATGCCTAAGATGCACTCAGTTAAAGGTGCTCGCTTTACTGGGAATGAAGGTTTTGAGTGTTTTTTTTTCTTCCTTTCACTAACAGTTAATAAATGCATACAATTAAGATAGCAACTTATGATTTAGATGGTCTAGTCAACCCTATTAAGTGAAAGTATGCATTTTCCAAAATGAGAGAAGATTGAATTGAAGTAGCCTTTCTGCACGTGTGTCAGAAACAGAGCATGTTAAATTAAAAAGAATGGGCTTCAAACATCAGTTGTCATCATCATATACAGCCGGTCACAGGAGGGGGGGGGGGGGGGGGGGGGGGGGGTATTAGTTTCTAACAAACTTAGTTTTGTGCCTACATTTGAAAAGATGGATGCAGATGGGAGATTTGTGTTTCTGATTGGAGCTTTTTTAGACAAATATTTAATCTGATCTTAACAGAATGTAAAGGTGTTTTAATATGCGAGGGGGGGGATCTCAATCTTAGATTACGCCCTAAACTAGACTCTTCAAAAGTGCATGGTGCCCATCCCAATCACTTATCAAGAACTTTGTTCTGGCTAGGAAAGATATTGGATTGATAGATGTGTGGAGAGTCAAATCCTGTAAAGATAAACTATACATATTTTTCCAATCCACACTTGATATATTCAAGGATCGACTATTTTTTATGTTTAGTACAGATTTTTATAGGGTGGGGGTTGCGACATGGGGATTATGGACCTTTCAGACCACAGTCCTGTGTATTTAAAACTGTACCTTGATCAATATCGAAGAAATACACTTTGGAGATTAAACACACATATTGATTTTATGAAGGATCAAATTAAAAAGGATGTTATAGTTTCTGGATTTGAACTACAATGGAGAGGTTACACCTCCAATATTATAGGATGCATGTAAAGCAGCGCTACGGGGAAAATGATTGGATACAGTTCTCATTTAAAGAGAACCAAACAGAGAGTTACTGGAGATATTTACAAAGCAGACATATTATGAGGGAGGAGGGAAAGCCAGTCAATTATTACAAACTGAAAAAGCAACAGGCAGAAAATTCAATCCATGAAATAAAAAATCCAAAGAGTAATTTGATACAATATAAAATGAAAGATGTATAAAATAGTTTTGAGATGTATTTTCACAGGTTTTACTCCTCAAGTCGACAGAGGGAAGATGGAAGACTTCTTTAAAAGGATGAATCTTCCTAAATGGACCTTTGAACAGAGCAACCAGCGTAAAAAAAAGTGAAAGTGAGGGGAAGGAAATCTGAACGCAGTAATTGACCTATAAGCGTGTTAAATCAAGACCACGAGATCTTTACCCACATACTTGCTAAACGAATAGAAGATCTATGACCACAAATCATTAGCCGAGATCGGACGGGGTTGATTCGTCAGAGACAAACCCAAGACAACATCAGACGGACTTTGCATGTAAACCACATGACTAATAATAATTTAGAAGCAGTGTTAACGGGGCTTGGTGCTCAGAAAGCTTTTGGTTGCGTAAATAAGTCATTTTTGTTTGGAGTACTAGAAGAGTTTGGATTTCAAAACTCTTTTATTAAGACGATTCAAGCTGTTTAACCAACCAAACCAAAGGCAAGAATCAAAACGAATCGCTGGGGGGGGGGGGGGGGGTTCAGACCCCTTTCCACTGTAACGAGGAACAAGGCAATTTCAGGAGTGGGACAAACTTATCTCTACGTACATGTGACAAGGGCGCAAACCCAGAATCCGTCACCAGAGTTTACAATTAGCAAAGAGTGAGGGAGGGCCAGCTCTCCGGTGCCTAGAAGACTATTACACTGCAGCTCAATCGAGACCATTCGTGTGTTGGTGGGACCCAGAATACAATCCAGATGGAGGGAGCTTGAAGGAGCTATAACAGCAGTTTCCAAAAACCTATATCAAGAATTTATAGTGGTCTAGAACAAATGAAGGGTAACACACTTCATGTAAAACAGATTCAGTCCAATCATGTCGGCCCATCAGTGTGATTGAGGTGCTGCAGCAGGATAGCTTGGACCCCCTGTGCTAACTTTGACCTCACAAAGCGTGTTATCTGGTAAAAACTGGTTCCAGTATGTTTATCTCAAGTGTTGTCATGATGATGAACGTGTAAGTTATCTCGTGAAAACAAGCGTGGTCTGGAGGAAGCACAGAACTGCTCTCGGCTTCTGTACGGTGTGTTCTAGCACTTCCAGTAGGGTCACATGACACCCCTGCTGGAGTCTGTAGGAACCAATCAGCAGGTGACTGCTTTGCTGAGCATGTATTTATGTAAATTTAAAAAATTGTCTCTAATAATTCATTTTGGCTTCAGCCACATCAGCAACCTGGTCTCCTACTTCCTCTTGCAGGTCCATCCATTGGAGGGTCCATAGCTGAGAGCATCGGCTTCCCCTGGCTGATGATCATCATTGGAATCGTGGATATTTTCTTTGCTCCTCTCTGCATCTTCCTCAGGAATCCACCAGGGCAAGAAGAGAAAATTGTAAGACTCAGAACACTTGTGAAGTCAATAAAGCAGCTTTTCCCTGAGCGCACACAAACATGGAGGGTCGGGAAGGAAAGCTGATCAAATATTGATAAAGGTGATAGTTTCTTTAGTTTCTGTTGTCCTCTGGACCAGTGTTTCCCAACGGGGCATCCAGAGGACGTCAGGGGTTATTAAGAGAGAGGGGGGGGGGGGTATGTGTTTGCCTGTTGTCAGGTAGAAGTCATAGGGTGAAAACTGATGAGGTTACTTGGAGGCAATTAAAAGCCGGAGTTGGAAGCAGACACGCTGACACACACACATGCACACACACACACACACACGCACACATGCACACATGCACACATGCACGCTTTCATGTCTCCAGCAGGATTTGGTTTTCTCTCCTTCATGTTGCAATCAAAACCGTCCACAGCAGAACACAGGGACAGATACGGCTCACGCCAAACGCTTTCATCAAGACTTCTTTCTTCTTCTGCACTCTCCTCCACCTCCACACCGCTGCCAGCAACCCCCCCCCCCCCCCCGATTGTTCAGTCACTCCTCCCGCCTGCTGCATCTTGTTTAGTTACTGTGTCTTTGGCTTCTGCACGTCTCTCTGTTTATGTTTATTTATGTTGTCTTTGACAAATTGCTGCTTGTGATGAGCAGCTGGGACAAAACTACGCAGCATGTGGATTATATGAGACTTTCAATTGATTTATTTGATCCTGTCACACCAGACATGCAATTCAGATGATGTATATAGCACATCGCCTCATTATATTTGGCCTGCTCAACCCTACATAAATGATTATATATGGGTATATCTTTGCATGTAATCAAGCAGATTATTAAGCTAGAACTCAATTTAGAGTTTCCCAAAGAATTAGTGGGAAATGATGAAAAAAACATGACAGTTTCACTAAAAACAAAAAACTTAAGATATTCCTATAAAATAAAGAATCCCAGCACATATTCATATCTTAGAAGTTGGATTTTTGCTGAAAAATTACATTTCAAAGTAGCTGTGATTGATCAAGAGTGAAATGGTACCTTAAAATATTTCCTTTTAGTTAAAATCATATCTTGTAAGGGTTTTTTATTAGAGCCTCCTGATCTAAGCTGCACCTGTAAATACGTGAGGTCATAATAAGATGCGGACCCTGACATTCAGTGAGTTCACGAAATTTTTTAAAGGATTTTAAAAAGATATTTAGAGGAATTTTCGTCCCCTCAAGGCCAAGCACATGCAAAACAGTGCAAACACACAGCTTCCAAGCAAGGCATCCGCACTTTGATGTGCGCGGTGATGTTTTCCAGCGGGCTGCAGCGTGAGTGAGGACTCCCTCAGGAGCGTGGGAGAAACACACAGCCTCCGAGCCCGTAACTGTGTCAAGCACCTACTCCCACATACAGCCCGAGGTTCCCAATAAAACCTATGATTCCTCTGCTAAATCGATATTTCATGCAGCATGTTTGTGCCAAACAGCACGCGGAGCGATGCGCCATAGCTCCGGTGCACGGAACAGATCACCAGGCTTGGTTTGGATAGACGAGAGGTTGAATGTGTTTTTCATTTAAAGCAGCGATTCCAGATTGATGTTGATTTGTTTTTATTTATTTTAACATCCAAAGGAAGAATCCAACATCTGATTTGACTTCGCAAAAGTTCATCCGAAGCATTTTCAAAAGTTTATCTGGTGATCTTGCAAAGAAATCCGTATAAGAGAGTGATAATAGCAAAACGCTTTGGAGTTAATTGGCTTCTAAAGTTATTATAAGGCTCGACCGGTTATCCGCACGACATAGGCCTATCTTTTTTTTTTACAAAACTATCTGCAGAAATAACTGATAACGAAGTGCATTCTTACATTGATCTTTTTGCCAGACTGGTCTCTTACCTGTTGGGTCCTAAGCGCGCGCTGAACGATCCATATCCGCAACCTGTGTGCTGAATGTTTGATGAGGAGCTGAATTCTCCTCCGTCCTGTGATGTGCAGCAAGCCGAGCACCATGCTCAGCGGAGGCAGCAGGAGGGCGCACTGAGAGCCACGCAGATTAGTGGGACGGACATACGTCCACAGACAGAGCACGAGCTTCTGTTGGACCCACAGAGGACCCCCCCCCCCCACCCACCCACCCTTCTGTCAGCATGATCTGAACTGCATGGTTGGAGAAGAAGGATGGCAAATCTACATTCAAAGCAGTTAGTTTATGATAGACTCGGGACTAAAGTAAGGCTAATGTCGAGGCTTTGACTTAATAAAATAAAGCATGTGTTTAAAGTGGCTGCACTTAACCCCCACAAGCAAGATTAAAGCACAATTTTGAGCATCCACTGACTAGTTGAAGTTCACAGAGAGGTGGATCTTAACCACTTTTTAAAAAGAAATCTTTTCATTTATGTGATCAAAGTTTGCATCGTCATCAAAAATATCAATTTAGCACAAAAAGCAAAATGAAAATTATGGTTTATTATTTCTCCCCATTAATGATACTGACTGGTGTTGTAAGTCTGATTAGCTTTACAACGAGGTATGACGTGTAAGGATTGTGCTTCCATGGAATAAAAAACACAGATAATATTGTCGGTAGTGCATCCAAAAATGTGTCAGGATCCCCTGCAACACTCTCCTGCAGGTATTCCCTCTTTTGAGATTCAAGTGCTGCCAGTTACAGACGTATGACTATTGGCGCCTAATGACAATCAGAATGAGACTCCAGTGGCAACATCATATCTCCAGAATCTCCATCGTCCAGGTTGACAACAGTCAGGCCAGGATAGATGATTGTGGAGTCCGTCTCAACCCAACTGAGCAGTTGTGGGGTGGAAGTGATGCTCGTGACCAACACAACCATGTTGGTTGACCTTCAGCTACTCCTGGTTGAGGAATGGGATGCCATCTCACAGCAAAATGTAACCATGGTGACCAGCATGCCAAGCCTTTATGGGTCTTTCACACACTACTGAGGTCCCTGTTGGTTTTTCCTCATTACTGTGGGAGAATGTAATCATCCAATCCATCTAAAAACTCTAAACTAGTGCCAACAGAATATTCCGGGGGGGGGGGGGGGGCACACGTTTAGCTGTGTTGCTCATCCCACTGAAGCATGATCCTTAAGTGATATCTCGTTGTAAAGGTGACTCAGGCATAATTCTTCACCAGCTGGTTTTATTAAAAAGGAGGGAAATAATCATCCAAGTGCAAATTTTGTGCGTCTGAATATATTTCAAAATACTTTTATTAGTTTTTAAAGCTCTTTAAGTGAAAGGTTTTAAAGTACTTATCTGATTTACTTTTAGTTTACAAGTCTCCCAGAGCCCTCAGGCCATCAGGGGCCCTCAGGCCATCCAGAGCCCTCAGGCCATCGGGCCATCGGGGGCCATCAGGGGCCCTCAGGCCATCCAGAGCCCTCAGGCCATCGGGGGCCCTCAGGGGCCCTCAGGCCATCCAGAGCCCTCAGGCCATCGGGGGCCCTCAGGCCATCGGGGGCCCTCAGGGGCCCTCAGGCCATCGGGGGCCCTCAGGGGCCCTCAGGCCATCCAGAGCCCTCAGGCCATCGGGGGCCCTCAGGGGCCCTCAGGCCATCGGGGGCCATCAGGCCATCAGGGGCTGGGGACTAAAACTTATGAAGAAGCATCTTTTAGTTTTTGGTCCTCACCCTGTGGAACACCTTCCAGACAACCTGAGGACAGCTGGGAGTGATGATAGGCTATTTCTTTAGAAGAAAACTTATATTTAACTTTTTAGTCATGCTTTTAATTAAATATCTTTATAATATTCATAATCTGTATTTTACTTGCATTTATTTCTGTTAAATCTGGTTTTATTTTGAGTTTTACAGATTTTATAATTGTTAAAATATTTATATTATTTCCATTAAGAACTTATATTATTTAATTAGCCATAAACCATTTTCTCCCCCATTTTTCCAGTGTCTTATTTTATCTGGTTTTGCTTGATTTATATCATCTTATCTTGTATTCTATTGTTTTTAATTCCTCTGTTCAGTTGTTGTTCCAGCAATTTAGTTTCCCTATATGGTTGATGAGTTAGGACATCCCTTTAAGATCATTTTACATGTGTGGGTTTATGTGTGTGTGTGCATGGGTACACGTCATGTGACCCATAGGTTTATGGTCTGGGGGACTTCATGGGTTTTATTAGGTTTATTATGGTTTTAATGCGAACCACTTAGTCGTTTCTATGACAAGCGCTTTATGAATAAAGATTTATTAATTTCCTTTTTGAGCCAAGTTCAGTTTAGCTCATAGATGTCATGTGAACATCTGTATGCTTTAATCTATAAAACATCAGCTGATACGTAAACATGGTTTAGATCAGGGATCCTCAATCCTGGTCCTCGAGGGCCGGTGTCCTGCACACCTGACTTACACTCAGACAAGCTCTGCTCAAGTCTGCTAATTACCCACTGATTTGATACAGGTGTGTTTCAGCAGGGACACTTCAAAAACGTGCATACACACCGGCCCTCGAGGAACAGGATTGATGATCCCTTGGCCATGGACCCTTTCACTCCCTGCATTTAATCTATAAAAATGTAGACAAAGCTGAGATAAAAATCTGAATCAGGATAGATTTATCCAGCCAGTTTGGTTTAAAATCTGTCCCATTTCAACTGCAACCTTCCCTGAATGGATAGCAAAAGTGGTGCTTCTGCCTCCAGCTGTAACCATCACCTCTCTCAGTTTAATGGTTTGCTTCCGTCCCCTCGCTCCCTGCAGCTGCTAGCTTTTCTCTGTTCCTTCGTTCTCTCTCTACCCCCCCCCCTTCTGGTTTCTTTAAGTCAGAAGAAGGCTGCAGCTGACAGGACAGTACAGACCAGGGGACAATTAGGGAAGCGTGGGAGAGACAGCTGGACCTGTTGCCAATTACACTGACTATGATCTGGAACCGCACATGAAGCCGGCTTAATGGGCGCACACTGTCCAGCTAAACTCAGAGAGTTGTGTCCAGACCTCTGAATACATCCGAAAAAAGGGGGAAAAAAATCAGATGCATTACTTTATATTTATTATGTTTCCACAGGAAAAAGTTAAAGTAGTGAGTAAAAGTGCTTTCTGAGGGAATAACATGTTGGCTTCTGCATTCGTGAGGCAAAAAGATGTAACAGAACAAAACAAAGTGACAGTGAAAAGAGACTGTTGTTGGCTATATGATACATTCAACTACACTGGAAGCTGATAAGCAGATAGCCGAACCCGCTGCATCTGCGACATCCGCACCGTGACCTAAAATCTAGGAGAAGATGGCATGTCCATGTGTTTATTAGTGGCTGATCTTTCCCAGCAGCATGCTCTGCAGCTGCCTGATCCGGCCCTCCTGCGGAAGTGCCAGACTTCTCTCGGCTTGCTCTTCTTCTTCCAGCAGCTGCTCGATGTAGCAGGACGATCCCAGCAGGATGTGGCCAGTGGCCTGCATGGAGAAGAGGGTCCATCGCAGAGCCTCCCTGCAGGAGAGAGAGAGAGAGATGGAAGAAGCAGAAAGTCAATTCCCACATGATTTATACACAAATACGCAGCATTTATGCAACATAAAAAACATTTATTGGTCCAATCTGATGAAAACTTTTTACATTAATCATGGAAAACATGAGAAACTTGACAGACCAAACCAGCTGATGAAAGAGTAAATTCTGGGATCGACTGCAAGTCATAAAATTGTTATCCAAGATCTCTCAAACCTTCTGCACAGGAGTGGGAGAATCCTATTTGATAAGTCTTCAAAATATAATCCCTTCACTGAGGCTCAAAGCTGAAAACCAGCAACGATGACATAACACCACATAAAATTAATCTCGGTAAAATCTAACCTTTGTTCTACTGCATGTTGACCGCTCTGCCTCCCACACACACAAAACTAAATATGACCTCCCATTTGGCATCCTTGCACTTGCCTACAATACTCAACAGTATCACCAAAAAGAAAGAAAAAACAAAAAAACCTGCAGCTGGAAAATTAAAAGATATTTTTGCACTAATATTTCTGTCAACAGACTGGAGTCCTATTCAAATAAAAAATGGTTTAAGTTTCCTAAAAAGTATTAAAATAAATGAGAAGGTCCTATATTCTGCAGATGCATCCACTCACCTCAGCATATTCTTGGCAGCGTAGCAGCGCAGGTCATAGGACACCGTGTAAGCCCCGTACAGCGTCGCTTTCACATTCAGGCAGCCGATGAAATCCTTGGGGTTGTTTTTGTAGAGGTCGAGAGTCAGCTTGGCCACATCTGTACGATGCTGCTGCTGCCGGTGCTCAAGGGAATGATACCTGGAAAGGCTGTTCTGTGAGGTGACGGGAGGAGACACATAAGTGAGGTCAAACGGATGCAGACGCATTTTGTTGGTATGATTGCAGCTCCCGCCAACACACCCCTGAACTACACAATGAAGCAAGTGAAAAAGAGGCAAATGACAATGAGGGAAGGTGAGCGTTGAGGCCACCAGTGAGGATAGAGGGTGCAGATGCAACGCACCTTTCTATGAAAATTAATTGCTTCTGTTGACACCCCTGGTTCTGATTAATATTCAACCCCTGCCTTTCAATATTCTGAAGGAAGAAACAAACCTCAGGTGTTTATCCTGCGTTCTGTCGCAGCACAATAGCCGACACAGTATTACTTCCATTCAGACTGAACACTGAATAGTCATTTATTTTTATTCTTCAGGCAACAGCTCGTCTATATTCATGCTGCTGCACTGTAGAAACTAATCTGTCCGTGCTACAGAATCACTGGCAAAACAAATAGAAACAATCTGAAGAGAAAAAAAACAAAAAAACAAAAAAGAGTGTAAGAGGCTGACTTAGAGTGCCATCTAGTGGCTGGTGAATAAAAAAGGAGGCTTACAGGATGTGGGGTCCATTTCTGCCCCTTCTCCAGGACCATGAGAACGGTGTTCTCTGGCAGCGTTAGGAAGAACTCCTCCGTGTCCACACCGGTGCCGTCCTCATCCAGAACCAGCGCGCTGGCACTTTGTAAATCAAACGAATCACTGACCTGAGAGCAGGGACAAAGACGGTAAAATGTAGTGAGATAGCAGCTTGAGAAAATGTGCCAAGGAGCACGAGGCTCGAGGGAAATTACTCAAGAAGCAACACTTCAGACAACAACATCTTAGTCTTGTTAACTTTCACCCTTATGAGCTTAAAACATGCACACTATGATATCAGGACACCAGTCTGGGGCCATATCAGCCCTCTAGCTGTGTTTAACTTTACATCATCTCTTACCTTGTTCATTAGGTCTAACAGGGCCTCGGCCATGATGCCCTTCTTCACACTGCGGTCTGCGTTTGTGACTCTGAAGGGTTTTGGCCGAGGAACTCGACCCGCGAGGAGCTGCTGGGTCATGGAGGCGCTGGCTGAGACGCTCGATGTTACAACCCTGAGAGGGAACAAAAAGGAATGGGGAGTAAATCATATGCTAAACCACAGGTGTCAAAGCCTGGTCCTCGAGGGCCGCTGTCCTGCAGGATTTCAATGTTTCCTTCTTCAACACAC
>JAOXYM010000003.1:33230520-33242690 GCA_028567055.1 Leptatherina wallacei | reverse complement strand
CACAAAAGTGGGGCAAATGGGAGAATATTCAGATACATGTGGATAGTTTTTTACACTGTAATAGATGCAGAACAAGACATGTATCCAGAACTCAGAAAAGCATGCACGTGAGCTACATCTTGACTCTATAACTAAAGGCCTTAGAGACATAAAGAGCAAAGTCATGAAACTTTTATACATGGTTTCTTCATTCAAACATTCGGCTGCCTCTCCTGTTGTGACCTCATGACTAATTCAGCATCCGTGATCAATAAGAACAAATTATCTGTAACATCATGCTGTTGTGACCTTTCAGTGTTTGAGTTTATAAGAGTCCCCATAAACATCAAGTTACAGGCGAGAAAACCCAGAGTGTGACATCATAATTGATACTACGACTAATAATCAACCTGGAAGTAGCTGGTTAGTTCTAATGAATCATGCTGATAAAGAAGAAAAGCGTTTTAGTGAACATCAGTATCGTTTAGGTACGTATATATCCACTCACTGTGTGGACATGGTGTGCACCCAGGAGTAGCCTGGCGTCCTTCGTGGCCAAGGTGGAGAGACTGGTCAGACCTGGTAGCCTCCATACTCACAGCATGTTTTAAGGGAACCATTTCTTTGTGCTTGGGTCAGACAGAAATGGCAGCAGAACAACCTGGCAGCATGTATGGAGTGCTAGTAAAATGCAGTATAAAGAAAGGAACAGTTGTAAGGTAAAATTATGTCAACAGATGCAATTATAACAACTATGTAAGCCATGCCATCTTACAAGCTGTGATTTTTGTTTTGTTTTGTTTTCTCCTGTTATTCTACTTAAATGTTAGCTACAGTCTAAATTAATCACAGGTTAAAAAAAAAATACAAAAAAATTGAAGTGCAGGTAACAGCAAAAAAGGCCTAAAAACAGTCCCGTATTTATCCAGATCTGTATACAAGTGTAAACAAAAATGTGTAGTAGTAAACAAACCCCACCAGAGATGCTCCCCTCACCTGCTGAGCTCCACGGGTGCATCAACGTCGGTGCCGGTTTCACAGGAAGGAGAAAGGCACCGACGCTTCCCACCGTTAACTAGTTTATCGTTACCATGGGAACCAACGCCTCGACAGTCGATTCTTTTGCTATATATTTATATAAACGGTAGTTCTATCTATATAAGACAACATTCAGGTTGGAAAATGTCCAAGTTTGTATGCGGTGGTACGTTTTATTTTATTTTTTAACTATAAAATAAAATAAAATAAAATAAAATAAAATAAAATAAAATAAAATAAAATAATATAATATAATATAATATAATAAATAAATAAATAAATAAATAAATAAATAAATAAATAAATAAATAAATAAATAATGTAAACGGCTGTAGGTAACAATCTTTTATTATACAGTCATTGGTAACAATCCAAGTAATTTGGCGCAATCTTTGCTCTGCGTCTTACGTCATCACGCTCACTCAGCTCTGGAGGTTTTGCCCAGGCAAATCGCCGTAGTCAAGTAACCAGACACTCAACTCGAGCTCACATCCTTTACAGGCGGTGTTGATACATCAAGTTCTACCTTCTGGTGTATAAAAATATCATAACACGAGCAATAAGACCTTAATGAGGTAAGCGTGATTCTGTTTTAAAGTATAAAACGTACTTTTTTTTGGGCTGAACGTCTCTTGCTAGCCTGCTAGCATCTGGAGGCTGTGTTTATTTGATGCTATTGACTCGTCGTGTAGAGATGTGTGGGAGAACCGCGTGCACTCTCGCTCCTGGCGAGGTGAGTCGAGCTTGTACGTACAGAAACCGGGGCGGACAGAGGAGACAGCCCCGCTGGAGGGATGGAGACACGGACAAGTACCGACCTTCCTACAACAAGAGCCCCCAGTCCATGAGTCCTGTCCTGCTGTCACAGAGACATTTTGATAAGGTGAGGTGTGTTAAAAACGTCTAAAAGTGGTGACATCATTTATTTTATTTACTCTAATGTTTTATTTGTTTCATGCAAGTTTTAGTACGACATGAAACATGATTAATACACTTTACTAACAGTATGAAAACATGTTATTCCCTGTGTTTGCCTTCAGAATGCACCTGTGGATGAATGCGTGCTGACCTCCATGCGTTGGGGTCTCATACCCTCCTGGTTCAAGGAGAATGATCCAAACAAGATGCAATACAGCACCAGCAATTGTCGCGGTGAGAATATACTACAGAAAAAGTCATACAAGGTACAAACAAGTTGTCGAATACCATGATATCTTCACTTTGCATCTTGTTTTTGCTGTGTTTTTTTGGGACTGTGTTGTGATGTTGTAATCTCTCCATAGGACCCCATGCTGAAGGGCCAGCGCTGTGTGATCCTTGCTGATGGTTTCTATGAGTGGCAGAGAGCGGAAAAACAGAAGCAGCCTTTCTTCATCTACTTCCCTCAGAGCCAGGAGAAAAAAGAGGCTCAGGATGACCTTTTGACTCCGGCTAGTAATAACATTTCAGAGACGGTGTGCCCTCCAGGAGAAACCTCCCCTGGATTTTCAAAGGTTTGCGTAATACACCTTGAACATTTCTTTCATCTTAACAAACAAAAATAAAGTACAGAAGTAGAGAGAATGCTGTTATGAACGTTGCTGATAATATCCTGTGAGAGAGAGGAGCCGAGGCAAAAATGTGCACGTGCCCACCAGTTTTTCTCTTTTCTTTTTTTATTCAGAATTTAATATGAACTTTAAAACCTCTGCTTTAGACATCGTTTCCAGTGTTAGCCTAAGAAGTTTGAGGGGAAAAATAAGATAAAAATAACAATGAAATTTAATTTAACTCAAATAAAATTTTCATTTCTTTTTTTTTTTTTCAATGAACCCTTTCATGCATAGATTCGTGGGTGGGGGTGGTATATTTGTAGATGTGCCGCTTCAGTTGACATCATTGAGTCATCTAATACACTTCCACTCACTGTAGGATATATATATATATATATATATATATATATAAAATCTGGATTATTGCCAGAGAAATGAAGACTTGTTTGGATGAGTAATAGAAGAGTAAGATATTGAAGTTTTGAACACTTTTTATTCATTGATCAGACGGAGGGGAAGATGAGATAGCGACACGGCTACTTAGTGCGTCTGTGTCCGTGCAAACACCCCCTCAGTGGCTTTAAGTGTAGACTTAGCCGCTATACAGGATAATTACCAAATTTGCTTTAGCAATAGACAGGAAAAGAAAAGGTTCAGCCATATTTTTAATATATCAAAATAAATTAAATGGAAAGTTAAATGTGATTAAGAAATAAAAAAAAGCAAATTATTGTATGTAAAAACATGTGGAAGTGTTAGTAATTCATGCATGAAAGAGTAAAATGTCAGTTTCTTTTATTGAAGGACACTGAGAACGTGTCCCTGAGCTTTTGTTTTGTTCTGGCAAGGAAGGAGAAGAACCACCTGCATGGACTGGGTGGAGGTTGCTGACTATGGCCGGACTGTTTGACTGCTGGACGCCACCAGATGGTGAAGAACCCCTTTACACATACAGTGTAATCACTGTGAATGCTTCCCCAAATCTGCAAAGCATCCACGACAGGTAAGACTGGCTGGTAAGAAAGCGTTTCTCCTCTTCCTTTTGTCTTTGTGTGAAATCTTAAAAAGACTTTGTGGTTGTGTTTTAAGGATGCCAGCAGTCCTGGAGGGAGAGGAAGAAGTGAGAAGATGGCTTGATTTTGGGGAAGTTAAGTCTCTAGACGCTCTGAAACTGCTTCAGTCTAAAGACATTTTGACTTTTCACCCCGTGTCCTCTCTGGTTAACAACTCGCGCAACAACTCCCCAGAGTGCCTCCAGCCGGTGGACATCAACAGTAAAAAGGTATTGAATTAATATTAATAAGTCATTTTACCGCGTCTGGAACATACAGCTATATTTGTTAAGCAGTTCAACAGTTTTCACCCTCGACTTCTAGGAGCCCAAACCCACAGCGAGCAGTAAGATGATGATGAGCTGGCTGTCGAGCAGTTCCCCGTCCAAGAGGAAGGCGTCCTCCACAAGTGAGGCCAAAGAGGAAGACGGCAAGGCTCGGGAAAAGTCTAAAGGAGGACTTCAGCAGTGGCTTCAGGGAGCCAGCAAAAAAACAAAAAACAAATAAATGAACTGAAACTAAAACGTAAGAGTTTGAAAGACCGGTTATTTTCAACGAAAATGTAAATGTTCTATCATATAAAGATTTGATCAATAAAATACTTTAAACAGAGTTTTATTCAAGATTTTTTTATTACCTTTATAACTTGAAACGCAAAGACATTTTTAAACAATGTAGATGCTGTGCATTTATCATATTAATAATATAATAATGATGAATGCCAAATACTCCCCCCCCCCCACCCCCCATATGTTTCCAACTTTCAGAGTTACAGTATGTAATGCAATCTGAGACTACAACAAATCTAAGTTTGAACATAATACAAATAGACAAGTTAAAGATCTGATCGGTTAAAATAAAATGTCAAGCACTTAAATTGTTTGCCAACACGAGCGACCGGCAGAGTCGGGATATTTCGGAGATTTACAACACGACGTTACACCTTCTCCGCACGACGATTTGAGAGGTTTGCAAATATACAAAGTCTCGCAATAATAGACAAATAAAAAGAAACGTACTAGCTAATAGTACTCGCTTATGAATAATTTGAGAAAAATCTCTTCCAGGTCTTATTTATTTTTTTTAAAAGGTCGATTGACACGCTGTATTGATTCGGTTCATTTCAATGTCTGATGTGTGAACAGTTATAGATTACAAGATGAACCTTCATCAGAGGAACACCGCTTCTAATCGAGCCGAGTCTGTATTCACATGATGTCCTCGAGCTGAGCTACAACAGCTCAGGATGAGTTGTCTCGACACGTCTTTACACGAGTATCACAGCAAAGTGCAAGGAAAAAAAAAAAGTACACATTAGTCTAATGGATATCGTACTAGATTCTCAAATCTATGCCAATTAACAAGAATCAGCAGGCAGCATATTATTATGATCCATACGTGCACCGTCACCCATGACCCATGTATCAGAATTTACCTTCTTTTTTTTATTATAATGAGGTAAGGTGAAACCATGGTAACATTTTCAATAGTCAAAGTAATTTAAACTACAACACAAGTAAGTAGGATATGGGGCAGCAGTGTTGGGCTGTGAAGGAGAAAACCACCACCACTGATGCAGATTTTTTTTGTTGTTGTTTAAGAAGAAAAGTAAATATTGTAGTTAAACCATGAAGTTCAAATGGATATAGATATAATGCTTTGATTTCACACTTTAAAGTATCAAAATGAGAGCAGTTAAGCTCGCTACGTACTCCGCGAGAAGCGAGAACTTTCTTCTTGTTCTCGAGGCGTTTCTGACGTGGTTGGGGACGCCTCCCGGCCGGGAAGTGTGTGGTGTGTGTGATTGGTCGGACGTTTGATGGCGTGCGCGGTTAACGAGGAAAAGCGTGAAACGGAAAGTTGTCATTTCCGCTGATAGTCCGCAGGTAGTTTTACTGGAACAGCTGATCAAAGTGGTGAGAAAGTACGAAAAGGAACACAACACGGTGGTATATAAAGACACGGACAACCCCGGGTCAATTGCTCATTGCACATAACGACACAGACACCCCCTGTTCTTGAGGCCTCGACAACAAGAACAAAGTTCTCGCTCCTCGTGGAGTACGTAACGAACTTTAGGAGCAAAACTGGAAGTCAAAGTAGCAAAACATTTGGAACAGAAAAACGAGATAAGCCCAAACCACCAGTGATATAAAGACCGAGGAAGGGAAACACTGGGAAGTAATGAGCATCATATAAATGCTTTAATGTTTCCTTTAGGTATTCTTTGGGCTCGGAGGTTCATATTTTATAGGAAATGTGTATTTTGTTTTCGTAAAGAGGTGAATGCAGCATGTTTGTGTGTAGTAATATACTCTATGAGTGGGATGCTGCTTGTATGTTGGGCATTAGGGCAAAACACAGTGGGTCATGAGAAAGGGGGGGGTATATAGACAAGGCAAGACAGGGTAGTGTGGGCAATGATGAACCCCTGAGGATCCTCAGAGTCTTCAACAGCTGCAGGTCTCTGCTGACGGTTTGGCTTGCGGGTTTCTATCCAGCTTGATTGGCTCGGGAAACTCGTTGTACAACTCGACTTCGGTCTCCTGAGATCACACGACGAAGACAAAGTAAGAAAACAGAAATGGACGTTTAGAAGTGACCTTGTAAAGTTGGATTTGCTCTTGTTTTTTTATCTTCTGCCTAACCCTCTCTTACCTGTTTAAGAGCATTGCGTGCTATAGTCTGGAAGGCCTGTTCCACATTGATCGCCTCCTTGGCGCTGGTTTCGAAATATGGGATGTTGTTCTTGCTCTGACACCAAGCCTGTGCTCGTTTGGTTGTTACCTGAAACACCAAAGATAGGTAGTGCATGACAACATGAGACTTATATCCAAGAAAAATTTAAGATGGGTAACAACACACGCACAAAAAGAAGGCAACTGAGAAACGTATAAAACAAACAACCTGTCTGTTCTCCAAGTCGATCTTGTTGCCCAGCACCACAAAGGGGAAGTTCTCTGGGTCTCGTGGGCTAGCCTGGATCAAGAACTCGTCCCTCCAGCTGTCTAGGGTCTTGAAGGTGTTTGGTGCCGTCACGTCGAACACCAGAACGCAGCAGTCCGCTCCACGGTAGAACGCTACACCTAAGGACTGGAACCTCTCCTGACCCGCTGTGTCCCAGATCTGTAACACAGAGATGTCAGGGAAGAAACTTTAAGACGAGCCTGGAGTTTACACAATGAAAACAACCAAAAGTAACACCTGCAATATGGGACTACCTGCATTGTGACAAGTCTGTCATCCACCATTACTTCTTTTGTCAGAAAATCTGCACCTATTGTGGCTTTGTACTGGTTGCTGAACTTCTTATTCACATACTGGTTCATCAATGAAGTCTTCCCAACTCTATTAAAAGAAAAAAAAAGAAAAAAGTTACCACGGTGAATTGATTGGTGAAGCCCATCCCCGTTGTCTTATTAATAAATCATTATTCAGACCTTTTTTACACAACATAACTTACCCAGAGTCTCCGAGGATGATGACTTTAAGTAGTACTTTCTTTCTTGACGTCATTGTGCCACAGCTGTGAAGGCAAGAAGCTAAATTAGAGAGGGGGGAGGGAGGCCTTTATCAGAACAAAACCAGCATTGGGATCAGCTAAAACAAGATGGATACTGCCTTGTCCTAGTGATGACACTTTGTATATGTGCCAACAAGGTCCAATTAAAAGTTATAAGGTTTGTATGCATCTCAAAATACCCCCAAAGAAACAGGACTATTCTGGGGTTACGAGCTGCTGTCGGTGCCTCCTTTACTTGGCTGTCCTTCACTTCACACAATGAAACAGACGGGAATGACCGACAAGCCGGACTGCATTGTGTTAGCAGCCTAAACATAATGCCTGAACAACAGACTGGACTGGACGGTCTAGAAGAAGGGACGATGCAGACTGTACTTCTTATGAAAGCTAAGAAGTACAGTCTGTTTGTAGCTAGATGTTGCATATCCGTCCTAAGCCTGGGCTGAAAAACACAATTTTCTTTGCAGCCATCTGTTGGGGCAGCAGAGCCAGTGACTCAAAAGAAAATGAACAAAGTGATAAGACTTGCTCCGTGCGGTGGACTGCTCTGGAAGCCTGAGTGCTGATCGTTGAAAGAAGAATGTTGCACAAGCTTCACAACATAATTCATTACACTGCACACGCTCTCAGGAATTATTCAGGATGAAATACATGATCAAACTTCTTCTTTCCTTGTTCTTTTTGTTGACAAAGTACTAATATATTTAATTCAACTCAATTCCAAGTAATGTTGAGAGCTTTTATTTGACATTTTTGTCCTCACATTTTTATCTAGGTCTCTTTGTTATACTGTAAAGAACTGATTTTGTAATGTTTATATAGCAAGCAAACCATTTACCAGCGTAATTGTTCGACTCTGAAGAGCCCATTCTTGCGGGTTTTTATAAAACTGAACCCAAAGATAAATGGAAAATGAAAACAAAACACACGCCAATTAACTCCAAAACACAGTGAATGTTGCGAGGAATTGTGTTAATTCAAATAATGATTTATGATCACTTTTAATCTGACATTTATATTCACAAACAAAATAGCTGCACAATAATAACCTACAGAAACCCTAAATTCCTTTTCAAATATATTAATGTAAGAAATAACTATCTGATCTGTTCCCTGAGTCGTAATAAACAACCCTCCATATTATTATAGCTTTTAAATAACTCGTGCAGCAGACGGCCATGTCTTCAACGTGTCCATGTTTGAGCTTGGCAAAGAAAACACCGCAAAGCATTTCTGACTCCGGCTGCGCGTGCTACGCAATAATAACCTCCTCATACAGCTGTAATGGCACAAAGTCCAAACTATTACCAGCGGACCTCAAACTATCATTCCCCTCAGGTATGCCACTGGATTACAGCAATACTGACATAAAAAAAAATAAGAGTCCTACAGAGCATTACAAACCACTGAGAGAGCATGAAGCCACAGCTTGAGGCAAAACTAACACGGAGCAATGTGAGCTAGCATAATCTGTACCCCATGACAGTGTGTCAGGGACTGATCACATGGCTTTAAACACACGACTAAAGGAACCATGACTTGGCAGGCGTGATTAGCCAACCAAGTGTTGTCCTCTGGAATAGATAATACTACCGGTATAATTACCAGGCTCACGGCTAATCTGTATTTTAATGTTTCCTCTTTGTAATCTGTAGGAGTCAAGTGTCGATATTTTACCATAAAGACTTGTAAACACTTGTAATTCTTAATCTAGCTAGCTAAACATTTACATTTGTTGATCAGATTGGTTCACAGCAAGGTGTAAACGATGGGGGGGAAATACTATTAAATGCAATATCAGCTAACGTTTTCATAAACACTTGTGTTACTTAACAATTAGCCACCATTTTCAGTTAGACTTCTTACTTTAAGCTAATGTTAGCTCAACCTGTTCTGTATAAAACTTGAATAATAAAGGTTACATACTCGGTAGATATAATCGATAACTTTAAACAGCTTAAGTCGGTCCAAACAAACCTGGTGTGATGAACCTTTGGAGCAAAACAGAAAATCAAAGGTGGACTTTTTCCCCTGCTTTCAGATGGAAGTGTTAGCTCACAGCTAACACAGGCTAGCAGCTCCGAATAAATGTCTGCCGCAACAAAAACAACACGTCTAGAGCGTCGACAGCTGAATGGCTGTCTAATAGCTCAAGTCTTTTCTAATCCTTCTTATCAGAATCGATAATGTCAATGCCAGCGAAAAACGATTTAGTAAATTGGTTCTTTTTTTCTCTCTCGTCAAGCTAACCTGTTAGCTGCTAGTCGAACGAGCTCTGTGTTCACTTCCTCCAAAACAAGCTGTGTTCGCGAGGGCTGACGTCACGCGCTGGTCACGCCTTTAGTTTGCACGGGACCTGGGAACCATCAAAACACACATGTTGTTATGATAAATCATACACTTAACTGTAGTGACACCATGTGAAACTGTGTAAATAAATGGTCACATATTCCGAGAACATGTTTTCCAGTTAAGACTTTACAAGGAATTTAATTTATTTTCCTGTGAAAACTAAAAATAAATAAATAAATAAATAAATAACTTAATGTTTATTAATCTAGATCCTCATTAGCTGCACCTATTCTTCCTGGGGTCCAACACGATTGTGCATATAAAAACATTAAAAATATTGTCCAGTATTTACAGAGCTGAGGTTTGGAAAAACATTCTGACTTGTATAAAAATTAGATAGAGTAGCGAAGAGGTGCAACCTTCATGCATCAGTCATCACACAATACTTATCTCAAGTACAATTATAGATCAAATATAGCAAATGTAAAGGTTTAGATCCGTAGTATACGTCATATTCATCCAGACTCAGTTTCTGCTTCTTAGATTACTCATTTTTATATATTTGATTTAAATCAGAGGTAAGTTTGATATGTTTATGCAGTATATTAAGTATATGCCACTGTTACCTCTGAAAGTAACAGTACTGCATTTGTTCTCGCTCTGGCTAATGTGAAGTGTTGTTATTTAAGATACATTTTCATGCCTGCAACCAATAAAGTTGCTTGATAATGTTTCGTAATGGACTTACAGAAAAACAAAATGTGAGCTGTGGACCATACCCCTACACATGGTTGTTGTTTTAGGACTACAGAGCAACAGAGAAGAAAAATGTGTGAGAAATGTCATGATTATATCTTCTCACCCACCCACTATCCCAGCAGACGTCTCTCTTTTCCACATGCTCGGTTGACATTCTTGCCACTTTATACTTTAGGCCACTGGCTCCCCGTCACCTACCGCATCCACTACAAAATCCTGCTGTTCACTTACAAGGCCATCCATAACCTCGCTCCTCCCTACCTTTCTGACCTCCTCCATGTTTCCATACCGGTCTGTTCCCCTCAGATCCTCCTCCTCCACCCACCTCTCCGTCCCCCTCGCCCGCCTTGTTACCATGGGGAGCAGAGCATTCAGCTGCTCTGCTCCACATCTCTGGAACTTATTGTTGTTTTATGTTGTAAGGTGACCTTGAGTGTCAGGAAAGGCACCATCAAATAAAATGTGTTATTATTATTATTATTAAGCATGATTTTAAAAGATATATATTCTAAGATCGCATGTGGGTTTTTTTTTTATTCATTATAGTTAGGCAAGGTGCCTGATGACTATAATATAAGTGAAACGTTAAGAAATCACATCCCAAACATCCTGTACAATTTTTTGATTTGGGTTCATACATACGTAAAAACAATATGTCAGCTATTTGTAAATTACAGTAAAAAAAAAAAATATATATATAAGTATTCTTTAATACTTTTCCAACTTACCTTCTGATACAGACCACCACTCCTGTTGCCTTGGGGCAAGTTGGTTACCTGCATCTGATGGCCAGACACCAGCGGATGCAATAGACCTCATTGTTTGGACATTTTTCTGTAATGACAGATCATCAGTTTTATTACGTTTACATTAAGGAACCACAACAAGTACCCAAAATTAATGATTGCAAAGAACATGTATCTAACATCCAACACAAGACGTAACACACTGAAGCCCTAGCTATAAGTAGGAATGGGCTGATATTAACTCTAGCCAACGAGCCAATGTTAGATTTCTAATGTAGATAATAACTCTTTTACTCTCACAAGCAACTTTGCTCTGTTGAACTTAGATTTAATTTTATATAATATAAAAATAATAAACAAATATTCCAGGCCTAATTATACCATGTTTTTGTTATATTTAATAGATTTTAGATATAGGCTATTACCATCAATAGTCTTTAATAAATAAGACAGAAAGTGAGGTACGGCCTCTGTACCGCACTCTGGTACAACAATTTCCTCTGGGATTAATAGTCATTCTTATTCTAAATAATAGCATAGACTATAAAAATAAATACACTAATAATAATAATAATAATAATAATAATAATAATAATAATATTGTGCAGTGTCAACTTGTCAGTACGATTTAAATGACTGGTCTTCAAAGGAGAGACAAAAAAGTTTAGGTGTGGCCACCAAAATATTGACGCATCCCGATAATTGGCTGTGGACCTAAAAGATTGAGCTTAAATTGTTGATGCGTCCAGTTGATTGGCTGTTCAATTTTTCAGCAGCATTTCTGATTGGCGATAGAAAGATGGAATCGCAAAGGCGATTGGTCGCAATATACAGTCCTTAGTTCCCAAAAATAAAAAAAAAACATCTTCACCCACTTTGACTTGCCGAAACCCGGGATCGAACCAGGGACCTTTAGATCTTCAGTCTAACGCTCTCCCAACTGAGCTATTTCGGCCTGTCGATCTCCCATCGCTCGATGACGTAATTTATACAAGGGCGTACACGTCATGCGCTAGCGTTTATTTATGTCCACGAGGTAAGTTCAAGTCCTTCCTCCTCTTAAATTCTGAGGTCTCGCGGTCCAAAACAAAACGACAATATATTTTGGTACAAAATAATATGGATTTTATGTGTTAAAAGTCCACGTTATTCGATTTATGTAAAGAAAAACGTGTCCATGCATTTATCTTTAGTAGACTTGACTACTGTAACGCTGTCCTTACAAGTCTCCCTAAAAAGTCCATCAGAC
>JAOXYM010000003.1:33212495-33222735 GCA_028567055.1 Leptatherina wallacei | reverse complement strand
GTCTATCTGGACCATCAGACCACATGACCTTCTTCCATCACTCTGGAACAGGGTCTATCTGGACCCATCAGACCACACGACCTTCTTCCATGGCTCCAGAGTCCAATCTTTCTGCTCTCTAGCAAACTGAAGCTTTTTTCTCCGGTTAGCTTGACTGATTAGTGGTTTTCTTCTGGCTCCACAGCTGCTTGAGTTCCCTTCACATTGTTCATGTTCTTACTTATTTGATTTCACCAAACGTTTAAGTGATCACCATCATTCACGATGTTTTTCCAACCACATTTCTTCCTGGAAGAAGATGGCTCCCCACTATCCTTCCAGTTTTTTTTTAACGCATTGGACAGTTCTTAACCCAGTTTTAGTAGTTTCTGCATCTCCTTGGATGTTTTCTCCGCTTGATGATAATCTGACCCTTCTTAAACAGACTAACATCTGTTCCACGACCGCAGGATGTGTCTTTCCTCATGGTTGTTTAACTCATTGGCTGCCAGCATTGAAAGTGTCTACCACTGATCAATGACACTCTCCTTCACTGAAGCGCCAAAACACATACTTTGCTTCGCCAGAGTGTCCCACAGCCCCCCACCCTCCGTTGAAAACAGCAAAAGACGTCTTTGGCAATGAGTGAAGAAACGAGAAGCTAGTCATTGCATCAGTTGAGGTTAAATAACTTGTTGCAGCTGAAAAGATAATCACTCATGCAGGAATTATCCTGTAGGAGGCTCCGCCCCTATTTGCTGGGTTAAACCCAGGTGGAAATAAACTACAGAAGTAAAAATGTGACACAAAATTACCAAAAATATAAAAGCATGTCCGTAAAAAGATGTAAAAAAGCCAATGAAAATGACTAAACTGATAGCCTGAGATTACAAAACGATATCAGACAACCAATACTGGGTGGAAGATTACCACATAGATGCATGCATAGTCACAAAAGGGGTGCAAAATGAATAAAAACTTCCAAAATAGATATTAAAGTACTAAAATTAGGCTTAAAACAACGACTTAGACGTGTTTTGTAATGAGTTAATCTTGCATAAGATACACCACCAGAGAAGAAAAAACTCAATTCATAGTATCATCCGTGGTTTATGGCTGTTTGTCTCTTATCCTGGTTGTTTTGCACCCATTTTAGACGGTAGAGCATCAGCAGACGTTTGGACAAACATAAAAACATAAAAATGTGGTTGAAACAGTTTCAAGTTGAATTGGACCATTTTTACCAGTGTGGACTGGTTAAATGTTGCAGTTAAAACAGTTTTTTAGCCCCGTTGTTCATTAAAACTCATGAGCCTGTTGAAGAAATCGATCTTTTATTAAATGTAGAGTATTTGTAAGTCGTGCATTTTATAGATTATAGAGTGAAATTCAGGCCAGAGCACAAAATGTTCCAATTCCTGATCAGAGCAAATGTATTAATCAGTGCTATGATTATGAACAGTGGAAGAAAATCATTGATAAATGTCACCAATTCACTTCTGTGCTATTTATCATATGACTCGACTATCCCCCAGTACGTGAACAGGTTTTACTGAATGTAGTGGACCTTCCAGGCTTACTGTGTGCCATTCATCCTTTAGTTGATGCATCTGCCTCCCCATATGGTTGCTGCATGACTGACAGGCCATAGTCTTGTTGTGGCTGACAGGAGGCCTTTCAGTCTTTTCAGTTCTAGCCCAGGATATGATTACCGGTCGCAGAAAACCTGCGGTTTATCTGTTGGTGTAAACTGAGCAGAATACTGTTTAAACCGGAATTTGTGTGCAGCACTATATCCTGATGTGGCAAACTGTGTGCGCGAGTCTGAGGAGGATGGTGGGGTGTGTGCAGGGTGTTGGACTGGTTGGGCCATGTGGTTGGGTTGTTATGATCCCCCTCAGGCATGAGGTTGATCATTATCTTCCTTCCCTGAAGTATAGCAATGATGCAGAATGTGTTCTCTCTTTATATGCCGGTAATAATGAATATGCAAAAAAAAAAAAAAAAAGGGTGGAGTCAAACTAGACACCAGGTGAAGGGCTAATCCACAGGTCTTGGGCCTAGTGACGTGGCTGTGATTGATTACATTGAGGGCTCACCTGCAGTACTCTTCCTCTTAATCTTTCTTGCTCTAAAATACACACACAATCACACACACAATGAGAGAGGCAGAAGTCACCAGTCAGGGAACAATATCCTGCTCAGAAGACCCTTCAGAGCACAGTCTCATAAATCACTGAGACAGAGCCACCACCCTCACTGTCACCATGTTATTATGCACACACACGCACTCTCAGGTCCACGATCCTCACTACATACATTCATTCAATGCATCCAATCCTGCTTGCTTGAACACAAACATTGAAAAGAAGAAATACGAGTCAAATCTAAACGCAAAACTCTGCTTCAAACACACACACCTCACCTGCACTGATTCCCTCTGGCTCTGCTTAAAACACACGACTTCACAACGGGAGCTCTGTGCCGCGCTCGGCCTGGGCCCTCTGCACCGGCCATTCCTCAGTGACAGGGTGCCGGGATGAGGGGATGAGAGGCTCTGAAGGGCGAGGTGAGGGGTGGATGAAAGCCCCGCGGCTCAGGTCCCAGGGCTCTGCATCTTGTGCAGGTGGCAGGTGTGATGTGGCCAGGTGAAGAAGCGTGAGGCTGAGGAAGAGGAGGACAATGAAGGCGTCTGTGGCCCCGGGTTGCAGCTGCAGGAGGTGGGGAGGAGCAGGGCTGACAGACGAGACGGTCCGACAGGGAGAGGAAGAGAAGGACAGCGTGGGGAGTGCAGAGATGGAGATGATACTTCAAACGGAGGATTGGGTTTTGGGTGCTGAGAGATGCATTCTTGTCTGGCATGGAGGAGGTGGGGGTCAACAGGAAAGATGGATGGCACAAAAAAAACAAAAACACACAGAACCGAAGCCGACAGTCATGTTCCTGTGCGGATGTTTACATCACATAAAACCTCTATCTCAATCTGCGTGCATACTGATGTCAACCACCCTCTCCGTATGGATTTGTATTGATGAGACAGTAATCCTCTTCCCTTGCCGCCCTTGTGTGCAACTGTCCACAGCTCCCACTAAGACCCACTGATCTCTGCCACATGGCGCTCCATCAAAGCATTGATGGTCATGCCTCTCAGGACAAGTTTAGCCAAAAAACGCACCCATGTGGCTCATCTATGTGGCTCGGTGCAGAGGATAAGCTGCAGATGAAGGTCCAACGCCACTCCAGACTTTCTATCAGCTTGGATCACATGAAGACGAGTGAAACAAAGCAACTCTCTGTTTAAACAGACTCTCCTTTGAGCGCATGCACACACGCACATACGTTTCCTACTTTCTCTATTGGACCTGATTAGAGTGACAGGGGCACTTCCCATTGGCTGTGAGAGTGGCCCTCTCCTTCCCAGGGCAGCCAATTTCCCCTACTCCAGAGCTGATAGGAAACTTTGATTGTCCACTCAGTTCAGGAGAGACAAAGAGATTTTTCCTCTCGCAATCCACATATCGCTCCATCACATCTCTGCCTACAATATCCCTCCTCACTTGCTCTTTCCTCCTTTCCCTCCACCATCACTCCCCTCATAGATTTTCAGGCCCTATTTCCATGCAACCCATACTCACTTTGTGTTGCGGGCTGCAGATTGTGAGTCCATTAAAATGGCATTGGCTGCTTTGATGGGCAGGAAGTTTCACTTCATGTGGTGACATCTGCATCCTGTGACACAATCTTACCCAATGTACGTGATTTACTCTCTTGGCTTACCACCATCTTCTAATAGAATTCCTAATAATACATAAACAGAGGCAGGTACAGTCTGTGCTCATGTTGGGTGTGAAGTGAACCCAGAAGGAGGGAGGCGGGCGTTTTAAGCGAAGCGTCTAAACACATGAGGGGAACCAACAGGAAACATCTCTCTCTCTCTCTCTCTCTGTGCAATGCTTGCCCTCCCTGAGAACACGCTTCCTGTCAGAACTCTTCTAACTTCCTGTCCAGTCACCGGGAATCCCAGCTGGAACATTCCAGCTGTGCACTGCTCTCCCTCCCTCCCTCTCTGGATTACTACACTTTCTTTGTTGCTGAGTCTTTCTTGAGAAATTCGTGCTAATACAATGCAGACTTTTCCAACTTTTGCACAATTTATTTGATTGTAGATATAAATGGAAAAAAAATTGCATCAATATTCATTTGAAATCAAAGTCATAGAAAGTGAAAACATTTCTGACCACAAACTTCTGTCTTTTCTGTCCCGTTTGCTTTGTTTCTTACTTACAAGTGTTGAATTGCCACTTTGATAGCGCCCTCGACAACCCAAATAAATAAGATTCCTCACATCACAACACATATTAGTCTAAAAACCCAGCCATGAAGTCCAATGACCGCTGATCTGGCCTCCCCTTTGCCTCTATCCCTCTATTTTTCAGAGATAAGGTGCCCCCATTCTTTTGGGGATCAATGAGTAGTGATCATAAAGCCCTCCAACCAAGATCTTGGGGGACATTGGTTGGCTGAATGACCACCTTGACTCTAAAATAAGAGGGGCACAAACCTTATCTGCAAAAAACTGAAAAACAGAAGATGACCAAGGAGCGGAATGGGGATTGAGTCAAAGTTATAGCAAGGTGGATCCGGGTAAGAATATAAAATCCTAATAAATCTGAGTGTGGACAGGAGCTAAGTGGCTTCTACAATGGAGAAAAGAGATCAGGACCCACCAGGAGTGTTTCTAAAGTTATCCAAAATTGGCATTTTGCGAGCAGCATCTGAAAGACTTCTTTAGTGAGGGTGTTTCTTACAAGCAGGAACAGAAAAAAAGAGAATAAATATCTTAAATATGCAGTTAAATATAGCGAGATCATTAGAAAACCAGCCCCTGAGTGCCTGCGACCCTAGCTGTGACAAATCATACAGGAGACAATGCTTAAATGACTTCAGGACAAATATGATTCTGCTAGAGCTGCCCAGCTTAAGTCCAGATCTAAACCCCACAGAACACGTGCAGAGGTCTAAAGATAGCAGCTGAAAGACACCTCCCATCCAGTCTGATGCGGGTTGACCCAAACTGTCCAGATCCAGATGTGCAATACAAAAGACTTGAATCTGAGCTGTCACTTCTGCAAAAAAGACCTTCCACAGAGTTCTGAATCAAGACTCTGAACATTTTAGGATAAAAAACTAAACAAAAGTAGCCCATTAAACAGCAGATGATCAGTTTGAAAAGTGATGTTTAGATTTTACAAGCGTGCAAAAATCACGTTCAAGTCAGTTCATAAAGCTAGAAAAACATAAGCATGCACATGCACGCCCGCGTTACTGGCGTGCGTCCGCTGGTCGGCAGGGGTCGCTATATAACAGCTCATCTCCTCCTCCTCCTCCTCCTCCACATCTGTCTCTCCTGCAGTGTGAAACTCGCCGCCTCGGTGCTGGGGATTCCTGCCATTCTGAGTTTCTGCAGCCTCCTCAGAAGACGCTCATTTGCATAGTTTCTTTTAGCGCAGAAAAAGGTGCCCTGCTATTAGTCTAATGGCATTAAATGAAATGGCACATGCATGTTTATGAACGTGCCCTGGCGCGGGAAAGGGGGGTGGGGGCATATGGCAGGAGGAAAAGAGCAGGTTTGGTGACTTTGTGCATGACCTTTTCGGAAAGAGAGCTAATCCCGAGCTATAATAGACTCAGGGACCGATATGGAAAACTGCTGCACCGTTATCTCGGTTGTCTAGGAGACCATCAGAGCACCGGGGCCGGTGGAGATGCCACGGTATTAAAAAGGGGGAGTGTGTGTTTGCGTGTCTATTGGAAAATGTTTGCTTTCTTTTTTTCTCCCCCTCTTTTTTTTGTCATAAGTGTCACTCATAAATGCTGCATCATATCTCAGGTGCTCGTAGAGACATTTTTCCAGCCAACTTATTTGTTTATTTATCTATTTTTCAGCTTGGAGACATCATACATTTCCTTCTGAAATCGCAGGAAAAGGTCAGTTTTGAGAAAAAAGATCGAGGGAAGAGGGCATGCTCCGGTCATTATTCGTTAAATTAAACCGCAACTCGCCTGACATCAATTATAAAAAATTTAGACGGTCTGCTGCGTTTTAAATGGAAGCAGACACCACCGGTCCAGCAAATGCCACAGCAGTTTATCTAAAAAGATAACATGGGCCCTGAAAGTGAGGCCCGTTTGCTCTGCAGAGCAAGAGGCCTGCTGAGCAGACAAAGCCAAATCACAGAAAACTAACGGTGCATGTTCAAATCGTCTTTATCCTGTTGTTGTCTGGAGATAATGCATCATTTCCCGATGTGTTTATTAGGGCCGAATCATTTTAACAAGACTAAAGCTGGAAGTTATGGCTTATTGCTTTATCTGTAGGCCTATTTACTTTTAGATCAAATAAAATTAAATATGAAATATAAAAATCCAAGTCTTTATTTTCTTATTTTGTTAAATAAAATGTGAAAAAAAAATCACAATGAGTCTTTTAAAAGATGGCCTTAATCTAAAATGAAAAAAGAGCTTCATCTATCCCAGATGACACTAATCAGACAGATAGGCATCACATCACAGTGATGTATGGCTAATATGACTTGTATTGATATGTAAAGTGTGTGTACCGATGGCATGGCCAATAAACTCCCCTCTAATGCCAAATAGAGCCCATTGCTGTAAAACGTGTAAATATGTCTCATTCCGCGCGCCCATCTGTCTCTATCAACCTGCAGGATCTCTCTCTCTCTCTCTCTCTCTCTCTGCCTCTCCACAAATGATGCATTAGATGCATTGAATGTATTTGTTGTGCAAGTTTGAAAAGGCGGCGATAATCTGGGAGTGAGAGATAAGGAACACCAATTTATTCAGCAGCACTTTGGACCCCTAGCTTCCAGCCTCGGTCGGTGCTGACACCCCCAGCAGTTTGCTGATAACGATTAGGCCATTTATTATCTTCACAGAGAACAAAGATTGCGTGGTGCCGATGAAATATTACCCCTGGTAATAATCAGGGGGGAGAAGAAAAAAAAAAAGAGGGGTCCTGGCATCTAAATGCAGTGTACATATTATATCTGCCTGACGAAAAATCAGCGCGCATACTCCAATGAGGCTACTACACGCGCACGAGGAAAGCATACAGAAAATTGATTAACAAAACAAAGCGCAAGTAGACACAAATATAGAGGTCAGCTTTGCTCTTGTCAATTAGATTTCTTAATAGACATGACGCCATTTTAGAATATAATAATAATAATAACAATAATAATAATAATAATAATAAAAACACATTAAACTAAATATTGATCAATTAATTTGTTTTATTTGCTTGTTTGAAAGCTTTTGTTAATCATTGTTGGATTCAAAAGTCAGATGACCTAAACTTCACTGTTATTTTAAACTAATAACATTATCATTAAGTTTTAAAGGAATAAAAACCAACTCCAGCTCATTGTGTCAGTTTAATTACAGTAAAATAGAATTTAGCGTTGTTTAATTGAAATGAACAAATAAATAACCCTTATATGCAGATCAGATGATCTCAGCGAATGTGTGTCCTCTCCTCCTTACAGCGATAACAACAGAGGATAGGCAAAGTTGAATTAAAAAATAATAATAAGGGATGTTTTACATTAAATGCTACTAGTTAGGCTAAAAAAAAAGCTTTCATGAGTTGCTTCATATTGATCATATTTGCTGGTTCTTGGTAGATATCAGCTGCAGTCTTCAAATCTTTGTTCTCTCCTCTTTTTCTTTTTTTTTTAACATTCAAACAAACGTCCCTAATTCAGGCAGACTTCACATTTCTTTTCTTTTCTTTCTCTTTTTGTGTGCGTGTGCACTCTGGGGAGCACGAGCCCCGAGCTGTAGAGGTCCCTTTTACCCTCCTTGCACCTGCCTGGGTTCTAGCGCCGCGCACGAGCCCAGGTCGCGTGCAAGAGATTTTAGGGGCTTTGCATGTTTTACAAAGTTGTTGTGTTCCTGTGTTGGGGGGGATAAAAAAAACAGAAAAAAAGACTAAGAGTTTTTTTTTCCTTTAACATATTTAACACAGTGTGCTGGGGGAGTGGGGGGGGGGGGGGGCGGGGGGGGGGGGGGGGGGGGGGGCAGCGGGTGTAAGTCAATTAGGATATAGAGGCTTTCAGGTTTCTTCAGATTGAAGTCATCACAAAACTGAAGGAAAAAGAAGACGTGATTGAAAGAAATATAAATTAAAAAAAGGTGCTTCCAGGCTTGTGTTGGACTTTTTCTGCAACAAGAATGAAGACTGAAAAAAAAGTTCATCATGCACAAGTTGCCCAAGTTATCCAGGTCCTTCTCAGCCTCCTTCACCATTCATGTGCCTCCAGATGAAATAACTCTCATATAAAAGCAGCTCCACAATTCTTGAGGAATACTGAGCTAAAAACACGAGTTCAATGTTCATCCTCGTCTCTGGAGACCAGGTCGGTGTTCCTGCCAGTTTCTGCATTTCACTGAGACCCGGAAGACAAGCTGCTGGCTGACGTGCCATTACGTTGCTGTGTGCCCGCAGCTCCTCATACAGCCGCACAAGTTTCTTTTTTTTTTTTTGTTGTTGCTCATATTCAGACAGCTTTGCACAGAGCGAGAGGGGAGAGAGACGGAGCGCAGACACGCACTGCTCTCTGCCGGCGGACACGGAGAGAAGGCGAGAACCTGGGCTGGCGTGGACACTTCTCTGCATCGCTCCTTTACTTGCCTTATTATTGTTATTATTATTATTAATATTACTATTATTAGGCTATTATTATCATTTTTGGGGGGAGAGAATGACCGAAGCGGCGAAGAGAATCAGATGGAGCCACTTTCCCTGGACGCTCTGACACGTTTCAGGTACGTCAACTATCTTTGCATCTAAATAAAATATCTTTAGGAATTGTTTTATTCAAGATTTAGAAGGTAATAATAATAGTTAGAGAGCACATGACAGGATGGTATTTTGAGCAGGATTGTTTGGGGTTTGAAGTGATTCTAGTTGCGTTTATCAATTAATTTACATTCAAGATGTAAAGTCACTATTTTTCAAATATTAAGATCTAAAAAAATGACCCCGTATTTAGTCGGGTCGCTCAGTAAGCAGAGCAGTAAGAATTATGATGTCATAATATTTTTTTCAGGATATTCACAAGCAGCACAGTCCTTCTGTTTTTAGAGCAATTTGTTTTCCTAAAAGATTGATCAATAGAAAATAAGTTCAGGAAGTATTAACAGATGAATAAATACACAGAATACAAAAAACGTTAAGATGCGCGTGCTACTAACATTTTCAAAGAATTACTGCGGCCATGTAAACCAAAGATCGGTTTTAATGTAGCCCGCCTCGTGTTTTTTTTTTGTTTTTTTTTGTGTGCCGTGGGCAAGGTGCTCCGGTGCTGGAATAAACCGTTCAATCGCGCAGAGGTTTAGTGTATCATCAGCATTATATTAGTGACGACAAAAGTATTCAATTGTCACGCTTTATAAATGCGTAATGACTGCAGCGCTGCAGAAAGAGCAATCACATCAGTACAATGGTGGAGCAGAGACAGGGGCGGGCTGGGGTCTCCACAGGCATGTGGAAGCTGGAGTGAAAACATGGCACCTTTTTTTTTTCTCTCTCTTAACATCATCCCT
The DNA here is from genome assembly GCA_028567055.1 of Leptatherina wallacei. NCBI lineage: Eukaryota > Metazoa > Chordata > Actinopteri > Atheriniformes > Atherinidae > Leptatherina > Leptatherina wallacei. The sequence continues at coordinate 33,213,129 of JAOXYM010000003.1, read as the reverse complement.
ATTACCTGCCTGCACGGAGCTTTGTGTGCATGATTCATAACATGAAGTGTGTAGCTCTCTCTCTCTGTGTGTGTGTGTGTGTGTGTGTGAGAGAAAGCCTTTGATTATTTGTAAATGAAGAAAGTGAGGAGTCAAATATTTTCTAGATGAATTTAATAGTGCTGTTGAGGAGCTGTTTTCCACATATAGAATTTTATAAAACTTTTCCAAGCCCCATTAAGAGGTTTTTTCTTTTTTTTGGCTTTCATAATCCCTTTTTTTGTTAAGTGCGCAGTCCATGTCCTTTCCTTCCTCTGAAATGTTATTATTTTGAGCTCAAACTACTTAAATGGGAGCGAATGCTGCTTTCTAGCTGCATCCAGGCCCCTCTCCCAGCAGATATATGGCCTTATGTATGGGTGCTTGTGTCTATAAAGCCCCCCAGTGCCCTGGCTCGATCTAATTAGCCGTGAGTAAAGGGGACAATGATGCTTCAGCTGGTTTCTGTCATTCTCTTCTCTCTGGCTCTGCTTATCTTCACAAGCTCCACCATGGCTCTTCACACTCCCCCTTTCCACCACACACACACACACACACACACACAGACACACACACACACACACACACACACACACACACACACACACACACACAC
>JAOXYM010000003.1:33187703-33203706 GCA_028567055.1 Leptatherina wallacei | reverse complement strand
GGTGTGTGTGTGTGTGCGGAGGAGCATGTGTGGGGGCAGGGTGAAAGGGTGAGTGTGTGTATGGAGGGGCAAGTACGAGTCCACCTGAAATTAATTAGAAGGAAAAACCCGGATGCTGCATGCAAAAAGCAAAGAACCGGAGGGCTCTTGGATGTAAAGCTAATGTTTCTTATTATGTGTGAAGAATTGATCCGCAATGGATGCAAGGAGCGTGTTGTCAGGCAGGACACCGGCTCTTACACAACTTACTGCGCAGTTTTCCAGGATGAGGTTAAAGACATGATCCTGCAGGATCTCATTTATAACCAGTTAATACAGTAGGGCCTATTTTTTTTATGCATGCCATTTAGATAATTACATGCAGAGAAGCGTGACAAAACATCTGGCGATACAGAAAAATGTCTCCATATTTGTTAAAAGTAGCTTTAAAAAGGAGCAAAATGTGATCTTATAGCGGCCAATGCAACTGATTTAATTGAGAAATTGCGTAACTTTTGGAGTATCAGTGACGCTTTCCACCCTGACAAGATTCAGCGATCACAGCTGAAACTGTTTATATAAATAAATAAACAAATAAATAAATATTTCTCTGGAAACATTAGTTTGAATGCGGTTTCAGGGGCTCGGATGATCCGATCTTTGTTCCAAATGATCATTCAAGACGTGGTTTATAAAACCGTGATATTCACGGCTCCTGACCACACTGACCTCTATGCAACATGTGTCCGGCTCATAATTCAACATGCACTTTTTTTTTTTGTCTCTTCTTCCTCCTCAGTCCGCTGCTAGACGTGCAGGCACCTGCTGCGCAAACTGCCAGACAACCACCACCACCCTGTGGAGGCGCAACGGGAACGGAGACCCGGTGTGTAATGCCTGCGGCCTTTACTTTAAACTGCACAATGTAAGTAGCTTGAAAACACACACACACACACACACACACACGCACGCACACGCGCGCGCGCGCACGTAAACACACGCAAACGCTTTTACCCAAGTGGCAGAGGTTTGGGGTTGGAGGTGGACGGGGTGGATGCTATAGCCCTTAACTGGTTAAGTGGGCGGACAGCGCGTATCGATTTAAGAGCAGAGAAACTGAGCGTGCAAGTAAAGCCTGCTCACCCTGCAGAGCAGAACCCACCGGTCCTCGTTTTTTTTTATTAATCCATCGTTGTTTCAATGGGGGGCGTTACTCCCCGGAGAGGCTGCGGGGTGGGACTGTCATTCAGTGTAACGGCGTCGGTTACACTGATGGGGATTTGTCTGAAGCTGCTCCTTTCAGACCCAGCCTGGCCTCATCCCCATGAATTCATATTGACCAGGACGGTTCTGTTTGGTTTAGACAATTAGACAAAAGCTAAAAAAAACCCGCCCCTGACTCGCCTCATAATGCATCTATTGGATATGCAAAACAGCTGCTCATTATTTATAACGTTTATTTCACACTGGTGCAACCCCCTAACAGGCTACTGGACTGCCATGACAGAAATGCCTGATAGTCATAATCAGCAGTGCAACATGTGCAATATTTATGTTGACATTTTTATTTAAGAGCCAGAAAAATAGGCTGCAATTAACATCATAACAGGCATAAACCACTATAATGTAGCATTCACAGTGTCAGTGCAGCTTTTGTCTGCATGCCTTGAGCTAATGTGCTGCTCTCTGCAGGTCAACAGACCCTTGACCATGAAGAAAGAAGGCATCCAGACACGCAACCGCAAGATGTCCAGCAAGTCCAAGAGGAACAAACGAGCAGGGGACTGCTTTGACGAGCTGTCCAAGTGCATGCAGGACAAGGCCTCTCCCTTTGGCGCTGCACCCGGCCTTGCCAGCCACATGACCCACATGGGTCACCTTCCCCCCTTCAGCCACTCAGGACACATGCTGCCCACTCCCACGCCTATTCACCCTTCATTCGGTCACCCCCACCATTCCAATCGCTCGCCAGTCTGGGCCGAGCCTCACTGAGGGGGCCCCTCCGGACCCAGAAACCCTTTCGCCTGTAGGAACCACCACATCGCCATGAACACTAAATGGCCGCCACATCACTCCAAAAAGCTGAGCAGACGTGCGTCGTGTACAGTGGTTGGAGGGAAGAGACTTTCAGTGGGACTGAATAACTGAGGGTCGCGTCATGCTTGGCCTCGGTGATGGGACGCTGCACAGAGCGAGACTTTACTGGAGTCTGTGAAGAGCTAATGTGACGAGGGGTTTGCTAGTCCCTGGGTGACTGGGGCCAGCAGGAATGGAGTGAATGGAGATGCTTGTCATTCTTCTTGCTTATTTTTACTAAGTCACTTTGGTACCCACCTCTCCCCGACCCTGAAACAGGAGACTCAAGAGAGGTCTTAAAAAGAACCGCTGTTTTCACCTCATGACCATATCGTTATAGTCTGAGATACACGCGCCCTGTCCACAACCGCCACGGACAGACAAACGGACTCCTCAGTGCTGGAAGTCTTCGTTCTGGCTGGAAGCGACCGTGCAGCCAGTCAAGACCAGCGCTCTCCTCACATGCTGGATTGTATGGATTGTACACCACCACGACGCTCACCTGTTTTTGATAACAGAGTTTTATGGAAAAAATAAAACAAATAAAACAAAAACATAGTAAATAGAGTGTTTATAAATGCTTAATTGTTGTTATATTTGATGTTATAATTATTGCTACGATAATTTATTTTCACTCTTTAAGCTTTCATCGGACACACATGGAAACGTAGGATTTTAATTTCATGGTTATTACGTAAAAAGAAAAACACTGACCTGTCTAAGATGAAAAACTCCCCTGACTCCCTGTACGTTTTTATCATTTTTCCATCTCACAAAGAAAAAAAAATAAAGTTTAATACTCAAGTGAAATCTGTCTCTAATCATTCTTACTGTACGAAGATATATTTTTTATCTAACAGAATGCAGATTATGAGGATTGTAAACCAAAAACAAGCTCAATAAATAAATATTTGCCATCTTTTACCTTTAAAATAAATAAATGCTGGATACACCTGAGCTGTCTGCTGCATGTCTCTAAGATCCCCTTAATGATCGTGGTTGCATGTTTGGGGGTAAGACTGATATGAATCCAAATATTTAATTAGTCCAGAATGTCTACATTGTACTTGTACATACTGGCATCACCCTCAACTCCCCGTTTCATAAAGAGTGCTTGGTCATTAAAACCATAAGTGATATCAGATGCATCAAGGGAAGCTCTGTGATCCCTAAAGCGTGGTAATGCTTTGGTCAGGCTCCTCCTCTATCTGTGATGGCTCGTTGTTAAGAGAAGGCCTCTTTGTGGAGCTAAGGCCCCAGGCTGGACTATTGTGCCCAGACAGCAGGCTCCAGCAAAGGGCTCCGGAGTCACACACAGTCATGCATATGCACATACCCCCATGCTCATGCACACGCAAGCACAAACCCTAATTCACACCCTCATTTAACTAAATAATCCATGCAATGCCTCCCCCCCCCAAAAAAACAAAAAAAAAACTCCAACAGCCACATTATTTCTGAATTCACATGTGAAAACTACTGAGTCATGAGTGCAGTTCAGAGGAGCCGCTCTGGCTCCCAGCGACGGCCGGAGCAGCCTTCCCTCTCTTGGCCGTGGTGACTGGAGTGAGAGGAAGGACAGCAGGTCTTTAGTGGGAGAGAGAAGAGGAAGGAAAGGCAATCAGGCGACCTGAGCAAACACATGGGGGTCTGCTCAAACCCTTCACACACAGATGTGCTCGCAGCTGAGGCTGCCAGGAAGCAGGCGTCCACTCCACTTCTCCCTCATCTCACCCTCTTTTTCTCTCTGTTTATTTTTTCTTTTTGAGTTCCTATTTATTGTGTTTGTCTTTTACTCTCCTTTTTTTTTTTTTTTTTGTTGGTTATTCTGTCTCTGACTCCCATTTGGACGATTACAGTAAAAGAAAAAAAAAAAAAAAGAAGAAACTTTGAACATAGCCACTAATGAGTCTGCTCCATTAGGGCCAATTTGAGGTCATCGTCGCAGAGTTCAGCACACCCACGGCACAAACCGTCCCATTAAACAGTCTAAGCTAAAAACGGAGAGCTACCCCCTTCCTGAACCCTCCTCACGTCTGCAGGGGCTTCCCAGAGGTTTGAGCAGCTGAAAGTGTAAATAATATTTTTCACCGGCATTGTTTCCACTGTAGCTAGCTTATACTACGACTGTTTGTGCTCACCTGGATTCAGAACTGATTGACTGAGGGGGGGGGGTCTCTTGATCCACTTGCTGAACACCAGTGAAAATGTAACGCACGGCTGCCAGTAGGCCGTCTAGCCATCTGTGTGTAGTGCGCTGTTGTGGGAGCTGGGCCGAGTTCAGGCCACGACTCCAGTGGGTTGAGAGCTGCTGCAGCCAGTGAGCCTTGCTCAGCACAGCTTGGCCACGCTCCCAGAGCCTGAAAGGAGGAGGAGGGGGGGCGGGGGGGGGGGGGGGGGGGGGGGGGGGGGGGGGCGGGCGGGGGGGGGGGGGGGGGGGGGGGGGGATGCAGAGAGCAAGCATGAGGCCCTACAGAGGGAAGGAGCAGCCCTCCCAAAAATAATATAACAGTCCAGCCAGGCCAGAGACTCCCAGATCACATACGCAGACATGCAGATGCACAGGATGGTATGGTGACCATGGAGGGTGTTGGGCTATATTTCAGGTCAGTGGCAGAGATTTTAAGCTTTAAAGTGAAACACCGGGCATGTCGCCTCCATTTACACTGGAAATACAGCTATTAACTGATGTGGGGTGATTAAAAGGGGTCTCCAAGGTGCTCTCAGTGCAGGTAAGGTTACCTGTGGCTGCCATGTGGCAGCCGGTTAGCAACCGGAAATAAAGCTTTGGAAAATAGCTCGAGAAAAGTATTCAGGAAATTGTTTCAGCTTGGTACATTGGGATTATCCTTTCATGCCATGTGTGTACTGGCTAAGTTTATTCTGTGGAGGAGGCAGAATCAGCTGATCATGTGATCAGTCACGTGACTAACATGTTGTCTACAGGTACTCCCATCTTGTTCAAATTTTCCCACTTATATTAATGATTTCTTAAGTGATAGTTAAGCTCTTCATTAAATAAAGAAAGACATGCCAATAGGCCTGAAAGGATGTTTGCAGGTGGGAGGGGCCAGCCACACTTACATGAGAAATAATTACTTGGTTTCCTGTTTTTTATAGTCTGCATGTGCCAGTGTTGTCCCCCCCCCCCCATTAAATTCATGCAGTTCCTGTAAAGTGAAGGCTTTGTAAACGTTTTACTCACCAGGCCTCACTAAACCAACAGCTACGCTGATGGAGACCCCCCCCCCCCCTCCTAACTCACATCCTGAATTATGTGACACAAAAAAAGCCATAAAGTAGGAAGTTACTTATCTTCGCTATCAGAGTGGCATTCCATAGAAGAGATGAAGAGGAGAGATGAAGAGGAGAGATGAAGAGGAGAGATCTCGGATGCGTCGGCGGGGTGAACATGGTGGCCACCTAGATCAGAGCACCGAGAGGTTTACGACTTCAACCTGGAACTGGATGTTTCAACTCATCTCCACTCCCTACCTCCTTTTCCTTCTCCCCTATGCTCTTCTGTTTGTACTCGGCAACCTCCCTCACCACCACCACTCATTCCCTCTCTGTGCTCCATGTAACTATCTCTTCACCCCCCCCACCATCGCCATCCCCCTACTTACTCCCACTCTTCTCGTCTCTTCCTCCCCCAGTGTATTTGTTTTTCCATCAAATTGAATTAGCCGAATCAAAAGGTATCCCGACCATCCCCTCGCAAAGTTGAGTTAGGGAGAATGAGACGTAGAAGATGAAAGGAAGTGCAGCGCAGTTCAAATGCAGGTCTCTTAGTGTGTGTGTTGCAATGAGGGGGGGGTTGACCTTTGCCTGGGCCTTGCAAGAAAAGCATCCCTCCTTCCTCAGAGCCCTAGAAGGATATTAAGGCTACAACATGGGCCAGCATTTAGATAATACCAGCGTTGGCATGTATCCATGGCTTTCCTTGCCTTAAATTTGAAGTTTACTTCTTGACCTTGAGCAAAACGCAGAGCTTGAGCTGTACCACGAATAAAAAGAACTCCTTTGACCCTTAAAAGTTTGGATTCATTTGGTTATCAAGTCATAATATTTTCTACAATGATGAGACATACACGTGAACTTCCTCTTTTCACGGATCAAGAAAAATTCATAGAAATACCCCCTCTGACCGAGCTTCACAGGAAAAAGGTGGGTTCGTTCAGTAAAACACCTGGTGCGCGCTCTGCAAACACACCACCATTTAACACTTGAATAACTCCTGACACTTCTAAGATTAATCAACCGCAGCGTGTAGGGATGATGTGATCAGCAAAGCTCTGACAGAAATAACTGTTACTCAGAGAGATGCAGATACTCGACGATGGCGTCTGTTGACAGGAAGCAACCGCATCCTGACCCGCCAAAAATGCCAAATCTCGCTCATGATCTCCCTGCATGACGAATATTAGCTTAAAAAGTGTTTTCATCTTGCGTAATTTTCAGCTTTTCCATGACCCTTATTGCCCTTTACATCTCTTTTTTTTTTGTGTCCCACCTCAGGATCTGGATACTAGTTAGTCGGAGCCACAGCTGCAGACCAAGCTTGACGAAGGACACGGCCTCTGAAAGTAGTGAAAACATGAAAAACAAGAAGCGAGAGCTTCAAACAGGAAGTACTTATGGTGTGCTATTAAGAGCAATTAAGACCATAAAGGTCTGACAGGGACAGTAAAAAGAGATTGATTACTTGCGGAACAGTATTTAAGAGTAATTCTGTGAAAGGTTTCATACGAGAGGGTACCTTCCTGTATTCAGAGACAGAACTACTAACAAAACATCTTTTAATAATCAAACAAAAATATAATTGCTTATATTTGTGCTGAATTCTTTGGTGTACTGAACATATTTTCTCACAATCTGCACAGAATCCAAAACACAAACGCTGGCTTACTTGAGGTCACAGATTGTGCCTTTGGTTGCGTATTTAAGTGTGATACATGCTGTAGGAAGACTTTATCACCAGCTTGTGGTCTTCTTAAGGTTTCTAGGTGAAGTTACTAATAATGAAAGACGCTCATGAGTTTTCCATGAACTTGCAGGGTTTTTTGTGTTTTCTAATGTACTAATGAAACATGGTATTCACTAGCTACACCCTAATAGCAGCGATGCTACTGTCCTGCTAACGTTAGATTATTCCGTTTAATACTTCTTTAAACTATCTTTGCTGCAACATGTCAGCGTGTGAGAGGGTGTGGACGAGCGTAGCACCCCTCCTTCGACTCAGACTGAAAATCAGGTCAGTCTCCTCTCACCTGGGACGGGGAGCATTCAGGGTGTCCACCTGGGACAGGTAGTGTTCAGGTCTCATTCATGTCATGCTCTGCTGTGCTGAGGCCCTCCTGCTCACCTGCCCCGACAAGACAAATTCATCCCCCCCTCACTGTCTGAGGACAAATGAGTCCATTCATGTGGTGGCTCCCATTGACAAACTGCGGGCAAGTACAGTACCAATGCCTCGGAGGGCTCAGGGGAGTGGGCGTCTGGATCTGCCATCATCTTCCGCGCCCACATAATGTCGCCCAGCATTCCCAGCCCCCGCCCCACTTCCCCTTTGATTCACTGTCAGGTAACAGGAGACGGGCGTGAGTGGGGGAGTTGTGGACATCTTGGGCTGCAGCCAGGATTGAGAGGATAGGTTGCCTACTCCTGGATGGATCCTCCGGACTCTCCCAAAGGTACTGGTGACCAGACAGAGAACGGGAGGACAGCGGAGGACAGTAGACGCCCCACAGAGACCTGATGTGTCCAAGCTGTTCTGCGTGCTATTGTGACTTACCCATAAGCTGCTTCTGGGGTGGATAAAGTGACGAGGCGGATTAAGTGACAGGGCTGCCCTGAACTCATTTTCTTCATTCTCGTGGATCAAGTTAAAAGTAAAACATTAAAATCAAGTTATTTTAATGCCTCTAGATTTTTTTTTTTTTTTTTTGTGATGTCCGGTCAGGCCTCGTTTCAGCTCTGCTCATCACGCCGCTCATGCAGAAACACCACATGAGATGAGGGCATTCCTAGATCCACTTTTTTTCCGTTTGTTGACAGCATGACATTTTTGTTGTGTCTATTGTTTTGTTTTCTTGGCAAGTTAATGCAGACAAGCAGGCACATAGAGGCATGTTTAAAAGACTGCACATTATTAGTTCATCTTTAACAATCTTTGATGCCTCAGTGCTGATCCCAAGTATTATGTTCTCTCAAAGTCTCCGTAAGGGTACATATAAAGTCTGTAAGTACTGACGGATGAATGCTGGTGCTATAGGCGAGGGCATATAATCCTTAGCATTGCCTGGACGGACAACCTTGCTCTTCAACTATCTCTCCTCATTCAACTTCAAGTTTCAGGACAGGACATGTGTGCAGGCATGAAGCCATAACACAGTAGATGCCAGAGCTCAGTGGAGACAGAAATTATCAGAGGCATCACACACGCTCACTCACGTACTGCAGTCCTATCCGTTGAGGATCGTATGAAAAAGGCATTGTGCTCACTCATTGGCTCAGCGGGATGTTGCAACCCCAGTACCTAACTGGTCCTTATCTCCCCTGAGCAGGCTGCACATCTTGATATGCATCTGTCATATTTGTCGGAAAGAAAGACACCGCGGTGAGTGCACGATGAGTCAAAAAACGGGCCACTGACATAAACTCACTTCCCTGTGGTTTCTGCATGATCGTGATCATTTGCTTGTCTGAGGCGACTCCCCGGTTGCGAAGATGCTCGACACAAACGCGTCCAGCGAAGCAGAGAAAGCATGATATTAAAAGTGCTTGTATTTAGAACGGTCATGCATACGGATGTTGCAGCACTCGTGATCGCTGACTGTGCAAACATGCCCGCACAAGGGTGCCATTTTTGCATTTATACCGTCGTGTAGGAGAACATACAAGAAGACAAGAGCAGATTGCCATCATTCCATCATGGCCGTAACAACAGATAAGACCTTGTCCTCTTGTCGTCATAGCAGCTTTGCATCAGTTCCATCAACTGCTGCGGCTAGCTGAACCTCCGACTGTGTGCGTACGAGTGTCTAAGGCTATCCGGAGTCAAACCTGAGGTTCTCACACAGAGCTATAGGTTGCAAAGAAAGTAGAAGAAAGTGAGCGGGCTTCACTGTCGTACTGAGTTTCTCTCTATGTGTTTCCGACAAAATAGAAAAAGGAAGAACATCTTCATTCAGCCAACAATAAATATACGCAAGTGCTCTTCAATATCTTTCCTCCTGCTGAGTCAGGCAGGCATAAACGCCATAGCCTTGCAGGTAAGTATAATCTCACTCCTCTTGCTCTATCCCTTTGCTATGTTTATGCTGCTGATTGACATTTAGCTTGCCAAATCATCATCGCTCTGCATCACGCACACACACACACAAATACAGAGCATCTAATCCAGCTAATCCACCAAGCCAGTTCAACAATTGCTAACACGGTTAATCACTCATGTAAAAATAAAGACAAGACCGAATTGACTGATAGAATTATTCCATTTATGCGTCTGATTGAAACATTTCACCACTGTCATGGTCCACTGAAGATCATCTTGGGAAAAAAAAAAAAAGAGAAAACAACGCACGGAAATTAATTAAAAGTCACAGCAGCAAACAGCTTCATTCAATTATTGGTGCAAATAACAAGCTCTGAAGTATGATAACTGCTACGTACTGACGCCTCATTTAGCAGAGAAAGAAAAATAAGGGGATCAGGGGGGCCGCTTTGAAACTCCTTCAAAGGGGAAAGTGTCTCCTCTTTCAAGAAAGGAGAAGCACAGCACTCTTTTAGATGGCATGTATGCACGCCGAACACCGGCCTTGCTCCTGGGCTGTCATCACAAGCTGCAGCAGGTTTAAGTGATCCAGCGGTGTGCAGCCCCGAACTACAAGCAGTCAGAACAGAATGAGACAAAGGAAAAGTGTGGTGGCTGAGAGGGGGCTCTCTGATTCGTTTCCTTGGCAGGATGACAAGACTGTGTGGAATGCAGCGGAGAAGGAAAAGAGAAGTGATCAAGAGCTCAAGAATGAAAAGACGGGAAAAAAGAGAAGATGGACGAGTGGAAAGGGTCCTTGCTGAATAAGCTAGAAAGGCAGAGCCGTCCTCTGATTTCCCTTTTTTTGTATCTTTCTGACATTCTCTCTAACTATTCAGCTGTTAGCGACATGCTTGCCGCATTAAAAAAATGAGCTTTTCCGGCCCCGGTGGAAGGAATAAAAACAAAGCGGTCGCTCTCTGTACACTCTGCACATTATCTGCACATCAAAATTCAGAGGCGATGTTTAAATGAAAACCACAGAGTAAAGTCAATGGAAACGACAATGATACAAGCGGCACACACACACACACAAGCGTCTGCACACATTTTAACACGAGCACACAATTACAGCAGAGAGGGCAATGGGCTGCCTCTGTCAGGCACATTTCACAGTGGCCTATCACGGCCAGGCGCGCCAGGCCTGCGGCCAGCCGCTGCTTATGCACTGGGTAAACACTACCACCTCAGTTGCATGCAGTCTCACACACACTCGCGCAGTGCCATCCAAAAAGCAACCCCAGTCACACACAGAGGCTGTGTGATTAATGGAATGTGGGTATTAAATATGACAGCATTACTAAGCCTCTGTGATAAAGAGTCCCATAAAGTCACTGTGGCTTCTTGTGTTGGTTTTCCCATCGCTCTTGTCTCTCTCTTTTATCCCACAGTCTCCGGACCCGAAACAAGCCGGCTAAAGGGGGTTTTCAGTATAACGATTTTATTTGATCGTGATGAAATGTTCAGGTATTTTTTAATACCAACATCATACCTTACAAGCACTTTACTGAGTTTTTGGCAGGAGATTCTAGGACACACACACACACGCGCGCCTGCGCTCTCACATACATCATCAGAAGGACAATAAGAACATTAGCTGTAAAGCTCTTTAGCTCACATAGGTTTGCTTTGTTCTTACCGATGACAGAAGTGGACCCTTCTGGTTTATTCTGCAGACAGAACCGAGGCCACATGTTTACACAATGCTAAGTCAGGTCATGAGTCATTTGCACAGTTATTCAACAGTTTGAATGAAGTTTGGCTTCATTATATGCCCATCATGTGACAGCAGTCAGCCAGGGTGCCCCCCTCCGTGGCTCCATAGCTCCTCTTCCCTGCTCTGCGTCTTCTCAGGCCCGTCTCTCACCCCCGCCCCCCCACCTTCTACTGGCGCCTGTACGGTTAGTTAGTGAACGCCACAGGACATCATGTGACAAACAAGCAAACACACACAAGCATGCTGCCACGGGCGCGTGCACGCACACACGTCAGCAGATGTAAACTACAAGCACCAACACATTCATTCGTCATTCCCCCTTGCCGTTGACTTCTTTCATGTGGGCTGACTTGAGTGAAGAGTAGAGCACGTCGACAATAGAATCTATTCTACTGGCAGCATCGAGGCCGGGCGTCCGTGTGTGTTTGTACCAGCAGTGGCCAGACACACCTTGAGGCTAAATATTATCACTTCGTTGCTATTAAAGTCTTTCCAACTCCAGAATTTGTGAGTTTTTGATTTTTTTTTTTTTCATGCGACAAGTTAATTTATGCTTTCCAAATAATTTATCTAGTGTGTCCTTGACGACTCTCTGGCCATTAATATTTCTAAGAAAGAAGACAGTTCAGGCTTCAAGTGCTTTGATTTATTTGGGGGATTTCTGCACTTTGTGACAAATGAATGTCAGAACAACAGGAAAAATTAATACTCTGAAACAAGGCCGTTATGAGGATAACCGCCTGTTGATCCTAATAGTCACAACCCGACCTCCTTACCTAGAATATCCAACCCAGCATAGACTCCCTTGAACCACCCCCCACCCCACCCCCCCCCCCCCCCCCCCCCCCCTCCTCCTGACTTTCCCTCCTTGTCTGGCAGAGCTCCAGCGTCTGAAACTCTAGACAGTGCTGGTTCTGCCCTTTCTACAAAATTTAGGAAGCCATTAGCGACATCAAATCATTACTTGAGGGAAAGGGAGAGATTGAGAGAGAAAGAGAACGAGAGGAAGAACAAGAGACACACACACAGAAATAGACAGAGAGAGAGAGAGAGATCAGATTTCCCCTGTTTTCAGTCACTCAATTACAATAATGTGCAAGGACCGATTTTACTAATACATAATGGAATGATACCCATAATTCAAAGTAAACTAAATTACCGACCAAGACTTGGTACATTCAGTACACAGACTCCCATCCCTGTATGTGTGTGTTACAAATATACTAGCATGTGTCCAGATATCGCATATTCACCTGATGCCTGAACCCAAAGATGATTTTCTCTTCACATATCCGTCTATACCTCACTCTCATTTTCAGTTACTCTCTCTTGTTTCTGCACTGTCACCCCCAACACTAATCCAGTTCAAATGTAAACAGGCTTAGGTCTTCATTCCTCACTTAAACCGTATCAAATGTATCAAAGCAGAGGCTCAGTGGTGTCCCTGGCTGCAGAAGGGTCAGACCAGGGCCACACGGGGCCACACACTCTACTCAATTAGCCCAAGAGCCAGTTAGTCTGTCTGACCAACACCGTGTGCGTTTCAGCTCGTGTGTGCCACATGGAAACAGTCCGCGGACGTTCGTGCATGTCCACGACTCTTGTGTAACACGGTGTCTATGAGTGTGCAAGTCCTATGTGTGTGTGTGACTGGATGTAAAATGCTGCTGTGTACTGGGTTAATAGGTCAGTTCATGGTTATAATGGGCATAAATGTGTGTATATAATCATGCATGTGTGTGCATGACTGTGTATATGTGTGGCTAGCAGAGACATGGAGTCTCAAAGCTCCATCAACCAAAAAGGAAAATATGTGAAAGGTTGTCTGCAGGCTAAGGACAATAATACAGTCTGTGTCTGCCGCAACATTATTTCTCTGGTTAAGTCAGAAGCCCTGGAGGAGTCCTCTACGGCCTTCAGAGTGCATCGCTGTAGCAAAGTTAATTTTTTTCCCCCATTTTTAAACGTCTCCATGAAATCGATGTTAAAAAAGCTTTTACATGTCATGTGCTATACGTCACATATACATCAGTGCAGTCCAATAACAAAGAAGTGGTTTTGTAGGCATGCTCAATGGTATTAAACATGTTTCTTGGAAAATGATTAAAAAGGAAAAAAAAACAAAAAAAAACAACTGGTGATGAGCCTCCTGTCCTCGTGCCTGTATACGAACTCTGTGCCCACTGAAAAGCTTTTTTCACCCCATGAGTTTACAGGCAGTACTGATGCATAATGATGGATGCTCAGACCAATAGAGCCGAGCTCCCACTTTTAGACGAAACGTGTAAATATAAAGAATCAAGGCAAGCAATGTCCTGCAGGGCAACACCGTGGTGATGTCCTTTCTGTAAACATGCTCTCACAAACCATGAAAAAACTGTTGATTCTTAAGGGGATGTATGGTTGTGTGATGGGGTGGTGACTAGTCCTGGGTGTAGTTTGTCCTCCACTCTACGGAGGATAAATAAGGGTCCGGTTATTATTAACCCCTCTGATGAAATACATGTAAGATTTTTAAGTGGTCCAACCTTCTTGTGCCTTTCATTTACCACCCAAACCTGCACACTGATGACCAAACACAGTAAAGATATAGATTTATTCACTCCAGCCCAATAAAAATGCTAAATTTGCCCATTTTGTCACTGATCAAGATCTATCATCACAGTCTCATTGTAAAGAAAGTCAGCCATGACTTGTTTCTGCCCTGAAGGGGATTCTCGCTACTTACAAGGAACTGTTTTCTCTAGATAAAATCCTTTCATTCACCCTTTGACCTCTTTCTCCACCACGCTGTTGCGTCTGTTGTTGATACATATGTGGGAATCAACCACAGCTACAGCTCTCATTATTTAACTAGTTTATTCCATCATGAAACAGGAGGAGGAGGACATTTTAATTACAATCAGTTTTCTTGTCAAGCTCCAATCTCTAAATATCTTTCTGCTTATTCAGAAACAGGGTCAGGGGTGTCGTTTAATGGTGTAAAATTAAATAAGGGAATCATTTCTCACATAATTCTTCAAATAAATGTCTTTTTTTTTAATTTAATTGTCATCAAAGCAATTTCTTCCCAATCAACCAATCAGCACCATTATGGTCAACATATTTTGTGAGCCCCCCCCCAGAGGTCCCATTGGGGCCCTAAAGCATTAGGAGCCCTCCTCCCAATCCGAGTCCCAAGCCCATCACTCTTCCTCGGGCACTCAACTGTCAATCCGACCCTGATCTGGGAACCCTGTCTTATCTGATCCCTCAGGGTTCCCTGGAGGATGGAGGGTAGAGGTGGTGAGGCATCCCAGCCAAGCCAAGCCAGTAGCTCCCAGTAAACAGTTACTACCTGACTTTCCCTCAGCAATGTGCAGCCCGTCTGTGAGAATGTGTCTCAATCAATGGTGACGCAGGTCAGTTGTGTCTTTCAGGCATCAGGTACAGATATGAGCCTGCAAAGGAACAACAACAAGGTTCATGAAGTAAATATTCATATTATTTTCTCACATAAAGCTGGAGATAAAACAACTTTAAATGCAGAAATTAAGTAAAAATATCCAATATCTGCATCATTTACCTTGTTTTAAAGGTGCCAGAAGCGAAGAGTCCTGTCAATAATTAGAACAAAAGCATCAATATTTAAGCATCACTTGTAGCTTATTGTCAGATTAATGAGGCAAAGTGAGCAAAACAAAGGAAAAGAATATGTTTTTCAGGAAGGGAGTCCAGACAAAGTTGTTATATTCCAGCACTCAGAACTACATGATATTTTCTTCTTGCTTTTTTCAATGTTCCTTTCTTACGAAGTTACATTTTGCACTGAAAAATTCACACAAAAGAAAAAAAGAAAAGGAAAAGAAAAGGTCATAAAGAAAAAATCTCTTCAGAAATGAAGAAAAACAAAGAATTTTCAATATTTAAATAAAATTACAAAGGAAATATTTAGCCTTGGTGATATGTGATTACTGGCAGCTTTGGGTTGCAGAATATTTAACTACAGCGACATCCTCAATGTTTCTGTCTCATTCACTGTTCAGGCTCTGCAAGCGTGCATTCACACCGGCCTTTTTGATTCGGATCTTAGTCCATTTGGCCGGAAACTCCGCTTCGTTTTTCGGGTATTGTGAATGCACAAACGGTCCGCCTCCAAACGCAGACCAAATACAGGAAGTGGACTACAAAACAAAACATCATGGGTAGACAACCCAAAGATACCCAGGTGTGGGACGATAGGCGGAGAAATGAGTGGTGGTCAGAAATATGATCAACCCAAGACGGCTAGGACCTGATGCAGCTGTTATACACTAGAAACTGAAGTCGTCCTGCATTAACCAGAAGATGAACAAGCTATCTTCTTAGTGAGTGCAATCTCAGTCCGGAAGAATGTTGCAATCCCCCCCGACAGAACCGAGTCCCCGATCGTACCGAGTCTAGCGCACTATCCTGGTGTGAATGCACCCTAAGTTTGCAAAAGCATTATAAGGTCTCTCCGACATTACCCAGACGGCAGGCATGTTTGGGCCGATTCAGGGCTACTTTTGGCCCAGTTACAGAACTGCCAAGTGTTGTGTGGGCCAGAAGTGGACCAGATGTCAGTTGCCAGCCTGGCTTAAATTATCACAAGTCTCCTGTGGGCCACATGTGGTCCAAACGTGGATTATTGTAAGTATTTTGTGAGCCAAAAGTGGTGCAAATACAGGAAGCCTTCCTCATGGCAAGTTCCTTGTGTTTTAGGCCCAATCTCAATTCTCCCCCTCAGCCCTTCACCTTTAAACAAAGTGTGGAGGTAAAGAACAATGTTTCCAGCCCTATGAATTGACCCCCCCCCTCTCTGTATAACCAATGACTGTATATATATATATGGACGAGGCTTACCCGTAGGTTTGTGAAGAGCTGAAAAGAAGCTCATTGGGAGGTTCCAACCGTCG
>JAOXYM010000003.1:33175755-33185792 GCA_028567055.1 Leptatherina wallacei | reverse complement strand
CCCCCCCCGTTGGCTTGATGTTAGAGTTTTATTCCTTTCAGATGACTTGTGGTGAGTTTTCTTCTCCGCAGCACTTCTTGGAAGCATATTTAGTTTTACGACTGTGAAACTTTTATGATAACATCATAAATGATTGAAGCAGGAATTTCAAGATCTTTGACATTTGCCTCGTAGCCTTTGGAGTTGTTCTGTTTTCTGATAATAGCATTGCTGATGCCATTATCTTGTCTTTACCATTGTGTATAAAAGACACTGGAAACAATCATCCCCTTTTATAGTCAGTATAAAACCATCAATCATTGATTAATTCAGGTCATGCACACACTGAAAATTCAGCACAGGTGAGTCTTGTTTGGATTTATTTTGTTTGAGGAACTAAATTTAAATTAATCTTATTGGTTCTGATAAATGTGTCCAGCATACATTTCAGTGTATTTTATCAGCCCTGCAAATCAACCATAACCATAAGAAGACGTCGTCGATGCTTTTAAGAAATGAGATGATGTGAAAATGACGATGCCATTAGAACAAAGCTTTCTCTTTGTCAGCGTGTTTGTCCACCTCTGTATGACATTGTATAAACGTGTTGACCCGTCTCTTCCCCTTTATCGACAGATTCCATCATGTAGGAATAAGCTCTGTCAGGCCTTGTTGCTAATCATCCCGAGGCTCGTCCATCAGACACAAGATTCAATTGGAGCCTTTTAATTAATAATGCCGTTTATCGAGGGGGACATCAGGCTCTGGAACAGAGGGTGGGGGGAGGGAGGGGGGGGGGGTGGGGGGGCATTGGGTGCTCGTCTTTGTAATTGGGACGCCTGATTAGGCTTCGGAGGAAGCTTTTAAGCCAGCAAGGTTATCAGTGCTCCTCCCCTCTGCTTGTCATCATCTCCTCAATGTTGACTCCCTGCTTCTTTCTCTCTTGTCATTTTGATTTTGTTATCTTCCTCTGGTGCTTCCTCTGTCCCCCCCCCCCCCATTCAGAAAACTCTCCGCTGTCTGCAACAGGTGTCTGACATGAGATTCCTCCAGTCAGCTGCCTGCGAGCTGTATTATACATATCTCAATACACCGTATACGCCACATTATTAAGGATGGTTTTAACAACTCCCCGATGCCTGACTCGTACTTTATGCAGCAGACAGAGAGGCTCAGCACTCAGACAACTGGACAGCTCCTGTCCAGCCTGATGTGAATGGAGCATTATTGATCCCAGCGGGCTGTGGTTTCCATTTCCACCCTGTGATATCCCCCCTTCTACACATTCTGTTTGTCCCTCTTAATTACAGCCACACCATAATAGATCCATACAACTCCCCTGATACTCAATGGCTTTCGCTCCCCTTTAGTTAACTTATTCTGGTTTCCCCATCCCCCCCCCCCGCTGCCCTCTGGTATCCCCTGGGTATTATCCTAACGGCCTGTCTGCTGTTGGCATCGCTTATGTATTTTTTGCCATGTGATCTTTTAAAATGATTCAAATTGACCAATAGCGCAACAAGGAATCTCCCTCAGCTGTTAACTGAGGCTTCAACGCGGTTTGCGGACAACGTTTGATGAGCCTTTTGCTCGGTAATGAACTAACAACATGACATAACATCTTGTGTGGGATCTGAACGTGAGCGTAGCCCAGAGCAACTTGCGCCTCACATACTGTTGGTATCTTTATTTTGGAAGCACTTAAGGATGAATGACTTGAACGATCAATTGTGTAAATTAAAATGATGTGATTTTCATCACGCAGACATTCAGGAACCCTTAATGCAAAGTGACTCAATTTAAAGGCTTTAGAAGTCAAACCAAAAGGGAATCAATGAGGAGGGGATATGAAGCGGTCTAAAATTTTATTATCGTGAATTACTGCTTCGGACAGATCAAACAACATTTTTTTGCGAGTGTGTGTTCCTCCTCTCCCTCCCTCCTGGTATGCTGTCCACCCTGTCCCTGCATCAACCCCCCCCATAACCCCACCATGTCCTCCTAAAAACTTTGTCTTAAAAATGGTCCAGTTGAATTTCTTTCTGTCCTACTGCGATGTTGGCTGAACCCATCGCTCCCATCTATTGGTTCAAAAAGGTCAGTAAAAGGAGTGCTGCAGTGCTTTTTTACGGCACAGCAGAAGGAAGACATCAGGTATGCAGAAAAAAAAAAGAATAAATAAAACTCTCGCTCTCTTTCAAACAATACCGATTCCAATAGTTACAACATGACTACGAGCTCTAATAAATGAATCATTGTGGATGAAAAACACAAACCAGATTTCTTTCCACGTAATAAAACACATTCATGTCCCATGTGACTAATATCACCCAGAGAGATAATGGTGTTAGGGATTGTGTTGAGGAGTTCTTTGATCTTTGTCTGCCTGTTGAGAAAAGACATGTAAATTATCAGAGAACAGTCTTAAAATGTGTCACAAGAGAAGAGCCAGATAAGAGAAAAGGGGGGGGGGGGAGCAGAGCTTACACACCAGTCTATTCAAGCCGGTGATCATTCAAACATTCAACCCAAAACCTACAAGAGGATTTTTTCCCTGCGTAATGTATACTGAATATCTGCTTTTAATTTCTTTTAGTGTATTCTACTTTTCTAATTCCTTTATTGTATCTTAATCTGTTAATTTCTTTTAGTGTATTTTAATTTCTTTTAGTGTATTTGAGTCTTTTATTTTTTTTGTCTTTGAATTTCTTTTAGTGTATTTTAATTTCTTTTAGTGTATTTGAGTCTTATTTCTTTTAGTGTATTTGAGTCTTTGATTTTTTTTTGTATTTTCATTTCTTTTAAGCCGCTTTCAGACGTGCTCTGAAAAGCAATAATGTTGCAGGACTTTGTCTTTTATCCCGTCTGCATTCAGACAAACGTTGCGCTCTTTTATCTCGGAGCTGTAGCGGACATTTACCGGCTAGCCCCCGTGTCATGGGAGCGGAAATGTTGCGGCACGTCGTTTTGACTGAATATAAAGGAAATGTCCCGGACAAGTCGCAACACAAAGACGTCCTACCCTGTTTCGACATCCGACTTATCCAGAACATTTCCCCGTGTGTGAACGTAGCCGCGACGTTAGAAGTCCGCGAGGAAGAGTTATGTTTGAAAAGACATCGTCGGTTAAAGAGCGGATGGACTTTACCGCAAATATTCTACAATGCAAGTCTGAAAGAGGCTTTAGTGTATTTGAGTCATTTAATTTCCTTTAGTGTATTTGAGTCTTTTATTCATTTTAGTCTTTAAATTTCTTTTAGTGTATTTTTATCTTTTAATTTCTTTTAGTGTATTTGAGTCTTTTAATTTCTTTTAGTGTATTTTAATCTTTTAATTTCTTTTAGTGTATTTTAATCTTTTAATTTCTTTTAGTGTATTTTAATCTTTTAATTTCTTTCAGTGTATTTGAATCTTTTATTGCTTTTAGTCTTTTAATTTCTTTTAGTGTATTTTTATCTTTTAATTTCTTTTAGTGTATTTTAATCTTTTAATTTCTTTTACTGTATTTTAGTCATTTAATTTCTTTTAGTGTATTTTAGTCATTAATTGCTTTTAATGTATTTTGATTTCTTTTAGTGTATTTTAATCTTTTAATTTCTTTTAGTGTGTTTTAGTTCTTAGATTTCTTTAGTATGTTTCAGACATATTCGTGTATTTTATTTCTCAAGTCTTTTAATGTCTTTTGGAGTTCAGGCTTTCTGGCTGTGTGTGTGATGTTTGCATGTTTCTGTGTGTTCAACCATTATGTTTTATATGTGCAGCATATTGGCAACCATGTGTTTCTATATTTGTGTTATATACAAATAAAGCGGACTGGATTAGATTACTTTTAGAAAGTAAAAGAAGATCCTTACCGGCACGGACAAACTTCTGACTTCTGTCAATTCAAATTCTTCCAAATTTTACTTAATGATCACGTTTACAATGAAATGTGACCACAGTTAAGCTAAATGGTGATTACACAGGTTTTTTTCTTCAACTAAAGCTTGAATGTTTTATTTTCCTTAACTAAAGGCTGGTTTGCTGTTACTATAATTAATTATAATTATTCCATCATATTTACTTGGTTGGAGTTTTAATAAAATTACTACTCAGATTTATTAGTAAACCCCCCACCCATACAATCCTTAAATAACTAATAGCCACTCCTCACTGTAATTCCCCTCAAATCAGCTGGTGGAGTGCTCTTCATCTTTTATAATTTCATATAATATATAATGAGTTGACAACCAAGCCTTTTTTTTTTTACTTTGATGTATTTGAGCCTTTTCGTCTATGAAAATGTTGCATACCAGCAAGATTCATTCAGATTGCTTTCTAAAATTAGCAACGATAAGGGTGGAAAATGAAAACAGACAAATGGGAGCAAATGGGATTTCACTGCTTATTATATGGCACAACACTTTCTCTCTTTTCTCTCTCACACACACACAGAGCTAGCATACGTATACACTACTACTAATATAAAAGATTTGGTCATGACTTGCAATGAATGACAGTCATGCTGCCATCCACAAGCTTCGTTAATTTGGAAAATACATTTATTTCAGCCTATTTTATTTAATTATCTAAATAATATTAATAACATTTAAATATGCATAATTGTTTTAAACCGTGTCAGTAATGTTTCAGTTACCTCTAAAGGTCAGGGGAGGTGAAACCCCTTTTTTATGAGTGCTTGTGTTTCTGTAGGATGCTCAGCTACATCTTAAAATGACACAGAATGAAAACTAGACGTATACTGTATCTATTTATATATGAAAACGAGAACAAAAGCTATGGTACAGTGATAACTTATGGCCAGTGATAACTCTTCCAACCAGTTTCCTCACATCCTACCCAGCTCTGTTTTGGTTTAGCGTGGTCTTTAGTGGTTGGACCATGGAGTTCTGTCCCGCGGCCCATCCGTTGGCTGGTTCCTAATCCAGTTAGGGCTAAGGGGGTCTGGCGTTTCCCGTCTTGGCTGAGCAGGCTGTGCTAAATGAGGTTTTTTTACTTGCCCTGGGGAGTCCGACTTTAATGGACGCTGGTCAATGAATGCACGGGGAAGAGAGGCAGGCCAGTGCAGGAAGGGGCGGCTCAGACGAGGGAAGAAGGAAGAACAGTGACAGTAATTAACAGGTGAATTGAGCGGTCAATCCACTGATCAATCAAACGTGGATCCATCCGTCTTGGGGATGAAGATGAAGCTTAAAGATAAACTTGCATCCTATGAGGATGAGAAAGTGAAGAAATTTGACATTTTTAATTTGAATGAGTTTTTAAAAATATCATAATGCTTTCAGTCGCTCAACACGGAGGTGGCAGATGTCTATGCACATGCTCAGTAAACTTCCTTTCATCCACGTTTGGAAAAAACCGCCATTGTGCGTATGAATGTATTTATAAGCTGTTGCCACTGTTGTGGCTGCTCGGAGCCCTTTGGTACAGTTAGAAAATAACTCCATCTGAATCCATGCACTCTTTCTCCCTTATACATACACAACAACAAACAGCCTTTCACTCCACCCTTTCCCACTGGGTCCATGGGATGGGCTGTGGACTCAGGGGAAATGAGGTAACACATACACACCCACACACAGAAGCACACACACATAAAAAAAAAAGAAAAAAAAAGCCCACAGTGGCAGTAGAGCGCCATTCAGGCCTCTGTTCTTTTCTCTCCATCAAAGCTGTCAATCTCAGGGAATTTCTCATTGCACCCCCCCCCCCCACCACAACCCCACCCAGAGACCTCGACCCACCTTTTAAGGCCTGGAATATTTGGTCCTGCCAGTTGCCATGGGAACCATCCAGATGTTGGCCTCTGATTAGCCGGCGACGGTCAAATGAAATCAGAGGAGGTGTGATAAGATCGCGGAGCGACAGAAACTGGGAGAGTGGTGGCCGCGAGCGAGAGAGAGGGGAGGCGGTGGGGGGGGGGGGGGAGTCGTAGAAGTCATGGAAAAGGGGGAGAGATGGGCATTATATAGCGTGGGCTTTTTCACATACATACAGTCAATGCAGGTCAGAGAGGGATACTGTTTTTTCCCCAGTTTGGTTCGGTGCAATCTTTTCAGTAACTTTCAGTCTCCGAATGAAACATTTACGCGTCCTGTTTGGTGAACGACAAGCGTTACGAATGTTTGACAACAGAGCAACCGTGGCTCTTCCACGCTACCCTTCCCCAGAAGGTAAATATAGAAACAATAGCTGTAATCCAGCAGCCTGATGATCCCACTGATAAGTCAATGTTTAATCACTACATGAGTTTGAAGTGAACGCCGTGCTTTTTCCTCCAAGGACAACGAACTGCTCATTCAACCTGCTTTCACACAAACTCTGAACAGCACTGCTTTTCTCCCCTACCTGTCCAACAAGTATCTAATCGCATCCAAAGTCCCATTTCCTGTCAATGAAATTACATTTAACATTTCCCTCTAGGTCCTTGTCCAAAGTGACCCCAAACTCACTGCAACTGATAAGGGTGCTAACTAGGTAAAAGCTGAAACGCTTCCCAGTAAGTGAAAAGAGCTGTAAGTGCGGGGAACGTGGGGGGGGGGCTCGGCCCTGCCCCTGCTTGCTCCATTTTCCAATAAACTCCAGCAATCAGATCAGTGCTGCTTTAAATGGACGACTTGATGGCAGCAGGCTGCATTAGCCGCTGGTGTTCTCCCAATCCGATTAGACAGACAGTGACAGTTTCCAGCTGAAAGGGGCAGGTACAGTAACACACACACATGCACACGCCACACCATGAAGACCCAGCTGGAAATATAAAGAAGCTCTCAAACAAACACATGTAAATCTAAAAGTCGGCATTATAAGAGAAGGAAGGTCACGGTGACACATACAGGCGGGACCTCTTGTGGCCATTTGTGGTGCTAATTGGATGGACAGACGCAGATGTCATTAATGTTGATGTTTCCAAGTTATTGACCAGTCATTTGGACGTATTAGCAGCTCCTTTAGGGCAGGGGTCATGCCTAAAGGCTACGTTACAACTCTCACAGATGTGTGCATTATTGTTGATGTGTGTGTCAGTGATTTATGCAAGCAAAAAAAACACTCACTATCTCTCCCCCCTTGCTTTAAACAGAAACCTTTTACAGCCATATAATTACCCCTAATTGTTTTTATTTTAACAATGGGGTACTTTCCTGCAAGCCTGACATGAGAGCAACAGGCCCTGTCATAAAAATGGTTGCCATACCTCAGATAGTCTAAACCTCTTTCAGGGCGACTACTTCTCTCTGGGACAGAAAAGGTCCTTCAGTGAGCTTATCGGGTAAAATAAACCTCAATGATGCAAAGTAATGGCTGGGGTTACACGAGAATGCATGTGTGGGGTAGAGACTGGAATCTGTGCTCCTTATCACGGCGGAGTAAGACGGTACTTAACAGATTTAGACGGTCAGTGAAGCCCAACACCTGGATAGTGGGGAGAGGGAGGGGGGGGGGTCATATCTCAAGTTAGGGTGCAGACATTTCAGCCTACATAGAGTGAAAACAGAAAAGCGGGACGGTGGTAAATCGAAGTTAAACTGCAGACTATGTCTCTTCTTCAGATCAGCATGCTGCTTTTACATTTAATAACTTCAGCAGTTAACAGTTTTTGGTCTAATGAACCCTTTTGGTGGATTTTCGGAGCAATATTGCAGCGAGAGGATAATGGGAAAGATAAGTGGAAGCTGGTAAAAAGCAGTTTTTTTTTTTTTTAGTGTTTTATGTTGCAAACACATTTGCGTAGTGCTGCTCCACCTGACGCCGTCTGATGCTGTGGCTGATGATGGACTGCAGATCAGCCAGTTAATTTAGGCCAGATAAAAGCCTCTCATCTCCGCCGAGGTAGATTACTGTAATAGCAGCCTTTTTCTCATCTTTTGATCTTTTTCTCTGCTGTGTTGGTTCATTTGCATGTGTCAGATATACAGCTTTATTTAGGGCACTTTTTAATGGGAACAGGAGGGATTCGAGATACTAAAACCTGAGGCAGATTAGCACTGACCCCCCCCTGGATCTCGCACGCTGTTACTTCACATACATTTATGAGCATCTTATCTGAATGCAGGTATGTACTCACATTCTTTTATACTGTAAACACACACACACATTAATGCTGTATGCACACAAAGTCTATAGAAAAAAAACTTGCTTCAAGTAATAAAATTCACAGATACGTAGACACAGTATATTCAGACACGAGGGGGATGCAAATACACAACAACACACAAACATTCCTTCGTGCCTGTTCCTCTCTGACAGCATGTTGGACTTTTAAGTATTCTCTCAGGCCTCGGCCTGTCATCGTCCTGTCTCTCCCTCGCTGCTTTTCTCCGGCAGATATGGTCGATGTGGACGTGTACTTTGTCCAGATCATCCGTGAGATGAGATGAGAGGAAGTGGGAGGTATTGTTCTTCCTGTGGCGCTAAGCCCCCCGGGCGATTACCCTGTCAGGAAGGAGAACTCAGTGCCAGCGCCGACTGCCATAAACCAGTGCTAAATCCCAACTGATCGCAAAAAGAGGCCGATTTTACACTTTAGATTCCTCCCATCGCTTAATGCGGCCGATGAGGCAGAGGATCTTCGCCTCTCCCTCATCTTATCCGCCACTGCTATCCTCCTCAGCCGGTGGCATCAACCCCTAAGCTTGCGCTGCGGGGATAAGACTCAACGCCTTGTCAGGCCAGATCAATGTGATTTTACAATGCAGTCCGAGAGAGGGGCCCGTATAGCCGAGCGTGGCTGCACAACAGCCCCTTAAACGAGCTCGAGCTAAGCTCAGAAGTGTTTCTTAACCACCCCTGTGCATCCATCTCGCTCAAATAAAGATACTTAAAATCTAGCAACGATCTCGTACACAAAACCTGCCAACTGCATCTCCTAAATCTGACTACCTCACACATACCTGTACTATCTCTGGCCTTTTTCCTTTCTCTATCTTTTAGTTTATCATAAGGGTCGATCTCTCTGAATGCCTCATTGAACTCCTCCATCGGTTTATCTTATCTGTTTTCTCAGAAACACTCCTCAGGACAGTTCTTCAAATTCCTCCTCAAGTTGTCAAAGCATCTTTTTTTTTTTTTTTTTAAACACAGAGATCACCTGAGGATATATCCCCTAAAGATGTTAGTATCCCGTGAATGTGTGCGCAGCAGAGGATGTTTATATTAGAAAGGAATGAACCATACTCCAGAAATTATAGTCTTGCATAATGGAGTCAGTAATATTATTATTAGACTGTTTATCTGTTATTTCTTTAGAGACAGAAGACAGTTATGTTAGAAAGCAAGCATGAGGAGGGGGGGGGGGGCAGATTGATTGAAGGTGAAATGAGAAATAGAAGTTTCTCTATGACATCTTTTTCCCTGCCAAGTCATCAAACTGATTTCCTGTTTCGTTTTGATTATCACACAGGGCTGCGCTACTATATCATCCCCCTCCCTCTCGTCTCCTCTCCTTTAGTTTTACGAGTGACAGTGGGGGGAATAAAGTAGAGCATAAATCTCTGGTGGTAATAAAGCTGCTCGGGCCAATGTTCCTTCCTAATGCCGGGTTTCGTCTCTCCCTCATAACAAAATTTGTAGTTTTTACAAGACAAGCCCAGCCTGCCTTTCATTTCTTCCTCTGGAGTCAGCTCTCAATCCAGGGTTTAAGAGAAGTGGTAGATCCACGATGCAGCGCAAGTGTAGCGACACACAACATAACACATAAATATATTGTTAGCTCAGATGCTAGGCGCTCCACACGCACGCACGCACGCGCTCTGTGCACACGCACAGTTCTGACCACATTCCTGTAAAGGGCAATCATGAATCTTGGCCAGGAATCTGGGTCCTGAACTGGTAACGCAGCCCTGTGGCAGCACTCCTCCTACCCCCCCCCCTATAAAGTCTTCTTTGGGTGGGCAGGAGAACCCCACGCCTAACCTGACCTCCATCCATCATTTCACAGGGGAGCGCTCACCTCTATTCAATAAGTGGATCCTAAATCCATCCTCCGGAGCGCAGCACCAACCACACAGCGACCGAACCCCCCCCCCCCCCCCCCCCCCCCCCCCCCCCCCCCCCCCCCCCCC
>JAOXYM010000003.1:33152960-33165139 GCA_028567055.1 Leptatherina wallacei | reverse complement strand
GCAGTAACACAGCTCCAGTGAGGCAGAAACACAGAAACACGTGTAAGGCCTCAAAGAAGACACTAACTTTACAGAGGAGAGTCCCCCCCCCCCCCCCCCCCCCCCCCCCCCCCCCCCCCCCCCCCCCCCCCCCCCCCCCATCCTACACCTTGGCCCATCCCTTTCAGAGGAGATTATTGGGAGAGCGGGGAACAGAGGGTAAAGATGGGGAACTATGATATGAAAGTGAGCAAATGAGGATGTTGAAGACAGAAACGGGGAGATTTTTGCTCTCCACCCCTCTCTGCAGATATTACTGCTTAATTAAAAGGGCAGCATGTGCTAAGTATTATTCCAGCTGAGATCTCTATCTTCGGCCTATGTAATAAGATCTTCAGCAGGCTTACAGCTAAATTTTCGAGCAAATTTCCTTCCTATTCTTTTTCCCCGTATTTCCTTTTAGTCTGTTTTGTGCTGTCGCTGCAATCTTTGTGCGTGCTTGCGGTGTGAGGGTGTGCATGTGCCAATTGTGACTGCTTTGCATGTTAATTAATGTAATATTTTGTACACCTCTCGGGAGCGTGTAGTGTTCTCTTGAATGTGTTCCAATTAAGAAACATCCCTCGGGCACAAATTGGTTTGGACACACTGAAAATGTTGCTGTATTTTTTTACATATTTGGGAGAACACGAAGAACGTGAAGAAAATGCAGAGCTTTTCAAGCCGTAGCAGAGCTGAAAAGATGTTTGTTCGCTTGAGTCTTACCGAGAAGCCTCCTTCTCCTTAACTGTCAGTCCCAAAGCCATCTCTCCCCGTCTCCCTCTGCTCTATATCCTGATGATGATTCATGTCTTCTGCTAATGCTGCAAATCCAAAGATGGTGTCAAAACGGCCTTCTTTAAAACCAGCATCTCCAAAACCTTATGTGTTAAAGTACTATTAAAATATGTACCCGAGACTGCTGAGCTGCATAGAATAAAGCAGAATATTCCATTCATTTAACTGAAACATACTGCAGCTTTATATATAAACACACAATCATAATTGTGCACAAATAAAAAAGCATGACAGCCGACTCAGTCATGGATCATGTCTAGCAGAGGGGTGGCCATGAACCGCTTTTGCATTTTTTTCCAATAGAGTGGCTTTGGACTCACATTCAATCATCTGGTAAATTAGTTTAATCCTGCAGCAAATCTGTCCCTCTCCTGGGACGTTTCCAGAGGTGTCAACCAGAGATAAGGACTATGTGACAATAAAGCCTCTAAACCACAAGAGGTGGGGGGGTGAGAACAGGTTTTGAACTCTTCCAAACATTTGATGCTATTTGATTTATGAAAGCAGAAAATAGAAAGCAGTTTAATAATGTGGAGAATCGTTGGGCTGGGACATACATGAAGCTGTGTAGCTTGTAAAATGCAAAGTGTTACACTGGGAACGTTTCAGTATGGCATCAATTCAAATTCACCTGGGATATGCATTTGGAAACATCTCCATAAGAACTATATTATTGTGTAATTCACATTATGAAACCCTATAGCCTTAATATTCTTTATATTTACTGCTACTATATGTGTGGGTTAATACCGTTGAGTTAATGGTTGTTGAAACACAACCATGAACAGAATGGAAACAGCTGGATCAGTGTTAGAAACATGTTCATTGAAGGAATAAACAAGCAAACATGAAAACACAGACGCAGATGAGCACACATCCCCACTCAGAGCTGCACACACACACGAGTGGAGTACGTCTGTTTCCCCTCACATGCAGACCAACCTTTACAGATCACTTCTGCCCTCTATTGACGATGAAGTGGACTGCGTCTGAAGAATGAAATCAGATGTGAGTGTAAAGTTTCTGTGTTTGATAATGCAACTACTTCACTAAGGGCAGGAAAAGAATCATTTAGGCTTCTTAACAGAAGTTGAGGTATTTTATAAAAAGTGACTGCATCCACAAAAGTTTATATTGTTTATAATTACACAGATAATTCAGTACAAATACTTTTTATAACAACTAAAAAGGATTAATTTTGTTTTTCATCAAATACATTTAACAGATTAATCGCTGAGTTTTCTTTGTCGCAGCTAAAGAGTGAGTAAAAGGTGCCTCGGCATCAGAGGTGTTCATGATTATAAAAGAGCAACGCAGTTTATTCACTAAACCGGTCAAAGTTTCCACCAAAAAGGGGGGAAAAAAGTGAGCGGAGAGCTAATGAGCTGCAGAACGGCATTAAAACAAGTGGGAAACAGAGGAAGCAAAAAGCACGAAAGAGGAAAGAAACTTCAAAATCCTCTTTGAGGAAAATGAGATCACAGACTGCAATTATATAATTCTTGTCAAGTGATGGGGACGATAGCCGAAGAGGAATGCACGGACACGCACACACACACACACACACACACACACACATGAGTATTATCCAGTTGGAGAGCAGCCTCCATGACTGCATTTCTAAATGTTGGAAACTCAGGGGGGGTCACATGGGGGTCAGGTACAGGAAGAGTATGTGCATGTGTGTCTGCCTCTGAACACTGGGCCCCTGATAAAAGCACTTCTTCTGATTTCCTCTTTTTTTTTCTCCCCCTTTTTGTCCATTTGGTCCCACTCTTTCTAGTTATGATGAAAGTCAAAAAGTCAAGCGTTCCCAAGTGCCCTGATGCCAAATGCAGATTGGAGAGGAGAGCAGGACTTGTGAAGGGTGTGTTGTGCGGACTGTGCGTGCATGAAACTGGTGCAGTAAACGGTAACAGCGCGATGCACGGTTTCCCAGATGAACCAGACGTTCATGCAGTGGCCTACGTATGGGGAACGCAGCACATCTCCACATCTCAAAGTTTGCAAAAGCCATTTACAATGCTGGGTCTAGAACACAAAGGTTCCAGTCTGAGCCCTTCTTATACATTCACACACACACACACACACACACACACACACACACACACACACACACACACACACACAGTCGGATACATATACTGTATATGCACACACACACACACACACACACACACACACAGATTGGTGGTGGGGCCAGGGGGTCTGCTGGTGCGTTCCCAGGGAGCCTCAGTGGTCTGATGGAGGCACTTTGTCTGAAGCCGGTGCAGACTACAGCAGACTCCAGAGGAGATGCCTATCAGCTACTAGCTATGCTACAGCCGGGAGGAGAGAGGGAGGGAGAGAGGGAGGGAGGGAGGCTGAGAGAGAATGAGGGAGGACTACAACAGAAGGCGCAGAATTCAGAAACTCAGACTGGCCCTGAAATTATGAAAGCCACACCAGGCTGACTCGTGCTCAGCAGACATTAACGTGAACGTTTTACTGTTACAAGCTGATGACATGGATAAATCCTTCAACAGGTAAATCAAGTTCAATAACCTCCAACGTGCTTCTTGCATAAAAAAGCTGTAGATAGCAGAAGCAGTGAACGCCTCAGAGAACTGCTGGCAGGCAGAGTGATGTATGGTAAAGCTGTACAGGGGTGGTGGTGGTGGTGGGGGGTCACACCAGACACACACTAAAGTTCAACGAGGAGCAAGACCTCTCCAGGTGTGGCCTCCTGTCTCAGCTGCAACACAGCAGGCTCCCTTTCACTTCGTTGCTTGGCTTTTTATCCTCAAATCATCTCTGACGGGGTGGAAATTATATGCAACATGCAGTTCATCTTTCACAATGACAGGGATTGTAAGGTGCTGCCGAGTGATAGGGGCAACAAAAAGTGGATACAAGGATAAATGTAATTCCTTTCTTCCATTTTTTCCCCCTCTAATCTCTCTCTGATTAGCCAAGGCGGTGTGGGGTTATGGATCGGTTGGGCTGGCTGACGTAGCGGTAGACAGATCTAATGTGTGCTGTCTGCACCATGGCGACTTCTTAGTTAGACCGTGAGGGTGCAGGGTAGGGTGAGAAGGGGTGGGCAGGAGGGACTTGCACCGTGACCCAAGGATCTCCACGGCCTCTGTCAGCGGAAAATTAGATTACAACAGTCCGACCAAGGAGGAGGGGGTTTGACTAAGGAGGGGGCGTCAAGAAGTCTAAATATGGAGGGCTCAGTATGTCCATAATCACTTTATACAAGTTAGATGAACAAAAAGACTTATCTCCTCCTCGCTGTCCAGATTGCCTATGCTGTGTCGAGCGAATGTGTGTGTGTTGCCCTCTGAGCTGTGTTTGTGTGTGTGTGGGGAACTCAAACTGGAGAAAGTGGAGCAGAAATATGATATGGGGATACGTCTGAATGGATGATTTTGACACAGTATTAACTTAAACGGGCCAATTCAGCCGGTGCCATTCAAAATGAAGAATTCTGAGAAACAGGCACAAATACGATAAGCAGCCCGTCTGCTTGGATTACTATTCAGCATAATGAAATTATCAACCCAAGGTGGAAAATTGATTTCAAGTTTTTACCGAGATCTCGAAGGATGCACAGACTCCACCCCCCCCCCGACCTTCTCTTCCTCGGGTCAAAATGTAAGATACAAACAACTGTGTGGCGACTTTCAGGAAAGCAGATTATCAACTTTTTCTTTGATTCAGAAGTCACATGCACAAGTCAGGAGCCGAGTTTAATAGTCAGGAGTTTAAATGATGGAGCTGAGAGAAACAACCCAGGAAGGAGAAGTCTGGAGGACAGACAGCTGAGGGTGAACAGTGGCAGGAGACAAAAAAAACAAGGAAAGAGAGGTGGGAGGGGGGTGACGGACAGAGACAGAGCAGAAAACTGAAGTACATGTAACATGACACAAATGGACAAAAGTATTTAGCTAATGATTTATTATTAAACAGTGCAGGCAGCCTTCCCCTGCCCAATCCCCCAGCCTAGCCCAGGCCCTATTGTAGAGAGATGGAGAGGCAGATAAGAGGGGCTGTAATGGTAGTCAGATGGCAGGTGGGCTGGTCGAATCCGGGGTTAATCACTGCTAAGTGCTGTGGAGAGGAGAGGACACGGGGCCTGGATGAAACACTGTATCCTGGGGGGCATTGGGAGGCCAGGTAAGTCAGCCCAGGTAACTCACCTCCACGGCTCAGGGAGGCAGCTGGACCCGCGCGCTGGTTAGATAATGGTGTTAACTCAGGAGAGCCACCACAATGATATGTTACATCAACACACGCCCGACCATCTCGCTCTCTGTCTTGCTCTTTCAAACCATGTTAAGCTCTTTTGTACGAGCTCCATCCAGCCTTATTGCTTGGATCATTTCCGAGTAACACAAGTGATTTAATCTGTCTGCGAGGAAGGAGAGAACACTATGTAACAGAGTAACGCAACAGGGAGGCCTGTGAAGCTTGAAATGGTACTCTTCTGGAGTAGAATGAAACAACTTTCAGTGATTTTTCTTTCAAAGAGGAAGGGAAATAAAAAGCTCATGTAATGCATTTTACATTTCGATTTCAAACACGATGCCAACAACTGAAAATGAGACTACAATCAACCAACATCGAGATCATAAGCACTTCATTTTTCATTTCCATTCATGTTGTTAACTTTAAGTGCCCCCTAATGGTGACTGTCTGCACACTGATATTGGGTTGGAAGCAGGCTGTCCTGACTCACCATGAAATGCAACCCTCCATGTCTCTGACAAACTCACAAGAAAGACAGTAATTGGGCCAATTACCAAATCCATCGTGCACGTTTTGTTCTGATATGTGTGCCGCCATAGGGCCCTTCTCCAAAAATCATTCCCAAACGTCAGACAAATCAAAACAAAACACGGGGAAGGGAAAACAACTTTACCCAGCAGTGACTTCTGATGGGCCATTTCTGCTGGAGACTGTAGTCTGTGCAGAGGTGGGCCCTTACTAAACCCTTAACATGAAACAGGCCGCCACTCTGGGCTACAGTGCACTTGAACCATCGAAGGTACTGGTGCACTCCATCCAGCACACGAGATGTTGGATTTGGAAATAAAACCTGCAAATAAAGTTTGCCCTGCAACGGGAGGGAAAAAGATGTGCATGCATAGAGTTCAACTTCCAATCTAACACATTCAGACACACAAACACCTTCGTCTTGAAACACAACTATCAACCGTGGAGCTTATTCCTCCACTTCCTTCTATAAAATAGAGTTGTCGTAAACAACAAATGAAGTCATCTTGTTTTAAGGAGAAGAAAAGAGGAGAGGTCAAGTTGAACAGAGAGCCTTAGTTAAATCATCTGCTTGTAGTAAACAGTTGAGAGGAACATCTATCAGCCGGGCACGTGCCGCTGACAGTATAATAATAAGGTAGCGAGAGCTGAAGCGTGCACTGAAAACAGATAAAGAGAGCCACTTCCCTTTAGAGACAGAAAGAGAGTGCAGAGGAGCGAACAAACAGAAAGAGAAAAGTAGCTCATCACCTTTTCCATCAGCATGGCGGGTGGTGCTGGCATGAGTGAGCACAGTTTCACTGCACACCCTGTTCATAATCACAAGGTTATTGTTCATTGTTCGACATGACCTGCTAGACGTGAGTGACAAGGTGGGCAGCCGGGCTCTGCGCGACTGTGCAGATAATTACCTCATGACGACAAAGCCAACTTTGATGTCCAGTCTCCTACCGCTGTAATGCTTTAATGACCTTAGAGCTGGTATTTCTGCACGCCTATGTATCTATTTGTGTTAAAAAAAAAAAAAGAGAGAGGAAAAAAAAAAAAAGCACGCTAATAAATGTGCACACACTTTCTCTCGCACACATGCAAGGCTTCAGCTGCCAGTGGGCTTGATGTCAATCAAGAGGGTGTCTAATTAAAAGTAACAGGAGGAAGCTGCTGGGGACAGCAATCACTATCGGACTCCCATTTTCATATGAATGGCCTTTTTTAATTAAACTCAACAGCTAATAAGCCTCAGTATCCAAACCATGTAGCAGTTTAACAGACAAAGAGCCGCAAAGAAACACACGCACA
Source organism: Leptatherina wallacei (assembly GCA_028567055.1). Taxonomy (NCBI): domain Eukaryota; kingdom Metazoa; phylum Chordata; class Actinopteri; order Atheriniformes; family Atherinidae; genus Leptatherina; species Leptatherina wallacei. Next base: position 33,158,263 of record JAOXYM010000003.1, on the reverse strand, counting down.
CGTAGAGGAGAATGAGGAATGAAAGGTAAAGACAGTAGGATGAATAACGAAGAGTCAGAGGCAGAGTGATGCATTGCCTTTGAACCTGTTGGCTCCCCTTTGTTTGTGGAGGCGCTTTGCCAGAAGCTATTGTTGTCAACAAAGTTTATTTAACACTGATGGTATTAAAAGTCAAACAGAATTTGCCTTTGCCATTAGACAGGGGGAAAAAAATGAAAGAGGGTGTAAAAGAAAGAGCATAAAGCGCTATCTCTGCCTCAGATGAAAAGGAGAGTCTACAAACAATCCGTGCACGTGTGTTGGTTATTCTGTCCCACAGCTGAAGGCTAATTAGAAATGTGTTTGAGTTCCGGTTACTGGATCAAACATAAATGCTATTAAAGCTAAACCAGCTGTCTTTATCTTAAACGGTAAAGCAAAACAGTATTTTACAAAAAAATTTTTTTTTGCTTATTATAAAGTGAAATTAGAAAAAAGTAAAACCCAAATCTTATGTCCATAATTGGATTTAGAAGCAATTCTGAAATAAAATGAAAGAAGCATGGCGGCACATTATCCGGTGACACCAGCAGCATGCTTCTGTGATGCTCGGCCTTGCACTGCCAAGCTCCCACAAATGGTTTGTTCACAAGCCAAACATAATTAATGTGTTGATCCTCTTTCTACATGAAATTAGCAAACCACTCAAATCCAGTATTTGAGAAAAAAGGGACAGATTTTACGTGAGAAAACATGCATAATCGCACCAGGTTGCCAAGATGTGTTAGAAGAGAGAATAAAAGCACAAAAGGCTAAATAAACATGAAGCACAATTCCTATAATGCTACGATTTCTCTGCGGAAGAGATTATGGTTCAGTTCTAACAAACACGACAAATCTCAATTTTTCCAACCTTTTTACAGCAGATAAAAGGGCCTTGGATCCCTTCTTCACACTAAATCCCAGATCAACTTCTCTTTAGCTATTCAAAACCACCCAGCAGGTTGTTTCTAAAAGGCTTGAAAGTGAGCAAGAGAGATATCCGGCTCCGGCGACGCGAAAGAAGAGCTCTCAGCGCCACCCGTGACGTGCGCTCGACTTGCCAATTCCCTTCGCCTCTTTACTTCTTCAGAAAACTTTTAACATCATGACCCCGAGAAACATTTGCGAACTATAACAATAAAATTAACATGTAATGAGCAAAATAATTGCACATCAAACGCCGCTCGATGGTGGAGCGCAGGCTCGGAAGAAAGGGCCCAATTTACAGATTACATGGCTCATGACTACCAAAGTTCAAAACACAGAGAAATTGGTTGAGAAGTGAGGAAAAAAAAAAGGGCCCTTCCAAAACGACTCCGAAGCATTCTTTAAACTTGTGTAATGGATACGCTGCGGGCAACTAGGCGGATTTACCATGCAAAGAATCTCCATTCTGCACGCAGTACTTCAAAGGAGAAAAAGAAACTGAGTTTCAGGGAGCCAGTGGGCACAGGGAGAGGGAACTCAGAGATGCACATTTGTCTCCCGGAGTGACAGAAATTGGGGGAAGGGGGGGGGGGGGGGGGGGGTGCACAAAATAAGAGATTTAGCTGATGTGGGGCAGGGTATTAGTTTTGTCAACATCACAGAGCTTTCCTAAATCTTAAGAAACAGAAGAAAAAAAAAACAGAAAAAAAAAAAAATGCCGGGAAAATCAAAACGAAATTGAAAACACGCATCAAACTCAGAGAAGACACGAAGGGCGTGTTTTTTTTTTCTTCGATTGTTGGAAAGTTAAACCCAGAAAATGCTAAGATAAAGAGATGAAAGAGAAGGAGAAAGATGGTTGTTGTGTTGTATTTTCTCTATCAGCCAGAGGTCTTTTATGTTGTGTTTTGGTAGGGGGGGGAAGTAGAGAGGAGTAAGAGATTACATTAGAAATGATATAGTGACCATTGCAATGCTGATACACACAACACGAGAGATTACACTGGAAAAAAAAATCTCAAATCAGGGAGATAGTGTGGCCTGCATCAGACAGCTGGGACCACCTCAACAAGTCGGGAGGGAACAGCACATGGCCACCATATTCCCAAAGAATACAAAGAATGCAACCTAGTGGTAAACATGACCCCCCCCACCCCACCCCACCCTCTCAGCTGTGAAATCAAACTCAAAATGGCCGCAGAAATGTTGTGCTTAAAAAAACTGAAAGGTCAAATAAAAAGTATGCGCCACTCTTATTTAGGTGTCTCAAAATGATTCAAAAGAGACGTTTACTTGGCCTCAAAATCCGTCCTCATTTCTCACACTGCCTCTGCTTTCACCCCTTACTTCCCCCCCCCCCCCCCCCCCCCCCCCCCCCCCCCCCCCCCCCACCTCACCCGTTCTCCGCCTCACAAGGCAGTCTCCTTCTCCTGTTCTGGAGCCTTATCTGATGGGAGCTCTGCCACTGTTTGCATAAAACACTGTTTATAAGGGGTTGCATATGTTAAAACATTAAAAGCCGCATTACGGTGCATGCACATACACTCACGTTGCACAGATGTGCGCACGCCGACACGCTGAGCTGCTGTGACCTTACTAAAAAGCTGTGCCGCTAACATGCAGCGGATTTGTTTAAACAGGGCTTCTCCTTGCTTATTATCAAGGTAATAAAAAAGCGCAGACTAAACACGTACGCAAAAAACCACACATTTAAATTGCTAAACGGCAACACTTATCAGTCTTCCTGAAATGTAATGGTTTCAAATGAACTCTTCTGTTGTTTAAAAGAAAGGAAAAAAACATCATCTAATATTTTCCTCCCCTCTCAAATGTGACAATATCGTCCAAACAAAAAGACGAGATTTAAATACAAAGATACACAAGAGTGTTGAGAGTTTACAAGAAATCCAAAACACATCTAATCTTACATTTCCCCCATTTGAATGTCTCTCTTAGCCTCATTACATGATGCTTCTAGAGCAAATTGAGAGCAATGTGGCTTTTTAAAGGCTGTAATTTACACTAAAACCTCTTTTTCCAAATTCCAACAATGTAGTTTTGGTCTCTAAACTTTAGTCGGAATGAGGATTAAAGACAAAACAAAACAAAAAAAAGTCCACAACACAATGGCTTCAAATCTCAAACTCAATTCTAAGACTTACTTTTTCTACCACAATCAAATAAACCTGAAACATGTGGACTTGCTCATTCATGCAGAATAAGAAACACTTTTTGGGGGATTTGTGGAGAAATTTCCAAACTGCATGGATTTGTAGCTTTAAAAGTATTAATTAGCAACTTTTAGTCAAGAAAATGGGTCGACTGAATTACTGATTTGTCATTTATGTGTATATATTACTAAATAAACACATTTTCTGATGCTTTACATATTTAAAAAGTCCTAAAAATGCTCAGTCTCAGACCGAGTTGCAACTCTTGTTGAGTGAAGGTGATCTGTGCCGTATCCATCTCCACAGTAAATACCTCATATCTTCATTTTAATACGATACAGAAGGTCATTTTATTGAGCTTACTTTGTAAAGGCCGGTGATAATTGCTGTGGCAGCAGCTCACACAAATCATTAGTCTTTCCATCAGTCTCGCTTCATTTTCCCCATTCCGCCTGGTGAGTTGACCACTATTGCTTTCAATTAAAATTCCACCATTTGTTTTCACTTTAAATTAGGTTACTTCTTCAAATTTACACTAATTTAGTTAACTTACGCAAACCTCAGGCTCCAACTTTTCAAAGGGCCTTGCTGTTTGTTCAACACGCAACCTGAACTATGCAATTTTGACATCAGATCCTCACCCGTCCTCCCCTCAATGCTCCATGTTGTCCAAGCTAGGAGACCTCTCCCTGTTTGGGTTTAAAAATATAAACCAAAGGAGGTTTGGTTATTCAGATGCATCAAGATGTGGGTATAAGTGGTCTACCACACCACTTCCTGGGGGAAGTTCCCCCCCCCCCTTAGCTCTCACCCCTGCAGGATGACTCCCTTATATCTGAACTAGCAACAATGGCTCTCTATGCTTTGGTCAGTCACGTCAACGTGCCTTTTCCTGTGTGGACAGAGCCCTTTAAAGTGAACAGCCAGGGAGTAAGGTTCCCAGGAAGTTGAGGAGTGAGAGTTGTGTATAGATTGGAGAGGGTGCTGTCAACAGAGTTGATCCTTTTACCCTGAAACATGACCCGACAACTTCCGGGTCATGTCGTGATAGCTTTCCTTAAGGTTATTCAGAGTGCCAGCGGTGGTTCACATGACCTTCAGCACATAAAATTCCTAACCACAAATATCATGAAACGTTTTCCCTCCTTCTCCCACACACACAAACACAACACTCACAGCCTGCTCATGCCAACCGAAGCCCGCAGACTGAGTAGTCCTTCATAGCCGGGTGACGTGTGAACATTAAGCTGGGTTTGGGGTTAGTGTGTGAGCGGCTGAGTCATCGGGTTAATGGAGGCAACGGCGAGTGCTTGGATCTTAACTGTGGTGGCACGCGTGACTGAGGACCATCATCATTAAAGAAGAGGGTACAAAGTTATGAGCTCATCATGAACCTCTGATGGGGCTCATTTGTCATGTCTATGAGACAGAACAACGTGTTTAGTAGGATTTTCTCTGAGAAATATGAACAATAAATGTCAGATATGATATTATAAGCTGACAATGGGTAGCTGTAGAGCAAAATGGTGGATTAGTTATTAATTATTGCACATGTGCTTCTTTTAATTTAAAAAAAAAAAAAGAAGGGAAAAAAGAAATTCAATGAGGAATTTTCCAGAAATTTAATTGAGAAGACTTTTTTTTTTCCAAAAAAGAAATTATTCACAAAATGACGAGATTCCCTTTTTTGGGTTCTTTAATGAAAAACCACAATAGTTCACATTAACGCACGACTTTCTCTTCACTGATCAAACTAGAAGCACTCAGAGAGTGAAAACCTCCACCAAGCCGGTGTAATTCTTTCTTTTTTTTGCCAGTGATTGTGGGCATCAGTGTGGAGTTAGAAGCTCTAATGGCAAAATAATCCTTTTCTCTCCATTGTAAAGAATCCTTAAAAATAATACCTGGAACCAGGTGGCGATCCGGATCTCCCCCAAAATCTAATCAGTTGTTCCTTTATTTCATTTCTGAGATTTCCTGAAAAATTCCAAATCTGTCCACAACTTTTTGAGTTATGTTGCTAACAGACAGACAGACAGACAGACAGACAGACAGACAGTCAGTCAGACAGACAGTCAGTCAGACAGACAGACAGACAGACAGACAGACACAAGCCCTCACTTCCATTCATGCAGCGCCATAAGCCAAGCATATAAAACCATTCCCACCCTAATAAACCAGGGC
>JAOXYM010000003.1:33140101-33151811 GCA_028567055.1 Leptatherina wallacei | reverse complement strand
TTTTATGTAAAGCACTTTGAATTGTCTTGAACCTGAAAATGTGCTATACAAATAAACTTGCCTTGCCTTGCCTTAAAAAAACAAAACAATTCATGCAATATTGTGGTAAACATTTTCCTGTACCAACTTTTTTCAGATATGTCATCAAATTAAAAATAGCATTTATTTTGCAAACCTTCTGTTTCAGAATTTTTCGCGTTGTTTTACTGTTTTCACCCCAATAAAAGATTTAAATAATTGCCTAAAAAGGTACTTTGTGTTTTAATTTACATTGTACACATTGTCCCAACCATTTTAACCTATATAATCTGGATTTTATAAACAATTTACAGCCCATCTTTTAGAATATGTATATGAGAAGTGCTTAAGTTTTCATGTCTGTTATGTAACTGCAGAGATATATTTTTGCTATGTATCGTTTCTCTTAACCCCCAAATCAAAATGAACTAATATTTTCAACATCTGCTATGTTGTTTATGTTATATTGAGAATAAAATATGGGTTTGCGTTCTATTTTTATTTACATTTTACGCAGCGTCCCAACCTCTTTGGTATTGGGGTTGTATTACATCTTGTTATATGGGCTGTGGTTAGTCTAGGGTGGACTGAGGTCACATGATGGGAGCCTCCCTGAAAGCAATAACAGGAAACAGAGTTTAGGAACCGACTAATGGACAATGATCATAATTTCTGGCTCTGTTCACTCTCATTTGTTCCTTTAGTGCGAGAACATGGAGTTTGTAGCTCCTGGCACATAAAGACAGTGATATCTGCACTTTGTTCATTATGCTGCAACAGTGATTGCCTATTTTCCCATTTCTTGGCTTTTATTCATTTTAATTCATCCTCTAGTTGAGCCATTTCCCCAGCTGCACTGCTCCGCTTAGGCTGCAGGTCTGCTCTCTATCTCTTAATTCCCCTCTGACTGGTGGAGCTGAATGAAGGACCAAAGACATTAAAACTGCATCTACAAAGTTTCTTGTGTGTTTAAAAGAAGAAAAAAGTGCCATTCATCCCAGGGCACTGTGCTTAAAATTTGAGCATGTGGAGAAGTGGCATTGATGAAGGCAGCTAATCAAAGCGCAGCTTTCTTCAAACACAAGTCGACTCTTACTTCCTCTATTCTCCTTCCAAAGTTAGATAACCCAGTATTGTTTGTTACACTTGCTGACAGCGTTCTGTCTTCCCGTCTCAGCACCTGTCTAAGCAGACTAAAATGGCCACGGATGGATAGAAGAAAGGATGAGGCACAGGCAATATGGCTCCAATTGTTAAAGTATGCTTGAGAGACAGCCAAAAGAGACAGAGCCACCAAACTGGGCCAGAAGAAAGCTCACTGAATGGTGTGTGTGTGATGTGTGTGTATTTAGGGGGCAGCATGGATGGAAGATGTCAACATTCTTTCTTCATGGTGCCCATCTCCATTTGCATAATTTCCATTCCCCATGAGCAACAAAGAAAGGAAGGAGATGCTCATACAAAAACCCCAAACTGACGAGGGAACAATGGTGGCCTGAAGGGTCATTTTGTGGGGGCTACCATTTCTGAAATCGTGGTTTAATATTTTGTCAGGTTAGTTTTTTTGGAAAGCGCAATTTTTGCCAAAGCTCAGTCAAACTTGGGCTTTTGTCTGATTTGATGAGCAAAAATACGTCGAGCGCAAAATAGACTTCAAATATTCCAAAAAAGAAATGAAAAGAAAAGAAAAGAGAGCCTTTCATTTCACGTGTCGGCAAAACAAAAAATGAACAGCAAGAGATACAGGCGCTGAGGATGGTAGACATGCCAATGATTAATGTTCAGCTCTTTTAAAGTTGAGGTTAAGATGCATAAATCACTAAAAGACCACAACCCCCCAAATTAAATGAAAAAAAAGCTTTAAAAAAAAAGTATGATCTAGCTTTAAACTCAGTAGGTGCACCAAAAGTTTGACAGAAAACTTAAAAATGAGGATATATCTTATTTATCTTTTATTTTATTAAAACTTTTAATAATAGTCCGATGGGTAAAAGGGCACCCGGAGCTGGCAGGTGTAGGGAGTGAGAGCGGCTGATGTGAGGGCGAACGAGAGGGTGGGCAGGCGAAGATGGATGATGGATGGTGTTGATACAGGAGGAAGCAGCCTCGCTTTATCTAGGCAGCACCAGCCAGACCTGCCGGGGTGATGGGTGGGCTGTCAACCCTTTGTTTATGGACCATCTCCCATCTCCTATATGCCCCAAAAAAAACCAAGATCACTCAAAAACAGCAACCTCCCCGTTCTTTGTCTCTCCATCTCTGACTCCTATCCATTTTTTTTCCTCTCCTCTAACTAAACCGCTTTGTCTTCCAAACTTTCTTTAGATATGCAGTCAGAAAGAATGACTCGGTTATGGGGCCCAAATGTGGAAAAAAATAAATATTACATTCACTGTGATCATTTTAACTGTTGATAATGAAATGTGTCTCTCATACGTTTAATTTGACGGAGACGAAGGAGAAGAAAGAGAGTGGGCGAAAGAGAGACGCAGAGAAAACGGAAGAAGTGAATCTAATCCAACCGTATCCCCACGAGTTGCACGCTTCCAATTAACGAATGGTTGGTTTATCAGTCTCCAACGGGTGATTGCTGTTTTTAATCATTTTCTTTTTTTCCCCCCACTCTATCAGTTCTTCCCGCTCTTATCATCTAACCCCCTCCTCGTGCCGTCTGGCTTCCCAGCCCATCTCTGTTCAGTACTGCCTCTGTTTCATCGTGGATCTCAGGGAGCTACTCTCTCATGCTGTGTCCAGCATTAAAGCCCGCTCTATTAAATAAAAACTTTGATGTGTTGGTTTAAAAACGTGCCTGTGGTTGTTCTTCCACCGCTGACACAGCACCCTCCGCGGAGAATTATCCAGATAAACCAAACTTTAAAAAAAAAAGACTGATTAAGAAAGAACACCTGAATAATAGTCGAGCTAAAGCCGTGTCAGACTCATACAGGGACCAAGTTTGAGTCTTTGGTTCAAGTTTGTTAGGGCCTTTTTCTTTCCGACTCATCCAGAAATACAGACGTGTCCCCTGTTCTGTTGGCGTGATTGATTTAAAGACCCGAAACGTGCCCATTCCCCTGATCGATCTGCCCGCTCTGCCTGTTGGCATGATAATAAATGGGGGCTGACGGGCAGGCGATGGAGCAGCAGTTATGGATTTAATTTACTCACCGCCTCACACCAACGGAGACTCATAACGAGGTGACATGGCGCTGTAATGGTTACGCTCAGTCACTTCCCGTCGGGCAGATGCGTATGATGAGTGTGGATTTGGTTTGTGTGTGTGTTTGCGGAGGGTTAATGATTCAGTGGTGCTGCCTCTCCTCCCTCTGGCCAAGGTGTTATTGAGAGTGGGGCTGTTATCTCTGTCGATGAGGTCGCCCGCCGCCTCACTAACAGCGAGTACACCAGCCGTAGCAATCCCAGCAAGCAGCGCAGCGTGCACGGGTGGGTCGTCGCTAGCCACATCCTCCTGGGTGGGCTATAACTCATCCCAAGATGGGGATAGGGCCTTATCTCGGTCCCCCTCCACAGGCTTGCCCCTCTCCTGCTCTGTCTCGGGGAGAAGATTTTTCTGGTGCCCTGGTGTGTGAGTTATAGTTGGGGTTAAGGTGACTGAATAGGCCTGTCTGTTTGGGCTGTCTTAGTGAATTTATGTCTGTTTGGGCAGAGGAATTTGAAGCTGCACATGTGAGTGTTTATACAGTGTGTACATGCAAAGATATATTCATCACCTAAACATTCCCAAGTTGTGAATGCATCCCATTCCGTATGGTAAAACATGATGGTCATAAGTTATTTTATCATGTGAAGGGCATTGTTACCGTTGCATCTAAGGGTTGCCCCCCCCTCCTCCTTCTGCACTCCCCCCTCCGCCCATGCACCCCATCCACACCGCCTTTCTCTGTCATCTTGGCCTATCAATCAAAAATGTATTAAGTCCAGAGTCGCGGCCGATCAAAGGCAGAATTCCTGGGAGGAGAGCAGATAAGGCCTATCTCATTAATAAGTGCTTTACCATCGTAGGGGCCCGCGCGCCTCGCCACACCCAGCCTGCCTTCCTTTGATATCTAATTATCCATCCGTTTCATTCTGTCAGAGAGGGAGGAGAGGGACGACTCACAGTGTCATCACGACAAAATACTGTTGCCTATGTGTGTGCGCGCCTGTGTGCATCAGCATACGGGCAAAGGGGGCTGCACCGAAGCACTGTGACATGCAGAAAATCCAAATGTGCAGAGAGTGGCACGTGTAAACAAATGCAAATAAGGTGTTGCTGCAAAGGAATCAGGCACCCCACCTAAAAAACTGTCATGTGTACAGTGTGAGTCTTAGATGGTTAAGAGGGATCTATTTTACAGAGAGTAATGCTGCTAAGACTCAGAGGTGTCTTACAAATCTTCCTTTTAACAATCCGGAGGAGCAAAGGGCTCCAAAGAGCTGAAGAGGGATACGATAGTGGTGGGTGTGGAGAGAAACAAGATATTAAAACATCAAGGTAAGATACAGAGGAGAAGGGGGACAATGGAAGGAGTTCAGGGGTTAAGAGGATTTTCAAGAAACACTGGGTAAAGACTGATGGACAAAAGAAGAAGAAGAAATGAAGAAGGAAGGGAGAAGACAGGAGAAATGAGAGAATGGGCAATGGGAGGGAGAGAAAGAGCAAGGCATTCTTTTTGCCTTCTCTCCTTGGTTTTCTGTAAGAGTAGCTCAGGAAGATAAGGCTAAAAGGTCCGTCAGTCTGTTGTGGAACAATCCGTTCTGTGTCTCTCTTCTTTTCTCTCTCTCTCAAGATCCTGCCTTTCTCTCTGTCTAATGGCACAACTCAGATTTCTAGCGATGCCTCTTGTGATATGGCTCATCTCTGGTGGCGTAGTTTACCGACATCATTCGTCCCATAAAGCCTCAAATCTAACGAGACAGAAACACTCAGCAAACATCTCTTTAAAGTAAAAAAAAAAACAACCTTCAACACGTCTAATATTCAAACCAGTTTCATTCATTGATATAAAGGGAAGACTATTCAAAGCAGCAATAAAGGAGTGAAATTACGTCTTCGTTCAAACCTTCATCCCTAATCGCTCAAAGCAGAGCTGGAGACAAACACAAACCGAGGAGGATTTAGAAGAACAAAACGCAGGCCCACATGACTAACAAAGACTCCTAAGTCTGCCTCCCCATCCCATGTTCTTTCTTAAAAAGACACCTTCATCTCTCGGCGTTCATGTTATGAAGAGACTTTCTTTAAGAGCAGAAAGGAGGCGTGTCAAAGACATGGGTCACAATGTTTACAAAGACGACTTTTAATCCAATCACAGCATCCCCACGGCTTTTATTTCCCGTTTTAAGGGATTAAAATTAAATGAAATATCTTAAACGCAAAATTAATTTGCAGCTGAAAAACATTTTTTTTTTGTTTTGTTTTTTTGTTTTAAAGGGATGGGTTTAAAGAATAAAAAGGAAATCTACAAAGGTAATAATTAGTCAAAGAAGCAAATTAGTTTCTTTGGTTTAAAATGTAGTTTTTTTTATTTATATATTTCTGAAGAAATGTTGATGGGAGTCCAGTAAACAATACCGGGAAATTACTGAAAAGTACGCAGGAATATTATAGTATTGCTTCATATTTAAAGAAGAAAAAAAAAGTCTATCATCCCCCGTCTGACGTTGAGACACAAGTTAATCGGTAAATAATCAGCTGCTCTCTTTTCCTCTCACTACGTCTCTGTTTCTGACCGGTTGTGAAGCTGCCTGAGGGTTGGAATAACTGTCTGGTGCCAGCCTGCCTCACCCCAAGGCCTTGTGGGAGATGAACAAGAGGTCAACAGAGGTGTGTGCGTATGCGTGTGTGTGTGTGTGTGTGCACACGGGAAGGTGTGTGCTTTTGGCTGATGCTGTTTATCCAGCTTGAAAAGGCAGCAAAATGAAAAAAAAAAAAAAAAAATGTGTTTGGGGAAAAAGCAGAGAGACAGATGTGTTCACTGCGTCATGAAAATGCCTCGCAGAGGCTAAAAAACATTTTAAAAAGGTGGAAAAAACTTCCGTTTTCAACTCCACCGCGACTGGAATGTCCTAATTTCAGATGCAATTATCCAACAGCTTAAACAGAAGTCATAATTACATAATGCAGACCAGAACGAGACCACTGGCGCACCCGCCCTTCAGCCCACCTCTTCACCCGGCTCACACCTTTCCCTTGAAGAGCTACTGGCTATGAGAATACAAGTCAGACTCACAAGCAGATGAAAGAGAGGTCAGTCTGCCAGGATGAACCTCTTACAGGGCTGGTCATGGCTGGAGGGGCCTGGCCGCCTGGGTGGCAACGCTTGCACCCCTGAACCGATGGGTCTGGTTGTGATTTGACTCAGCAGACGCTTAGACACAGCAGAGTCTTCCTTCATTTAGTTTTTTGGCTCTGTGGATGCCTTGGCTAACATGGGTTAGGAAAGGGGTGACGGGGAGGTCAGGGGGGCTCCAGTTGACTGTGCCCTGAGGGGGAATCCTGGAGAGGGATAGCAGTGTGATAGTGGGGAGGTGTCCCTCAGGAGTGCAGACCCACCCTAATCAAAACAAACAAACAGAGTGGTCCTCTGATCTAATCTGAGTCTAAAGCCCTCCAACCAGGCGGCCCGGAGCAAGCTACGACACTGAACAGCGGCTTGTTGTGTCTCAGCTGCACTTCTTTCATTTTACAGGTGAAAATGAAGCAAAACTCATTTATAATAATGCGCCAATGTATTGAAGTACGGCTGCGATATTCTGGATGAAGAGAGACATGCATCAAACTCATTTACAGGAGCGACACCAACAAAAATTCCCTGACATGCAGTCATGTTTGTGCACGATAAGAGGGATTTGTGCACAAACAGTTTTGAGTATCATTTCTGATTGAGTCAACGTGCTTGGCTCTTTAAATTCTAAGCCTAAACATTCCTTCTGCTTCTGTGTTTTGCAGCTTTTCTATGGTTCAGACAGTAGACTAAACTTCTCACTGTGTAACTGTAACAACAACACAATGCTAAACAAATCCCTCCTCTTTAGCAGAGGCGCCGCCAATCGCTGCGCCGTGTCCCCGTCAGCTGACCAGTGAGAAAAGATAAGTGTGAGATTAGACCAATCAGGGGTCAGGCCGAGGTTATCACAACCTCTCCAAAACTAAAACAGATGGGGGGAATGGAGTGCAGCAAAACTCAACATCTACTGTCAAGGCTCATATCTTTAGGCCGTGTGTTCCTCTGCTCAGCTGGACTGGAAGGATGTCAGAGTTAGTTTTGGTTTTAAATTCTGGGTCATGTTGCTTTAGCAGAATGGAGTGTGTGGATCAGCAGGTCCGGGGCAGACGATACAACACATGATAAGATTTGTAAATATTACACAGTGACTGAAACTCTGGCCCTTTAGGGGACACGCATTTTCAAATATCTGCATAAATCCTCAGTAAACCTTTAGTTTAATGAGGGAAACATTTTCTCTTGACATATCAGAGATGTCCATCTTTCTATGTCTAACAACTTGTGTTTTGCTTTAAAGTGGCAGCTCAGAGCTGTCTTACACTTTGACACTGAGGGGGGGAAAAAAATCTAAACTTGTCGATTTTGCCCCAAACATCACTCCTGTCGTCCGTCAGTCTGCTTCGCCTCCTCCCCCGCCCCCGACTTTGTCTATTTTTGCATAATTGTTTGCTTATTTTCTTCGTTATCTCAACATCTGGAATTCGACTCCCTGCAGTGATAAACATTAGGCCCCTCTCAGTCTCTTTCTCCTTCCTCCTCTCTCCAACTCCTTGCACCTAGATGAGATGGAACCGTGATTAACAACGCCGTGACAAGAGGACACGAGACTTTCGGCATGATGGAAAAACAAACAAACAAAAACCGGTGGGATAAAATGCTGGAAATATGTACAGCATCTTATCACAGATGCTAATTGTTTCCGTGTGCGAGGGGAGGGTGGCGGCTAGAGAGAAGCCGAGCACGTGAGGGAGGGGAAAGAGGAACTTGAGAATATCCTCCCTGTGTCTTTGGCCTGCGCCTGACTTCAGAGCTAAGCCCTCTCTCAAGAGAAGGTCAACACTGGGTTCAACTTTTCACCTCGGCAGCCTGAGAGAACACACTGAATTCCAAGGATAACACCAAGGTGCACTGCAATATCACCCCGTCTTCCTCTGCATTACAAAGCAGAGTGCACCGCCACAATAATGCACTTTCCTTTTTTAAACAAACTGCTGGGACATAATCCAGAGAAACGATGGTTGCACCGTACAAACTTGCCTGCATGTAAATAAAACACCACATTTCTGTTTTTAAACTGCTTGCAAACTAAACGGAGAAAAAAAAAAAAACTGATGTGTGAGAAGACAACTTTCTGGCATCATGTCTAGTCCTGCAGCGTACATCCATGTGTGTGTGTGTGTGTGTGTGTGTGTGTGTGTGTGGGTGCAAGCGATGTCATCGCCGGTCAGGTGTAACCGAACCGACGGAAAGACAGACAGGCAGGCGGCCGGCTGGCGTCAGCAGCCACACGCCTGTCACGACACACCGTACGCCGAGAGGCCGCATACCGCAGCACCCACACTGCGTGCACACAATGAGCGCTCAGTCTCCCGCATCACGCACCAGCGGCAGCAGCAATGTGAAATATTCACACGGGGACAAAAGGTAGAGGGACGGTTGGTGGGTGAGAGGGAAGACCTGGGAGGGGAAGATGGAGACCAGCATGGAGGAAGTGAGATGAGATAACTTTTGGCAAACTGAAGCATTTAGAGAAAAAGCTCACTGCACTGCTGTGTGAAGCATGTTTGCATCTTCATGTTTTACATACAAGAAAAGAGCTCATCCAGGAGACATTTATAAACTCTATGTTCATTTGTAACTTCTTTTTTTTTTAAATACGAAGCTGCAAACGCATCATCATTCATGGTAGTGCAATAATAACAACTTCATCAGTAAAAGGAAATTCTTGCTCCTCACATGTATCCTCTTATATCATGACTGTTAATTAAACCTGGTTAGTTGTTGTTTGTTGGTAGCACAAAATACACAGATTTACTATTTCAAAATGACCCTCTGAAAACCTGTAATGTTGTATTTTTGAGGCATTAAACGGAATATCAAAAAATTTTGTCAGCATGATTTGCCAAGATTTGTGAAAAAAACTTTAATTCAATCAGATTTTGCCGGAATAATAAAGTAGTTTGAGGATTAAATTATATTTTGCTCTAAAATGTCATTATTGAAGCCAACTATCAATGCAATGGTTTTGTGCTTATGGTTAATTTAAAAAAAAAAAAAAAAGAAGAAGAAGAAAAGATCCTTGAGACCAAAAAAAAAAAAAAAAGTAGGCCGCTATAGTCATTCCAAACCTGGAGGACTTGAGCTCAGAGATGCTGCAGATGTTTTATAGCTCTCTCCCGCCCTCTGGTGGAGCAGAAGGACACTTACATTAACGTCCTGCTTTCACTGCACCACTTACCCTCCTTAGTGAAGTTCAGGCCGACCTGAGGTCTCTGTCCTCATGGGGGATCTGTAGGATGAACAGAAAAGACATTAATATCGGCCATGGGTGAGGATGTTGCCTGAGCGTCTTCTGTAACGCAGCCCAAACGGAGTGCAGTGCAGTGGGGCCCCTCTGAAGCTATTGCCGACACCCTGTGCCTGCTCACATCTGGTACTAATCAAAGAAACTTACACAAACACACACATGCAGAGACACACACACACACTGGAGATCCTCCTCCAGAAAATCTCTCTCAACTCCTGAACTTCCGACATGACTGGGGTCAACACTTTCACTCTGGACCTATTAGTGCACAAACCCTGTGGAACAGGAGTAGCTCGAGGAGTTCTCTCATGCACACACACTCACATACACAATGCATTTTAGGCTCACTGCACAAAACTACCCACGCAAAGGCACTTCTAAACTGAGTGGTAATGAGAATGAATGGCTCCCAAACAGAGCGTGACTTTTCTTTTTACCTGAGCTAGAAATATGTCTACTAAAAAAAGTCCAATGAAACAGACTTTACAACATACTAGTGTGTTCATAAATGAGTAGACAAAAGCAAAAATTAAGCAACAGTGATTAGAAACAGAAAGTTATTGTTCATTCATAAGAGAGATTCTTTAGAAATATGCTGCCGCACCCTCCAATATCATAATAAGATCAATAATATATCCAAATGACATAAAGGAAGGTAAATGCAACTTGCTTGGTCTTAATAAGTGTTGCTTCTTTAAATGAATCTGAACACCCTGACAGTATGTTCACTTCTTCTTACTGCACCTCCACCAAAGCCGTGTTATAATACAATGAATTATGAATAACATTTTGACTTGTTACTGTGGAAAAAAAAAACTGTGAGGTAAATGTTTTCCATTTGGTTGCTTTGACTGTGCTGATAATAACCAAAAACACAAAATAATGAACAAATGAGCTCCCAGTCGGGGCATGGACAAAGAACATCTGAGGGTATTAGGAACAGTTTCTATTGGACCTGTGGGTCATGGGGGGGGGTTTCTACATATCCCATCAGATTGGTACTGTGAAGTTTATTGGACTGGTGGCAGAAAGTATCATCCATGTGAGTGCAAGACAGCTGGTTTCCTTGCAGAACACTGTATAGTTATACATATTGATAGCAACTTAAAATCGGGTGTAACATAAATGGTTAAATCGTTTACCTGGATTGATGTGTATGTTCTATATGAACCGTTTCCTGCTTACTAAAAAGTACTGCATCCATTCATGATGACACTGTTGCATTTGTTTTAAGGGTTCTCTGAAATGAAGAATAATAGGGAATCAATGATGTGCAGGTGAACCCTGGAAACTCTAACCTGCTTGTACACTGGCCGGCCAAAATATTCTATTATATAATTACTGCAGGGGCGATTATTTCACCCTGTTCCAGAGTGATGGGAGCATCACGGTAAGAAGAGAAGCAGATGAAGTGATGCAGCCATCATGTCTACCTACATCATGTACAAGCCAGTGAGGACACACTATGATCTGGGGTTGCTGCAGTTGTTCAAGTCTAGGTTCAGGTCTAGGTTCAGCAACATTACGGGCCCAAAGAATGAGGTCAGCTAATTACCTGAAAATAGTGAATGAGCAGGTTATTCCATCTTCCCTGATGGCACGGCCATATTCCACGCCAGTATTCATGGTTCTCAGGGGACATCATTTCCACCACAGAGTCCAGGCCTGAACCCCACGGAGAATCTTTGGGATGTGCTGGAGGATGGCAATAAATGTTGTGACATTGCAGAAGCTTCTAGAAACAATGACCACAGAGAATGCTGCTGCAATCACAGATAAAGGAGGTCCAACCAAATATCAGTGTGTGACTTTCTTTGCTAGCGACTTTTAAAATTACAAGAAAAAGAATAGAAATAAATAAACTATCGTCAAATTAATAACAATAAACATATAAAAATAAATGTTAATAACATAAGAATAATCCATAAATTAAATAAAAATACATTCATTAATTCAATCGATAAAATAAAAATAAATTAAAGGCTGTTTGTAGCAAATTTGCAAGACTTTGCATCAAGGGATTAAATCTGAGCTGTTGAGGTGTTATAACATACAAGGCTAGTATATGTCCTTGGACATCTTCTGTTTAACTTATACATGCTCCCTCTAGGTCAAATATTACAGAACTTTAACATTAATTATCACAGTTATGCAG
>JAOXYM010000003.1:33051366-33065802 GCA_028567055.1 Leptatherina wallacei | reverse complement strand
GGGGGGGGGGGGGGGGGGGGGGGGCGGGAGAAACTGCTGGAAATATGCGCTGACACTGAGTGCAATGCTCAAAGTCCATTCATTTGAAATGATAAACGCGCTTCCTCAATGAAATAAGTGTATTTCTCGACTCTGGACGCCTTTCTTAGAGCCTTCGAGCATTAATCCGTCTCTGAAACACATTTTGTCGCTCACTTGGACCGTCGAAAAGCTACTGCTTCCAAAAGATAATCCTCCACAATAGACCAACCCTTTGGATGCTTATTATGACAAAAGGAAAAAAAGGGGGTTCGTTTCTGCGTATGTGCTTAGATAAGAAAAGAAAAAAAACAAACGTGCACACACAGAAACTGGACTTGCATTAAGTGACGAAATAGTCGGTCGATGAGCCATGAATAAATGAAAAGGCTGCCGGCATTTATTACATTTATTCTTGCATTTGATTTTTTTTAAAAAGTGGAGGTGCTGGTATTAAGCCTTCGAAAAGACGACTCATATGAGGAAGCTGGACGTCGTAAATCAACCTACTCTTCTTTTTTTTGTGTGTGTGTGTGCAAAGTAGCTGGGCTCTTTTTTTGGCTTCGTTAGTACATTTGCCAACTGTTTAAAAATGCATTATTCATTTATTAGGGAAGAAAAAGGTCTTTAACTTTGATGCTGGAATGGGTTGCATGTTTGCTTGCTGGTAATATGTCAACAACTAAAAACAGCAGCTTCTTCTTGATCTGCATCTGGCAGCTGACAGTGAGATGGGACGGGGGACAGAGGACGAGCACAGGTCGCCACAAAGGCGTGAGCGCCGCAATAAACCCATCCTTTCTAAAAAAAGGGGGTGCAGTTTCATCGTGTGACCGCTAGGTGGGGGTAAAGTATCGGTCTTCCATTCTAAACAGTGATATTAGGCCATGATCGTGTCTATGTGCAGCGTCTTTATTATTCATTGCTGTCGATCTAATATGACAATGCGTTTAGAAAAAACAGTTTGCACATTGATTTATGGGTTTACAGTATATTTATTCCGAATCAAATGTAAAAGATGAGTAAAAAAAAAAAAAAAAAAAAAAAGTACACCCACAACTCTCAGAAAGCGAACAGTTACATACTTTTTTGTTTACAGTTCTATTAATTCATGTTAAAATCCCTACATTCAAGTCTTATATACAAACATGTACCATATATTAAAGATCTGTTCTTACAGGGAAATGCCACGTACCCTTATAAAAAAAAAAAAAAAAAAAACCCCACATTACATCCTTCATCATATACAGATATTTATGTGTACCTCGCACATGCTGCTTCTCTTTCCAGCAAGTCTGTCAGGAGCCCAGAAAAAGAAGTTGATAGGTATGGAATGATTGATTCAACTATGCTTTAGCTTGATGTACAGGATAATATTTGACATCAGTGGTGCACAAAAAACTGACATTAAAATATATCATTAAAAAAAAATCTCTAAAAGAATCACATGTTGGAATGCAACTAAATTGAAAGTTACACAAGAATTTCAATTTAGTCCACATTTATAGTGCAGTACTCTTTTTTTTTTTTTTTTTTTACAAGAGCTGGACCGTATCAGTATTCATTCATTCATTCAACAGAGAATATTACTGGGTACAGTACCACTAATTGCATTTAAACATATTTGCACAAACGTGCCCACATGCCCGTATGCATGTGGTACCACACAACGTAGACAGACCTGCACCAGACAGTGTGTATACAGTATTGTGACTAAAAAAAAAAAAGGAGGCATGCAGGTGTGTCAGAGTTCAAATTTCATGATGCAGCACATTGGATCAACATATACGAATCAAACTGTGATCATAAGAATAATATAAAGTTAACAAAAAAAAAAAACCTGAATGCATCATTGACAGTCTCCAAGCATCAACAACACTCCCTTACTTTCCTGAAGGTTTATATTTTGCCAGCTGAGACCGGATTATAGTGCCTAGATGCCAGCAAATATCTTGGTATTATTTTACTCTCCAATAGAGGGACTGGAATAGTCACAGTCAAGCTCAAGCCCAGTTGACCCTACATCAAATAGAAAATAAACGAAAAACTAACCTTTTTTTTTTTTCTTTTTAGAGTGCTGGGCTAAACCTGTGATTCTGACTACACCGTTATGTTTCTTATTTGCTTATCACATGCTCCAGTTTGGGGTTGACGAAGGAAAAGCCAGCAAATGCCTTTGGGTCCATGGAGTCTATCAGATTTTTGTCACCATAGGAGAGACGCGCCTTCTCATTGAGGAACTCACGATCAAAGTTGCTGCAGTCACTGGTGGATTTCTGTGGGTGGCAGGTCAGAATTTTCAGTTAGCTCAGACGTTATCAGTATATAATATGCATGGAATTAAGTCTAAACAAACAGTGCGGTGTAGTAGGAAGAAAAGGTGTTGGCTCATACCACTTTGGGCTTAAAAGGAGGGTCCACTTGTCTCTTTTCCAGTGCTGGCCAGCTAATGGTTTTAAAGAAGGCGTGTGCACGGAGGTCCCCCACCACACCCAACCTGCGATTGGGGTCTCGCTCAAACAACTGAAAACGAGACAAACAACTCATTTTATTACAAAAATGACACAAGAAAGTCCCTGTAATGCACCGACTCTGCATCAGTGTGTCTATTATTCACTTGTTCCAGCAGGCTCTTGGACTCCTTGGTGATCCATCGAGGGTAGTGAGGGACATCTGACCTGATGGAGTCAAACAACTCATCCTCGTCGTCGCCTTGGAAGGGCGACTGTCCAATCAGCATCTCGTACACCAGCACACCGAATGACCACCAGTCCACTGAGAACGTGTACTTTTGTCCAAGCAGGATCTGAGATGAGAAACAATTCAGCGTAAGAACAGGCACACCTGCCATTCACATGCATCCTGCTGTTCTCTAGTATTACACGGAGAATTGGGTGAAAATGCTGTCGTGCTTCTCAACAGACATCAACCAACCTCTGGTGCAATGTAGTCCGGTGTCCCACAAAAAGTGGTGGCCCTGTTTTCTGGAGTGACGTTCTCCTTACACATGCCGAAGTCTGCTATTTTTATGTGTCCGTCCTTGTCCAGCATCACATTGTCCAGCTTCAAATCTCTGCAGACAGACAGAAACACAATCAATGTCAATGTTCTTCTGATGCGGTGCGTTTTATTTGCAGTGAGGTAGCGTGAAATAAGATTAAATGTCCAGTCTAGCATGTTGTTGTTGTTGCAGTGCAGAGTGACTCTTGGCTCTTACCTGTAAATTATTCCATTTGAGTGGAGGAACTGGAGTCCAACTACTATCTCAGCAGCATAAAATCTAAATGAATAAATAAAAAAACAAACAGTTTTGTTATGATGAAGGTTATGCTCTGCTGCAACACCCAACGCTCTTCATATTGAACTCCGGCGTACTCACATGGCTCTGTTGAGATCGAAGCGGCCTTTGTCTTGAATGTGATACATCAAGTCACCTCCATTAAGATACTCCATTACAAAGAAGAGGTGCTCCTGTGCAAACAACACATTAGTGTCAGCTCAGTGTGGGACACAAATGAGACGTGCTGTGCGAAAGGGAATGAATGCATTAAGATAAAGCGAGCTTGAAGAGTGGCTTTTCACAAACGGCTGGGAATTGTCACTCTCGCTGCTACAGACCGAGTTCATTTCCCCCATCGGAGAACGAGCTCCGGTATAATTTACAAGCAGAGACGAACGTAAGGCGTGTGGCTCACTTTAGACTGGAACGTGGCGTAGAGGTGAGTGAGGAAGGGGTTGTCCCAGGCAAGAGCCAGGACTCTCTTCTCCACCATGGTGCACTCCACATCATCATCCATGAGAACTACGTCCTTCTTCAGAGCCTTCACAGCAAAGTACTGACCCTGTCCCTTCAACTCTGCCAGCAGCACCTGGACATGGCAGAAATGGTGTGATTATACAAGATCCAGGTACATCCTTGCAGGTCAGTAACAACGGGAACAAAGGCTGTCAAGCATCCATAGTGACAGATTAGCAGCTAACGCTCGTTTCTTATCTGAAAATTGTCATGCACTCTAACATCTGTGCATTGGAAGTCATTATAAAGCTTAATGTGGGCTGGGTTGTAATGATCTAGGGACTCATTATGTAGATGATAAATACTGCAGCAAACTACAGCTGCTGTGCAGTTAAAATGTAGTTTGAGAAGGTTATATACAGTCCTCTGATGAGAAAGGCAGCAAAAAAAAAATTGTCTAGTGCTTTCAGAATCCATTACAGGAAAATGCTGCTTCATCCACATGTGGAAATTATATTTTTTATTCCATGCTAAATTGAGGAAAAGTGATTTAAAAAAGAAAAAAAAGGTGAAGACCACAGGGTATACCTTGCCAAAGCTGCCCTTCCCCAGCACCTTGTGGAAGACCAGATGGTTGAGGTTGAGATGTACTCGGGGAGCTGTAACAGCAGCTGGGGCAGGGCTCACGCTCTTGCCGTCGCCCCCAGCTGTAAAAACAAACACTTTGAGTAAATGAATATGCAAACCTGCGTGCAAATCTTCATGCAAACTCGCCGAACATAGGAGGAGAAATTTAAAACAATGGGGGAGAAGCTCAATCTGATACAAAACTGGACTTCTACAACCATCTTACCAGTATCTGTCGCTGGTTTCCGGATGTCTTGATAAATCCCAATTTCATCTCCACTGGAGTTGTCGGACTTCTTCATAGATTTCTATGGTGGGAAAAAAAAAAAGGTATAATGAAACCGATTTGATACCCAGAATTAATAAAAAGAAAAAAAAGACACATAAACCCAGTAGTGTACAAACCTGGGAGACCTGAGACAGAGCCTCTGCCAGTAGTTTCTGGTTGATTCCGCACAGATTGGCCACTTTCTTCTGGCAATAACTGTGGACGTTCATCCCACAATCTAGCCAGCGTGGTTGCATTGGGAGAGCGGAGATGGGAACACACGGTGAGGAGTAAAAAGTTAAGCATTGAAGATGGCAGGAAAAAGGAAAAAGGACATAACATTTAATGTAGTTCAGGTGAAAAACAAAAAACTGATTGAATTCACCTTCACATTTAAGGCCCTGCTTGTAGAGCCCCCATAGCAGACTGCCACAGTGGTCACAGAACGTGGGGCTTTTGTAGTTGTATGCTTTGAAGCGATGTGGCATGTCAATCTTGAAGCGCTCCTTCTGGAACTACAGACACACAGGTAGCCATTAAACCCACAGCAATGAGGTTTCAGCTGCTTTTGTTATGGAGGTAAAAGTCTAATTGCACTGGTAACACATGAGGGCACGTCTCCACAGACTCCATTCATTAGGACTCCAATAGCAGAATAACGTTATAAAATCATAAAATACCAGAGGGCATATATAACCACACTTAAAACTACAGCTAGAGAAAGAAAAAGAAGATAACAATAGCCAGTGTTTGTAAAAGCAAAGAGAATTCATTGTCAATGCCAAACAGAAGGCTGATGATGGAAAACATGAACTTTGCTCACCATAGTGTCCCGACTGTTGGCGGCTGTTCCAGTGCACCTGCCGATAATCTTTTCGATGCATTTTTTGTGGATTGCTGCATTGCATTCTACGTGAAATAAACAGAGAGATGTTGCGTTAGCTGAGATGTTCGGATAATCTTAAATTATAAATGTGTAAAAAAAGTACAAAACGCCTTCAAAATGAAACAGAAACAAAGAAAAAAAACAAACACTCACGTCTGCACTTGTAACCTTGTTTGTTGAGCCCCCTATGTGGGATGTAAAAGAAAAAAAGAAAAAAAAGATTAAATGATTGTATTTTATGCCCCAACATGGCTGAAACAAAGAAATACTTTTCTGCAGACATTGCACTGGACTTAAGCACCCTCTGTGATTTTCTGTGTAATTTTGGTGATGTATTTTTGTTGGCATGGAGATACATTTCTGCAGAGTATTCCCCTCTACAAGCAGCAGCTTCCATAGTGTACATCAGTAGTTTTATATTTGTCAAAGGCAAACTGGAGGATATTTTCCATATGTTAGTCTGTAATGATAAGTGGCTTTAGAGTCACACTCTTATGCACAGGCTTAACAAACCATCAGACTTCCTCCTGCCCATCCTTAAAGGGATATTTAATGCTGTCATTTGGGGAGTTGGAAGAAGCGTGGCACACAAATTGGTTCTGCTTCCATAGTTGGAAGAGGACATGACAGTCTTGTGGGATTTTCCTTGTAAGCGATTCATTCTCAGAACGGTATTCCTGCAATTGTTTATAAATAAACAACACTGTTGCTGGGAAACAAGCAGTGCTACACATTAGCTGCCTCTCGATGGGTAAAGCACAGAGCAGAATCAAAACAAATCTATAGGTCGCTCCAAATATCTACATATTCAAAATCAATATATAAAGATATGGTACTCAAACAGTACAGACAGGAAGGAGTATTCACCACAAGATACTGCTAACATATAGAAACATATTAATGTCCCAGCTACTACTTTACAGCTCTGTTATAGCATTATGTGTTGCTTAGGATGGAATGAAATGGCATTATATAGAGGATGATAATAATAATAATAATAATAATAATAATAATAATAATAATAAATAACTCTGTTGAAATGTATTATTGTAAACTTATAGATTATATAAACATAATGATAATATTATTATGTTGGTATCACTGTTACCATTATTATTGTTAGTATGATTATAATTACTTCATAGTTCTGACAATAACGCATTCTTTAAGGAGATACTGATTGTATATACTGAATATTATTATTACTGTTGTTCTATCATAAGATGATGTAACTCCTCATGGTTATCAATAATGAATTTGATTATGGTATTATGACAGAATTGTTGTAAATTACTGAAGTGGGATTAGATAAGTTTATGCTTTCACTCCTTTTGAACTTTTGTGTTTAAAATTTTTGGTTTTATTTCCATTTTTATCTTTATATTTTGTCCTTGAACTCTCAAAAATCTCTGAAATTGAACATAAATAAAAACATACTGAAAGCTAAAAAGAGGCATTAGAGAGTGACAGCTGCCATGCAACAAAGGCTGGACTCAAACATCTTACCAGAGAAACTCTTTGCAGACAGAGCAGAAGGTCGGCTGGCCGAAGAAGGTGGCGCTGAACTCGTGGTTCTTGATGACGTGAACCTTTGGCTGCTTGAAGGCTCCTCTCCTCCTGTTCAGAGTCATCATGCCATCTTCAGGAACAGACTTCACCGACTGCTTAAATGATGCTAAAGGAGAAAAATCTAATCATTAGAACATCAGGAGGAATAAAATCTTCCCCAAAAAACACTGAATTTATTCATTATTCATTTTTTGATCTTTAAATTGACCTCCTCCTTTCTTTTATTTTCTTCTCCCACCGTAGACTTCATCACAAATCAGTTTCAGAGAAAAAAAAAAAAAAGCTTAAGAAGAGGAAAAGTCATGTGCTGGTGTTAAATGGAGGCTAAACACTGAAAGAACCCCTCCTGGATAAATGGCAAGTCAAAAGAGCGGGGGGCCAAAAGTCAATCTGAGAAGACGGCAAACGAAGCGTGAGAGCGGCAAACAAAGACAGAAACTGCATAAGAGATGGGAGGGTAGGCAGGGGGGTGGGGGTAGGGGGGGGGGGTTATAGAGACCATCCAAGAAGGAGCAACCTTAAAAGAGAAGACGGATAGATGGTGAAAAGTAGGAGGACGGATGTGTTGAGGGAGATAAACTAATATCCCATCTGCTATTCTGAGTGCATTTACATGCCCGGGCACTGCTTTGGTCAGGCGGGCCAAGGAAGTGGGAGGAAAAAAAAAAAAAAAGAGACTAACAGGGGAGGTAGACTTTGATTAGGGCTATTCACACATACCCAAAAGTATTCTGGGCTGCTTTACATGAAACCTGTAGAGCGAGTAAGAGTGAGACGACGGTGATCCCAAAATCTGCCACACCCACACAGAAACTCCATTAACCGGATGCATCACCGGGGCAGGTAAACATCAGAGGCTGACTGAACTACGGAGCTGCACCTTCAATCTAATTTGCCAATGCATCCCATCTTCAACACACAATTTAAATTAAATGGATCCAACAGCCTTTGAAGTTCGGCAGAATAACTTAATTTGAATCGGGTGTGTTGAAGCAGGGAAACATGGAAAACCTGCAGGATTCAGGCCCTGGAGGACTGAAGCTGGACACCCCTGCTGGAATGGCTGAAGTAGCTATTCATAATGAATAAATACACACACACACACACACACACACACACACACACACACACACACACACACACACACACAAATACTAATAATTAAATGTTTCCCTTTAGGATCTAAAACAACTGAACATTTTTGTCTAAACTTTTGTCCTATGAACCTTTCAGTATATTGCATCAGAAAAAAAGTACATTTCTAAATCAACATATGAGTTAAAGACTTTTATGGACCACATAGCCACACCTGAAGTCAGCGGAAGAAAACAGTGTGAGACATGAAATCAAATTATATTTATAAAGCACCTTTCAGGCCTGGGCAACTCAAAGTGCTTTACATATTAAAAACATATTTATGCATAAAAGAGAATTAAAACAGCCTTCACACACAAATATAGTAACAATATAAAAACACAATCATCATTATAATTTCTTACACACACAATCAAACACACACATGAAGATAAGAAAAAGTTAACTCCACCCAACGGCCCCCACCCCAGTCTTCACAAACATAAACTCTGGTCCCGAAAAAAAAAATAAAATAAAAAAAATAATAATATATATATTATTATTTATTAAAATAAACAAACATCTGGCTTGACGCTGCTGTGAGGAAACAATATCATGGGGATCCGTGCACACCGGGAACCAGCCCACCCAGGACCGCAGAAGGCGCCACCGCAGGACCACCCAGACCAGGGCAGGCTGGGGTCCCACCACAGCCACATGGCTGCAGCACAGGGCCCTCAGCCACCCTGGCAAGAGCAGTCACCATGGCAACGACCCTGCCAACTGAGCAGGCAAAGGCCCCGGCGTGGAGAATCCCCCGAGGAAACCACTGGAGTAAAAAAGGTAAAAGACAACAGGTAAGAGCAATAAAAAATAAAATGACAGATAAAAGGAGGTCATAAAAATGATGAACTAAAATAAAGTTAAATAATAAAAATACAATAAATGAATAGAAATGGTAATTAAAACAGTTAAATTAGTTAAAAATAAGTCTAAAAAGTTGATGATTAGATAAGCAAGAAAAGCAAAGACTAAACAAATGAAATAAAATTCAACTAAAAGCTAAGCTAAAAAAGTCTTGAGCCTCTTTTTAAAAACATTTACATGAAACCAGCATGCAGACAGGTAAGTGATGGGCAGCTGGTCCATAGTGTCAACTCGAACTTCCTTCCATGTGGATATGAACAGCAAACTGAGGGAAATGGAGATGATGGTGATGAGGAGGCATTTCTACCAGTAGAGGGCGACACACAACCACACTTATGGAGAAGGGATGGCATGTGCAAGTGAAGACCAGAGGAATTAGCTGAGGGGGTCATCCTAACACCCCTTCACAGAATACTATCCCCTTTCAGCCAGCCCACAACTCCCTGGTGGTCTAGTGGTTAGGATTCGGCGCTCTCACCGCCGCGGCCCGGGTTCGATTCCCGGTCAGGGAACATATCTTTTTGAAAACCTTATGAAAATATATTTTATATGTCAAAACATGTTTACTTGGCAAATGCTTCAAGTGTGTTCTTAACTTGTTTGACATGAACTGTTCACGTAAAAATAAAAAAGAAAGGTGTCGTATATGGAAATATCAGAATCTGAAGCTGACGACGGTTGTACATTTGCATGCAGAAGATTCAAGACAACCGTTAAGTACAAATTAAACCACATTCACAGTCACTCATTAACAGAAAATATTGATGCTCCTCTATGGAGGCATTTTATGATGAGATGTACCTGCATCGCTGTCCTCCAGGAAAAACTGCACAGCCATCTGAATTTTCCCTGAAGGATGCAGGTCAACCCAGAACTCAGCACGGCCATTGGTTTTGGAGCTTTTGCAGCGTTCTGCGAGCACACACACTCCTAGAGTGGCCTTGGCCAACGGCTCCTCTGTGCTCTGCATGAGGACCACTTCAAGGACACGCCCCTCATGGATGTGAGCATCAAAAGTGGACTTCCAAGAGGGATACATGGTGGGCTTCCTCTGGACCAAGGTCTTCCCTCGCTCTGTGAGAGAATGAAGATAATCCTTTACTGTTTCTGCTTCAGAACGGAAAGATGGTGGCCGTTTAGGAACATCTCGTCTCTACTTACTGCACTCCTGCTAAATTATTAATATACATAAATATATCTGCACATACCGGTACTGACAGACTCCTTCATCCTGACGGCACAGATGGGAGGGTCAGTCAGAGGCGTCAGGACGCCTGCGTCATAAGTATTGAGGGCGATACGAAGGAAGGGTGCCATGGCGACCACTCACCTAGGCCTCCTGGAAAAAC
Source organism: Leptatherina wallacei (assembly GCA_028567055.1). Taxonomy (NCBI): domain Eukaryota; kingdom Metazoa; phylum Chordata; class Actinopteri; order Atheriniformes; family Atherinidae; genus Leptatherina; species Leptatherina wallacei. Next base: position 33,055,348 of record JAOXYM010000003.1, on the reverse strand, counting down.
ATAGACCCACAATTAGAACAAAGACACACACAAAAGTTTCCCCACATACATATTCTTGTATTTGCATTGCTCAAGTTCTTTTACTTAAAACGAGAAGGAAGAGCGTCTATAGCCACCAGCAGCACCCTCAGATGTCAACGACAGAGGAAGTAGAGGTTTCCACAAGTTTGGAAACTACCGACCAGTAAAAGAGGGAAAAAGAAATGTGCACACAAGAGTCAGATGAATCAGTGAGAGGAACAGGGAAATCCAGATGAACAAACCAGATAGAAAGAAAAAAAGACAGACTTCATTTAACTTTCATTCTTGTAAAAGTTACCCATCATCTTTTTGCAGACTGTGGTACTGGGATGGATTCATACATTTAATTCCAAAAGTACTTCAACAGACAAAAAAAGCCTTGCAAAAGCAGCAACCGGCTTACTTCACTGAATTGCTCCACATAGTTGAAGTCGGCTCTCTGTGCGTTTCTGCACACTTCCTCTCAAACCTTGTGGGGAACAAACTGACTTTGCACAGTCATATTTGTTCAACAAGCTAAACTAGTATCAGGTCCCTTTAATGCATCTGGATACAATTAATTTTGTGGAGTTTTAATAAACTTCTATGTTCATAAATCAGTCCCAAAAACAATATTTTAAGCTGTTATACAGTAAAGAATATCATTACATACAGTATATATGAAACCCTTGAACTACAGGCAGTGTTAATGTATGCTGGGCACCGTCCCGAGGCATTCTGCTTAATGTTTAACATGCTGCTTCACAACACTTTCATTTCCAGATGTATTTTTAGTTATATAAAACACAATGCCCTCTAACAGGAACATCCCACAAGTAGAGACACTGTTCTTGAAGAGCCATTGTAATATAAGACTGAGAAATTCCAATTAAAAAGCCAGCCGGGGTACCCTCACGTAAAATGGAAACTGTTCCAATGCTTAATTAACCTTTTTTTTGTTATCAGGGCTGTTTCACACCAAAACAGTCCCAAATGCTTTGTGCATGACCCAAAGCACATTAGCCTGCATCATAAATCCCAGAGCAGCAACTAAAACCCTGAAGAATTCCTCAGAGAATTTCTAAATGGCATTTTTTGTGCTCTTTTTAAACCAACGCAGACCTGAGACTTGGTTAAAAACAACAACAAATAAAGAAATTGTCCATTTAAAACATTTTATTTTCCACCTTATGCAGAAACTAGAAACACAAAGTTGAGCAAATACTTGAGAAGTTCAACCTTCAACTTTGTTTTTGCCCTCATCTTTACCAATATTTAAAAAAAAAATGTTAATGTGTCTTGAAAGGTTAACGAAGACTAAAGAAAGAGGCAGCTGCAGCTCAGGAGGAAGCGCGTATTCTGCCAATCAGAAGGTTGGTGGTTTGATCTCTGGCTTCCTCAAGTGTCATTGGGCAAGACACTGAAGCCCACTTAGTTTCTGCTGTGTTCAACAGTGTTTACAAAAACCCATGTTATACAAGTGTGTGTGAGAGAATGGGTAAATGTGAGGCAAGTTTATGGGTAATGCACATTTCATATTTGAGACAATTCAAGGTGCTTTACATAAAACATTAGAATCATTACAGTGGGGTGCAGAAGAAGCATTAAAAAGTAGATAAATTAAATAAAATAAGAAAAAACAAGAAACCCTCAAGGAAGATATGATAAAAATGTACAGTAACTGTACCATTTACCAAACGTTGCACAAGCTAGTCCTCTCTTTGCAACTCATTTTAAAGTTTCAGATCCTCAATTAAAATAATCTTGCAGAGACGTGTGACACCTGCAATCTGAAGCAAAGCTTTTCTTTGTTACTTCACATATCTGAGACCTGTACTGGTCTCTGAGCACCAGCGTCATGTTTGAATATGTTTGCTGACTGATGGATAGGTGTGACGTGGAAACTTCTCGTTTATAACCAAGTCATCACTCATAGCGGATCAAGTTTGCTTGTGTTCAGGCACTTTTTCACCGTGTTTTGCTTGAGAAGTGACTGAACCAGAATGTGATGTAAAATATGTACAAGCACGCTGTGCAGCCAACAGAAGGAAAACTAGATGCTATTTTAAGCTCTGGCTGGATTAAAATCCTATTTTAGCTGACTGAGGGGAGGGGAAAACATCAGGGGGTAAATACTTGTGTTAACCAATATGTGCAGATACTGAAATAATGTAATTGTCGTGTAGTAAACGACAGACTTCTTTGCAGGATCTGTAGAGTACAAGAGGCAGTGATTCCCTATAGAAGCTGTTTTATAATGAGATATTCCTGGTATGCATGAGGTAGTGAGTAACAGTGACATTTCAGTGGCCCTTACCAAGGTGCACATTGTGTTGAAAACTTAATCAACTACTGCTTTAATGTTCCAGTGTAACCAATTAGCCCTTTTATACAATATGGCACACAAGCCTCAAGCACCTTAAATGTTTAGATTCTTATCCATCATGAGATATTATCAGGGAGATGTTGATCTGAAGACTCCTAAACAAGTGATTGTTTGACTGCTCTAAAGTCAAGTCAGGTGGGTTGAGAAGTTATTTGACGTCCCATAATACTTCCCATACATGCATACACAATGAAAAATGGGGAACAAAGTCATGCAGACTCGTACACGAGGAAGCATACATAAAATATATATTGTTAAAGTCCATTTCCAGTCTCAGACACTTCACTCATTCATTCTCTTGTGTACACAAACACAGACATTACATAGAAAAGAGAGCCTTGTTTCCCCAGAGAGAGTGGAAAAAATGAGTGCATGCAATTGGGGAGGGGGTGGGTAGAAGGAAAAAGGGCAAGAGAGAGGAAGAGAGAAAGAAAAAAAAACACACTACCCACTGGAGGGCAGGCCAGGGGACTTGAGGGGAAACCGGACTTATTTCCACTAAAATCAGCTGCGATGAAATAAGCAACCAGGGCAGATGGTCTCCGCAAGGAGCGACTACTAAAAGGGTACATTTACTGTCCCACTAGCCCGCATGCATTCCAGTGTAGGTTAACTTTGCACAGAACAATGAGATTCCATTTTAACTGACTGGAAATGGCGACAGTATGCGGAAAAAATGCCAAGATGTCCATAACATGCCTGTGTTACTAAATGCCACTTTACTTTATGGGAAAAGGCACTTGTCTGTCACATGAGATACCAGGAAGTTTATGAAGTGCAACTCCTAGATTAATGTGCTCTGTGTACAATACAATCAGATTTTTGTTGATTACAGTATTTTTTTCCCTTTTTTTAAAGTTGGGAGCAGGAAATAAGAGAAAGAATCAGATATCCTGGGAAATTTCTGCACACGAGGGACAAGGCTGAAAAACAAATACAGTGGTTGTTATCTTTGGGCCCTCGGGCAGAACTGTATAAAAACCAGACATGCCTCTGTGGGGAAAATCACCAGTGGGCTCAGGAACGCTTCTAACACTTGCAAAAAAAAAAAAAAACCATTGTCAGCGATTGGGTTTTATCAATGCAGTCACAAAGGACAGATTAATCATTACCACAGGGAAAATTAAAAAAATGCTTTTCCCTTTTGAAACATGTCACATGGTTTAACTTTGTTGACCCCGTTTTAAGCTTAGGTGTAGAAATCTGGTTATACTCATAACGATGACATAAAAAAATAAATAAATATCAACTTTTCTGCTACAGTGCTATCATTAAATGCAAGACAACAATGGAGAATGAAATGCATGTTATATAAAAGACAGGCTGTCATTAAAGTCATACATAAATTACAGGAGATATTCCTTAAGAGGAAGCACTGATCGAGCAGGTCTAACAGGCTGGGGAGCCTCTCTGCGTCTACCTTATCAGCAGATCTGAACACGACACGTCATGACAGAGAATAAGAATATAAAAACTTAAGAAGTCAGAGCACTGCATCTTTCAAGAAACTGTCATCTTACATTCTGCCACCTGGTTTAAGTAAAAGTAATTCTGGCTGTAGAACACAGCAAGATTTATGCTTTTTCATTTATATAT
>JAOXYM010000003.1:33022937-33038810 GCA_028567055.1 Leptatherina wallacei | reverse complement strand
GTTTTGCAGCCAGCACCTAGTGGAGGAGGGGGGAACTGCAATTTTTGGCACTTCCGCATAGGCTTCCTTTTTTCGAACGGCAGGTTGCCCATTGGTTGCAGGCCAAGTGGGACCTGCTAGATGTGATCTGGATGAAAGAGTGAAGTCAGTAATCATGAACTGATGATTACTGTGTGTGTTGCTGTAATCAGTTGTTCTGTTTTATATATTATCTTCTGCTTATTCTACACTGTTATTATACTGTATGTTGCATCTGAAAAGCAATAAAAAAAATAAACTACATGAAAAATAAACTGTCTCTTCATCTCTGTCTTGATGGTGGGACATTTTCGCACCAATGGTTGTAGATTATTTGTCATTTTTGTCTTTAAATCCCTGATTTCTCCAGCAGTTAACAGCTAAACAAAGAAAAATATGTTCTTAAATTTGCTCTGACTGTCAATTTATCAGTCATCTACAACATTTACCTGTTTGCTAGTTTTCATATGAAACAATAATAATAAACAATAGAAAGACAAACAAAAGAAACTCATTAAAAATAACATAGAAATCGAATAAAAATAAACAATAATTGAACTGAAACAACCAAATTAACTGATTAATTCAAAAATATTGCAATCAGTTGCAGTTCTTTGTAAAAACAAAGACATCATTGTGCACTTTGTATTGCTCCTTCATACCAAACATGACTTATTGTGTGGGGGGGGGGGGGAACACAGATTAGGCAAGAACTACTTCAGTCTTTCTTCTTCAAAAAAGCCATAAGAAAAATCACTTAATCCACTCATTCTCATAAAAAACCAACAAACTTTCTGTTCATCAAACTAAAAAAAACTGAAAATTGTTCAAATTATGTGCAGAGTTAAAATCGATCAATTTCCAAACATAATCCAAAAGTTTTTCCAATTAAAGGAGAGTAAATTCAGTTTAAGATGAACATACATGTAAAAAAAACACAACATAAATGATGTATAAGCTGCAGTGAAGACATGAAAACATGTCAAACAGGTTGATAAAAACAATAAAAATGGGCATAATTAAAATATATGAAATAATCATTGAGGTTTATTTAAAACAATGTATGTTGTGTATTGTGATTTATTACAGTATTATTAACATTTTGTTTTGTGGTTTATGATGTGCTAAGTATCCTGATGAAATGCTGTGAAAGTTTCAATATTTAGCCTTATCATACTGTAAGGATCATATTTGATATTGAGTTTATGAGACCTTTTGCATAACTTTATGGTAAAAACTTTGCCCCAAACCCTGTTGGACACAATCTGATACTAGTTTTCTGCCCCCTGGTGGTCACCTTTTGCACTACAATAATTTTGACATATCACACGGTAATAAAAGGTAAATATACAAAAATTATTTTTGTTAATTTTTTTAAAGCATTTTGTTAAAGGGCCAAATAAAGAAAAAATTAAACTTTTCTCCCCAGTTATTATGGATGAAAGGGATTGAACTAGTTCAGCATTTCACTTCATTCTATACTATGTTTTGACTTTCAAAGCTTTAATTCTATGTGTTAAATTTTCTCATTTTTGCTTGAAATTTAAAAAAATATTTCAAACAAAATAAAATAAAATATTTAGAAATATTTTAGAAATAAAATATGAAATAAAAAACAACAAAAAAAGAAAAGAAAAGAGCCAGAAAACGGCTGCGAGAGGCAGGATGAAACAGGAGAAAGTTTGGCTGGGTTCCTGTGAAGGAGTCACATGACTCATCCAGTGATGCCACTCCCTGGCCAATCAGTGGTCTGCAGTCTGTAGCTCTTGATGTGGATAGACTCCTAGGTTATCCTTTTTCTCACCTGGTGCCAAGACATATGTCCATTTATCCAGTTATTTTTTGTTTGTTTTAGAGTGCGGTCGAAGGGTGGGGCGGAGGTGCTCTATATCCTTTTAGTTTGTGTGTGTTGTTAAGAGAGTATGATTAGGCGTGTGTGCGCTTTGATTTGTGAGTGATTTATTTGTTTTCTAGGATGAAAAATCTGCTGTTTTTATTATGTGCTGCAGGAAAAGGGCTTTATAAATAATAATTGATTTGATTTGTCGACGCCATGCCTCTATGAGCTCTGGTGCTGACCTGCGTGCGGTGTGTTGATCGTCGGCTCTGAAGCTGTAGTAGAGCGTTTTCTTGTGGTACAAGTGAAAGACGTTACTGCTTTCTTCCCCCTCCGACCTTTCAGTCAGCTTGACGGTGAAGCCCTGCAGAGGTAGACTTTCTGAAGCCACTTTATCCTGAAGAAATAGAAGTTAAACATAAAAATTAAAGCCAAAATTGCCATCAAGAGCATTAAAAAAACATATTAAGAGTTTCATGATTCAAGAAGAGAAAAAGCATTTCAACTCCCAGATGCATACTTGTCAAAACAGCGAGAGAGAGAGCACAGAGAATCCCTGAATTAGTCGTTTAGTGTTCTGTCCATGAGGTTGAAAAAGGTTGAAAGTGGTGGGAAAGCATGTGATTTTGCCAGATATGCAGAGAGATGGATGAAGGCTGTGAGGAGTCACATCTTTTCTTGAGTGATAATGAGATGATGATAAAAATGTGAGTGTTTCGGGGCTGGTGCGGGAGACTCTGTGCCCCCTCACCTCACGGGCTGTGAAGGTGTAGAGCACCTTATCTTTGAGGAGGAACCACAGTCTTTTCCACCTTCTTTTGCTTTTCTTCCGACGCTGCAGGCTTCCGCTCATGGTGGAGCCCTCCACACCAAGCGTCACCTGATGACATTTGAAACCATTAGACACGGACATTAACCCAGAAGGACAGATGAAGTGGATACCTATAAAGTCAGGTGTCTATTTGAGGACGGCAGGACATATTTGCTGGAATCAATATGAGCTTAAAAAGGCCGAATGAAAGTCAGACTGAACCCTGGCAGCAGCTGCTGGGCACCATGCCGATCAGCTGTGAGGAATTCCTGAGATTTCTACGTAAGAGTCACTCCCTGGTGGTCTAGTGGTTAGGATTCGGCGCTCTCACCGCCGCGGCCCGGGTTCGATTCCTGGTCAGGGAACTTTATTTACTTACTGGACAAACAGTTGACCATGTGCCTAACATATGAGACTGCAGGCAGGTTTTATGTTGAGGAACAGGGTTAGTTGTAGTGTTTGACATTAAAATGCATGTTTGAATTAACGAAGACAAGTAAAGTAATCCACCTGACTGAGATTGGGGGTGCTCTTTCTGGATTTCCACAAACTCGGGGGCTGCAGACTCTGGAAGACAGCGGAGAGGGGACGACTGGCCCGGTTAGTCCGAGGGCTAGGGCTGGAGCTACCGCACGCCCCTGAAATGCTGCCACCTGCAGACATAAACAAAGTAATCATTTTGCTGAATAGAAATATTTGTTTTCACTGTATCTAGTGCAGGAGTGTCCAGAGTCGGTCCCTGAGGGCCTGGGTCCTGCAGGTTTTCAATGTTTCCAGCTGCAACACACCTGTCTCAACTTAAATGGATGCAACAGCCCATGAAGTTCTGCAAAATGACTCATTGTAGCCATCGAGGACCGGAGATGGACACCCCAGATCTAGTGTCTTCATTTTGAAATGAGAGGTCTCTACATGTGGAAAGTTATGATTCACCTCTTTTCCTGAGCTCAACATAGCAGTGGTCGCACACTTTGGCCACTCTGTCTTTGAGGTACTTCAGCGGGTATCTGTTTCTCGAACAAGCTCGACACACCACCTGCTCAGAGAGACAAAATCCACAGCTGGTTATCGTCTATGCCAGCGGAGATAACGGTAAAGTAATGTAGGTTCAGCTCAAACAGAAGCAGCCGTCAGAGTGCTGCGTATCTGACCTTGCCGCAGGCGTTACAGTGATGGCGTCTGAGCGTGAGGCTGAAGTCGGAGGTGCAGTTCATGCACATCATCACGTGAGAAACTGGCACCAGCACCGGCGCAGCTTCACCCAGGGCCATCCACAATTTCTCACGGGCCTGTTGGGACATTATTGGCAGGATGTTGAGAATGTTCAAAGGTGGCAGAGCAAAGATGGGTGTCAGACCTGTTAGTGTTTACTGGTGTACACACATTACCCAGCCACCTACTCTTCTCTTTTCAGTACAAAAATGATTGTCAACTGCAGTAAAAGGATATGGGTCGATAATGTTTGTGTGCCAATGCAGGTACATGTCTAAACTATATGTGAAATCCAACTTAATGTGTCACATTGTACTATATCCAACTTCTTACCTCACTGCAGGGTCCGCCGAATGTACAGAGTCCTGCAGCATGGTCCGCGATGGCTCGACTCAAAGTGTGGAACCAGTCCTCCCGTTCTCCGACCGAACTGGAGTAAAACGCAACCATCAACACAAGAAACGCTTCAGATATCCCGCATAGATCTGCTAATTGTCTGTTTTGCTGCTCACCTGGCGGAGAGAGTAATCGTGATGTCCGACACCTCGATCTTCAGACAATTTAGCACGTTGTCCAGCACAGGTTTGCTCACCTGAGTGTGAGGTACACAAACACGTCGTAGATTGGCAAAAAACCAACATAACAAAAAAAAACTTAAGATGAGATCGGACTTAGAAGAGAAGTTACGTTGACGCACCTTCATCCCTGACAGGGATAGGGTGTTTTTAAGCCTGTATTTCCCATCCTGCTGAGGGTAGGTGTACAGCATTATGTCGTTCATCTGATGAAGAACACACACACAAACATATACACAAAAATGTTTTACGAGCTATTAACAATATGCACACTAGAAAGACAATCATAACTTCAGCATGTAATACCTCCTGACTGACACAAGGAGGCAGTGTTACCCTAAAAGATGTGTCTAAAGCTCCATTGGAAAGCAACATTCAGAGCTCAACGACTTAAAGATTTGGTGTCTTTTCACAGCAGTCACAGGTCTGTGCATCCTGCCAGCACGGAATTCCCATGTATGCACACAAAACCAGACATTACTGTAAAAAGTGTTTATTTGTACGTGAGAATAAATGTATTCTAATCCCCCGAACCCACCGAGAGTCCATTGTGTTTTAAAAGGTATTTCATAACAGAGACAAAAGAAATGACATCATCGGTCACACCTAATGTGTGCTCTAAACATCCGCTGGGGCTGTACAGGCAGCATCCAGGAATTCTCCACCCTTGCTCCGGACTCCCGGCCTCCACTCACCCTCACAGCCTTCTCAGGCTACACTGAGAACCAGTTCTGGGTGGAACCAGCCACCTTAACCACAACAACAACACAAACAGTCCCAGTAAACTTTTCTTTGGCTGACTGGCTGGAGACAAAACAAAGCATGATAGCCAAGTTCTGAGCCCTGCCTGCACGACTTCTGGGCTGCAGCCACCGCAGCTCGTCTGCTCCACCCTGAGAAACCAAGCTCGAGTGCAGCATAAAGAAACTTCACAGGCTTTTACCCAGAAGGGAGACGTCCACGCGACCCCTTCACACATAAATGCGTTCACTCTTTCAACTGTGACATTTCAGCTCATCCTGTAAACCTTCACCTTCGTCACCTGCCTTTCACTCGCTCTCGCTTTCCTCTTGAAGCTGTCTAGCTATCCATCCTTCCATTCGCTTCTTTCTTTCACTCATTCGGCGAGCTTTTATTTCTTCTCTGAGCCCAGGCTTGTGACATGTTGCAGCTTTTCTCTGTCATAAAGGTGAGTGATGGTTTTTCATCTTCACCGTTCGGATTCTCTTTTCTTAAAAGCCAATAAATAACACCGGAGACACTGGAGCTGTCGCCTTCGAGGGAGAAAAATGGCTTTATAGACATAACAGCCTGCACGTATCAACCAACAACCGTTTTACTTGCATTGTTAATCTGCAATCCTGCTTAGAGAGAGACTGGCACACTGATGGAATAGAGAGAAAAAAATCCATAGAGCATACCTTATATTATGTATGAATTAAATGGGATAAGCCAAAAACCATAAATGCTGCTACTGCAGATATCATGCACAAACATAATTCTTAACATGAGACAGCACTGATTGCACATGGAACAATGGAGTGGGCTTCTCTATTTCACGTTGTGTGTTTGTGTAACACCCCCACCCCACCTCCGCCACCTCCTCCCTGCATTCTACAGGGTGTCTGGCCTTCACTTTGCTGTCAGTCCCCTCCCAATACACAGGAAGCCGGCATCCAGTGACCCACACCAAACATCCTGTAAGGAAGTGGGGCCCTCGAAAACAAGTTCTGAGAGGAGAAGAGCGGAGAGGGAGGCCCTTGCTGGATGGGTGCGGTGCTCAGTGGAGGTCTTACAGCCTTGGCCTCATGCCCCTCCACCCATAACCTCACCTGCCCCCACCCAACATTCCACGATATTTTTTTCACATCACGCCAGCTTTATTTTCTCTTTTGCTTAAATGATGTGGCAGGTGCCTCGTTCTGTTGTGCAGGCGCTCATGTTCTAAAGCAACTACTCTAACAAGTGTGCAGGTGGAACAGTCTTTGTCCAAATCTGCAGAAGTTCATTGTTAACTCTGATGGAGATGCAAAGTTTCTAAATATGCAAAGCTGATATCTAATGGATTTGAATGAAAACATCAGCATGGATTCAATTTTATCCATCATACTTTTATTCCACTAAATCAGCTCTGGTTGTTCTGTAACATACAAATTTACATCAAAGACGACCTTTGAGCATCCTGTTTGTCTAGCTAGCATAATCAGAGACGACATCGTCTCACTTCATATGTAAAAACCTGCTACGCTTTAACTCCAGGAAGCTTTGTGTCTGGGCTAGAAATCAATTTATTTTTTGGCTGAAATGACAAGAAAGATTTAAAAAAAAGTGTGCAAACTGGGATGAATTCTCTTCCAGTTGTTGGTTATGAGGTATCTGTTTAAAGACAACATAAAAAAATAGGAAAACAGAATATCTATAATAAACTATCAATCAGATTTGGTGTTTTTAGTGAAGTCCATCATTTTGCTCTAGTTGTTAACCGTATATATGAGACATTAAGACCACTGTCTTGTCAGTTCAACAGACATTAAGAGACGGTCAGCAGCTGGTGGGGTCTACCCAACAGCATTAAAATCGTCTCCTCCTTTTTTCCCATTAACAATAAAAGCTACTTGTTTGTTGCAGTTATTGAAGTTATATGTATATTTAACCAGCTGTTTGTCGATCTGCAAGCAGGATTACTCATAAACTACTGATTGTGATAAAACTTGGTCGGTGAATCATGGACAAATTAAGAATACATACATTTATGCAGATCTAATCTCAATCATTTTATTTAAATGCCAAAGAATGTGTCTTTCTAGTCTTCTAAGTTTTTTTTTCAACATTCGAATAATACCTTATATCAATTTTCTTCTTTTTCGCCCTTTATTTTAAGCCTATCACTTAATATTTAACAAGAAATAGACGGTATGCATCTTCTCATTCACATTTTGGTTGAAAAAATAATAAATATGATCGAATATGTTAAATGATCATTTTAAAGACGTGTTACGTAACTTTCCGACCTTAAAACTCTGCATTTTGGAGTCCTTTGATGACACATTGACATCTATCATGTGCATTTCAGGAGCCTTCACTTCCCAGCAGCGTGCAGAGGCTGAAGAAATTAAACTATCCAATTTTTTCATCTGGGACGTTGCAGCTGAGTTTCGCTTTACACACTGCGTCACACGCTAGCAGACGCATATAAACACACCGATCATTTTGAACGTGCACCGTGGCTGATTCAGCAAAGTAACACAAGAAGACATTATCAGACAAGAGTCTAGATAAGACTGTCTGTTGCTGGTTGGAGAGATCTCCCAGTACAGGCAGGATAAAGATGGATGCTGAATTAGCCGTCGATGGGGGGGGGGAGAAAATTACACATGTTCTGTAGCGCATCTTTAAAAGTCATGATGCTGTGGGTGTGAAAAGGTAAAAGGACACAAATATTACCAGGAACAAGTGTCGCGGCTGCCTGCTTTTCCTTGAGACCTTCATGAGTGTCCCCTCTTTGACAAATATCTGTCAAAAGAAACAAACATTCAAGTTTTTGAAAAGACTTATGATGCTGCATATCCATCGGATTGATGTTAGAGGGCAATGTGTTGCTGTGCTTCACAGTGAAACCCGTCACGTTGTCAGATACGACCAGATGATGCTCACCCTTCCAGGCTTCAGAAGGTCCCTCTTCCCCTTCATGCTGTACTCTATGTGGACCAGACGCAACAAGTTCTCCTGCAAGAGGAAGGAAGCAAAGCGCTGAAGAGAATTTATCTGGAGATTAAAATAATCCCTGTTTGTGAATGAAAGCGCAGAAAGGATGGGACTCTGAAAGGGGAATGGAGAGGAAGAGATAGAAGGACTGTGTGTTTCCACTGTCTTGTCAGCTTGCATGTGTCTGCACCGGCGCGTAAGGACAAAGTCTGATAAACTGGGGAAGCAAGCCAAAGAGACACGGGGGAGTTTGACAGTGTGAGAGGCAGTGAGAGACATGAGGAGAGGGTTTGTGAATTATCTCCATTAACTGGTCATGTTTGATGGGGGGGGGGGGGTGTAAGTCATGTCCACCCTCACACTGCTCCCTTTGTAATGACACACCTGGGGCTTTCTGATGACATCATTTCTCCTCGCCCCTTGCGTTAATCGCCAAAAAGGGATAGACCTCTCCTATACTCCAGCGAGTTGTTAGAAGAGGGATTTATACCGAGGCTGTCTAACTTCTTCACGCTTGAAAATTGCTCTTTCAAGCCGTGTATAAAGAGAAATGCTTGGCAGTGGGTTTGCCAAACTAAGCATGAGCTAACCCAGTGAATGTGAACACATGGGGTGTATTTAGAGAAAACTCACCCCCTGTTTCAGATTGTCATTGGCCTGGTCTGCCACCCCGGACACGATCACCAAGGCAGCTGCGACGCAAACAAGACAAAACATAGAGGACTTGAATTAAAAAAAAAAAGGGAACTCATCGGCTGTGATGCAACAACTGGGCTCAGACAAGCATGCATGTACAAGCATTCATAGGCCTGTCGCAAAAAGCAATAAGTTAATTAATTGTAAGCTAAGAAGAGCACAATAAGTTTGCTGGCCAAAATAATTTCATTTGTTCTCTCTCTCTCTCTCTCTCTCTCTCTCTCTCTCTCTCTCTTTGAACCCTCTTATTTCTTGCAGTGATCTCTCGTGTCGTACTTGACAGCCGCGTGGTCTCGTACGATACCACAGACTGTAGCATGGTATTTTTTTGTTGCTACTTCTTTGTTTACAGAGGTCCTAACTTGCAGTTATGCTGGTTTTCCCTGTCTGAGCCCCATGTTTAAATATTTTCAAGGCCAATTTTGTTTAAAGGCTTTATTATCTATCATTTTTATCATTATCATTATTAATGAGACTGAAAGTCCATTCTATTTATTTATTTATTTTTTTTTTAATTTCTTCCAGTTCCAGTGAAAATGAAAGTTTTTTGATCTTTGAAAGATTGTACCTGCATTTTTATGGCATTATCATTAAAATGGTAAAATTGAAAATGGTCTCAGTAGCACAATATTATCGTTTATTGCAATAATTTCTGAGACAATTATTTTGCACAGTAAAATGTGTTATCGTGACATTAACCCTTAAGAAAAAAGCAAGAGAGAAATGTTTCTTTGCATTTTCTCTTGAAGAAGAAAAAAACGAATAAATGTTTTTTAGCAAATAGTTGAGATAAAAGTTAATGATAAAGTAATGACAGTGAAATTAATTGTCTCAGAAATTATTGCGATAAACGATAATATTGAGCTAAATGATGATGTTGTCATTTTGAGACCATTTTCAACTAATATAATGATAATGCCATAATTATGCACGTACACCCTTTCAACGATAAATAAACTTTCATTTCTATAGTAAAAAACATTCACTGGATCTGGAAGAATATTTAAATAACTAAACAAAAACAATAAATAGAAGCGACTCTCAGTCTCATTAATAATGAGTGAAAACCAAACACAACCAAAAACTATAAATATGATAGATAATGAAGTCTCTGTAAATAAAACTACCAGTTAGTACCTCTACAAACAGAAACGTAGCAACAAAAATATACCATGCTACACTCTGTGGTATCGTATGACAAGATGAGACCTTTTGTAATTAAATCTTCAGTAAAAAAGAGAGAAACAAATTAAAATTATTGCGGCCAGCAAATTTATTGCACTCAGTTTTTCTTACCTTGCAATTAATTGACTTATCGCTTGTTGCGACAGGCCTAGGCTAATAACTAAAAAAGCTTTATGTATATGGCTCAACTTACCCTGGGTGTCCTCATACTCCTTAGAATCAGGAGAGAGGTTGTTCAGGTAGTCTGGAGAAAACAGAACAAATACCTGATCTTAACCTTCCTTACTTACATGTAGTAGTTGTACTCTGATCATTAACAACACTAATAAACAAAATGACCGAAATCTAGCAAAAATTTCTGGCTTGCTTGAAAGATGTTTATGTGCATTTATCACCTGTGAGCAGCATTCGATACTGAAGTACTCTCACGACAACCTGGAGCAGCTGGTGCTTCATTGGGATTTCACTTTCTTCTGGGCCTCTTGTCTGCACACACATAAAGACACTCATTATATTTCTAAACAACAGTTATTTGAATTTTAAATCCATTCATGAGGAGGTTATCTGGTTGTTTCTACACACACACACACATATATATATATATATATATATATATTTATTTATTTTTTTTTCAAATAAGGTTGACAGCTTTAATTCCACATTACATGCCAAGGTCAAAAGTAAGCAAGGTCTCCCTGTCAGGGTGACCTTCACGCACACAAAAACCAGGACGGCTCCCATTCTTCCGCTTGGTGCAGTCATTTGCGGGTGAAAGGGGACAGGCGGTGGCACTATCAACGAGAGCTTTTGAAAATCAATCGGGATCTAATTGCCTCTGACAGGTATTTATGCCCTGAGCGGTAGAGGAGCAGTGGGGGTCTGGGATTCATGCACGCACGTGCGCACATGCACACACATACGCGGTCTATCCTAATCTAATGAAGTCCAATCCGTCATTAGGAGAGGTACAGATAGAACCCTGCAGGAAACAACATGTTCATCCTATTTACACCAGACTCGTGTGTATAATGTGTTGATGATACATCCTTCACACATGTGCACAGACTCTCACTGAGGTCGGTGGTGAACTAGTGAAAAATATTCACCTTCTCTTTTGATTTATCTTTCTTTTTTTTTCTTTATTTCAGCAAAAGGAGATTCCATCCCTTCTCTGTCTCCTCTCTTTCCACCTTTCACCTGACTTCCGCACAATAAGCAGCTCCACATTATCAACCCTGCTTGTTTTCCGCTCTCCTCAAGTATCACTTGTAAATTGTCATCCAATTGACACTTGTTCAGAGGAAGTGGCTTTCCATAGCTGGTAATTAGCGTTGGTTTTTGTCTGAGCGAGTGAGCTAAATGGAGAAGGAGAGAAGAAAGAGCGTGTGATGCCTTGTGCTGGGAGATAAACACAGGCACATGCACGGGCAAACAAATACACCTCTCACACTCTGTCGCGGCTAGCTGATTTGCAGCCTGCGCACACACAACCGATCTAATTGGGGAGTTGTAAAGGAGGTTGCTTCTCTAATTAGCTTCTGTCTGCCTCATTGCCCAGCTGCCTTTACAAGCAATTCCCCCCATCGCTCTCCTCCTCTATCGCTCTCTGTCCACCTGCTGCACAGCTTCCTCCTGGAGAAAACACCGAGGCTTTACACGAACCCGGACTGCGGCATGAATATAAATACAAACTCAAGTGTTTTGGAGAATAATTTCATAAACCCAGTTTTCTTAGGATCCAAACAATCTGTGTGTGCTCCTGCAAAACAATCAGACGAAAGAACCACAGAGTTCACAAACACGCTCACACTTTGGGGACACACGCGTGCACGCGGCGCTGTGCTGGCCAATGTTTATAGATGGAGCAGTAAACAGGCAACTGGCTGTTGAGAGGAGGCTGTAATCCTGTAAGGGTCGAGCTCTGATCTGATCAGGGACTGGGGCTACTTCATCACTGTCATCACCACATCCACAATGAAATTACTACCACTTATACAGCAGGACTTTGGCTGGGAGCGGGAAAAAGGTAAGTGAGCAAGAAAACGGGAAGGGAAAGAGGTGTTGAGGGAGGAGTGGTCTGAATGCTCGAAACTGAGGAGAAAACATCCGACCAACAATCACGACAGTAACAGCGAGCGGCGTGGAGAAGTGCTCCTTCAAGCACTCCCAACATCGGCCGCGCATACAGATAAATGACCATGACCACGCTCAGTGGAAGGTATACTGTATCTTGTGACCTACACACCCGTCTTTGCTCTCCCTCAGCCCTCCTTCTGGCTCATTACAGCGGGGTCACACACACACCATTCACCTCCCAAAGCAGTACTTTAAAAACAACAGGGCATCCATCACACTCATGTAATACCCTGGTGTTGGAAAGAGGGAAGGACAGACCCAAGACTACAACGCTTATATGCAATCTTTGAAACACAAACACTGTATGCAAGGTGGGACGGGTGGGTGGGGCGGTGGGGGGGATTGAATATGCTTTTAGATGATGAGTCACAATCAAAAATAATGAGAGAAAACAAATCCAGCTATTTCTTTTCCCACTTTCATCACTATAGCCCTTCATAGCTGCTGCAGGTGGCTGTTAGTGCTTTGTGATGCCATAAAAGAGGTTTACATCAATTTCTTGCAGCTAAAATAGAACTAGGCCATTAAGAGCTAAATGTTTCCAAGTGTGGAAACAAGCTGTAGGGTACCAAAGGCCAGTGCTCCAGCTAAGGTTTTCTGGGAGGACGCAGCTGTTAATGAATATTCATGAGGCGAGACAGTTGGTGACTTGTCCGTTCGCCTTTCTTATCAAACTAAAAGCGTTGGAACCAATGTGTCAGCCGCTCACAGCGAATCAGCAGACAACGTGGAGCTGGCGGATTTGCATACATTGGATAGAAAGGTGCTGAGTTGAATTAGCAGCTTTATTTGGAACCACCATAATGTAAGCAGCAGGGTGTGAAGCACATAATATGTGAGGAAACGATTGCAGTATCTGGATTATCCCATCTGGTTGAATTTTTTTTTCCAGGGTGGCTTATGAGCTGCAGTGTTTTTACATTTCTATTGATCAGGTTAAACATGAAGTCATATCAAGTTAAAAGTCATTTGTAGGGGTGGGAGAAAAAATAGATTAACATAAATATTGTGATCTTTTGCTTCACAATTTTTTAAATTATTTTTTGTAAAAAAAAAAATATATTTTTTTTTCAAAAATATGTTTAAATTTTTTTTTTCAAAAATTTTCTTTTTCAATTTTTTTAAAATATTTTTTACTTGTCTTGTCGGGCATTATAGCAGCAGAATCATGGTCCGGCTACTCTGTTGTGTTCTCCAAATTTAAATGCTTCATTTTCAGCTGTTCCAAATATGTTCCTGCTGAATAAATCCTAAAAACTGACACGCATGTAGTGGTTTTTGGGGGAATATGGTTCCTGATTCAATTTTTTCACATGTTCTGGGGTTAAAAAAAGCAAACTAAAAATAACAAAAATTGGCAATATCGAAGGATCGCAATTGAAATCGAATCGGCACACAAAAAATCGTAAAAGAATTGAATCGGGAGGAAAGTATGGTCCCAGCCCTCGTTATCTGTACTGTTATCAGCATGGATTGCACATGTCCAAGTATAAAGTATTAATTAAGTGAAAAGGAACATAATTTGGTGACATCTGTGATGGCATTAGGTAGAACCTTTGCTGATCCCCTCACCAAAATCCCACTTTTGCATTCTCCGGTAACTACAACAGGAGAAGGGGCTCATGCTTAGCAAAGAATGAGTATTTGTAGTTGAGTGGGAAGAAAACATGTGAGCACGAGGGGAGAAAGTTTATGTCCATGAGGAGGAGTGAAGGGTTTAGAAAGGCCATTATCTCCCAGTGGAAGCTGGAGGACAAAAATATAAGTTGAGAACTGCTGAATGTGTGCCAGGGGAAATACCAGGTCTGATCTCTGCTCTGGAAACACCCACAAGGCTTTACTTTCCCTCCACAAGCATGGAAAGAGAACCCGAGATTTTAATGTGT
Source organism: Leptatherina wallacei (assembly GCA_028567055.1). Taxonomy (NCBI): domain Eukaryota; kingdom Metazoa; phylum Chordata; class Actinopteri; order Atheriniformes; family Atherinidae; genus Leptatherina; species Leptatherina wallacei. The sequence continues at coordinate 33,024,749 of JAOXYM010000003.1, read as the reverse complement.
GACTGTGAAAAATACTTCCTCCAGCTCCCATCTTAAGGAGGATCCTTATAATAATTAAACACTTCATCCCCACTCGCTCGGCACGGTTGAATTATAAAAACGTACAAACAAGAAGACTTGGCAGCAGACGCTCTCACCTCAAATTTCTTGACGATGTTGGCAAAAGCCGGGTTGTTTCTGCAGCTCTCCTCCAGTAACGACATGCTGCGGTCATACTCGGAGATGTAAGTGTCAAACACCCCAAACTCCTCACGACGGCTCAAGATGACATCCACCATCTTCTGGCTCTCCTCCCTTTCACAGAGAAAAACAGAAGCGTTTAAGGGAGTTTTCATTAATCAATTAAAGCGGATGGAGTCCTTCCAAAAAATCCAAAGACTGGAATGTGCAGAGCACTCCAAAAATCTGTCATTCCATTTGCTTTTCTATGACACTGCATAGAAATGAGGTCTAATTTTTAATCACGGCTGCACCCTGAGACCATGGCCATATTTTCAGAAGAAATGTATCCAAAGAAAAAGAAGAATTGCTCCACAATAATAAGGTTCATGTCCTTGTGCATGACCTTGGTGTCTAGGAACATCTAGGAACTTTAGAGAATGTTTTATTGTTTTATTTTCCACAGCCTAGCCAGCAGCAAAGCATCTTACCACTGACTAATACGCTCCTCCAGCTCAGTTAAGATGCTGCTGTGGAGGTTGTAGACCTGCGGGAGCACGCCCAGTATCTCATTCAACCTCTGCTCTTCCAGGACCGGCTCCCCTTCCTCATCCACCGCCTCCGTCACTGCTGACCTAAAGTCCTGCACGAGAGAGGGTAAACAGGATTTGTGAGAAGACATTTTTAAGAAGACAAAGGTGTGGGTTGGAAAGGAAAAACATGGAATGAAGGAAATGGTTGTGAGGAGGGAGGGAGGGAGGGAGGGAGGGAGGGAGGGAGAGCAGGAGAAATGAAAAGCCCAGAGGAATGAGGAATGAAAAGAAAAATGGAAGGAAGGTCAGATCCTCTTAAACATCCTTCCTGCCACCCTCCCTTCATATAATCTCAGCGCTTTGGGCTCCGTCCAGGCATTCAGGAAAGGTGGCCCCGCTTGCATAAGTGCTGCACACCAGGTGTTGCTGCATAATGACCTTACTCAATGACACAATGCCGCTTTGTACTATAACCCCCACTTTTCATTTCTCTGTAGACAAGAGGCTAGAAAATCACTGATATGCAGTTAATTTGGCTCCTTTGAAGTGCATTCAGTGCACATAAAACATGTGCAACGGGCATTAATAGCTGCAGTGTCATTGACTAAAGAGACTAATATGATGAGTTATGGCACAATCAAGTGAAAGACCAGGGGAGAGGTAATTTCTCTACTCTGCAAATGAACTCCAAAAGTATCTGAAAGTAGATGAATCATTATAAAGTGTCAGCGTGCTTTGAGAAATATCAGTTTTCTGTGCGAGCAGAACTGAGGCAAACGAATGTCACGCTGTGTAGCGAGCTATGTTGTCTCTGAGGGGTAACTGTCAGCGGCCCATCAATTCCAAGTCTGCGTGAAGCACAGACGTAAAACAAATAGAGACGTCCCAGTCGGCTGGTACATGATGTGGTAGCACCGGGCGCTTCAGATCATGTGATTCATCATGCACGAGTTGCTATTCATCACGTCTGCTGTGATAAAGAATAGACAGTTTTCTACTTGACTCTGTCTCCCAGGTAACACACAAGCACACATCCACTCAGATCCATGAATGAGGATACCGTCACCCCCCCCCCCCCCCCCCCCCCCCCCCCCCCCCCCCCCCCCCCCCCCCCCCCGCC
>JAOXYM010000003.1:33004287-33016052 GCA_028567055.1 Leptatherina wallacei | reverse complement strand
GGGGCGGTGTGGTGTCGGCTGAATGAAGGCTGAGCCGGGCTGGGCTGAGTAGGTGCTAGTGTGAAAGGGGCAATAGTGGTATGATCCTAACCCTTCCTCCTACGGAAGTGACCGCATGGTGTGCCCATCAAAATAAACATTCAGCTCTCTTTAGACAGGAATCGGTTCTTCTCGTTCACTACAAAGAATCGACTCTCAGAGCTGGCTTGTTAATGAGCGACACATCACAACAATGAATAATTCATCATGCATTCACACTACCGTGTAATGATTGTTTACCCATGATGCCTTAAACAGCCCCCTGAGCCGTCAGGACAGTAGCAGGCTTTTAAAAGACTAAAGGTTAACAGAGTTACCCGCTGGACTTAATTTCCATTCAGACCTCTCTCTCTCTCTCTCTCTCTCTCTCTCTCTCTCTCTCTCTCTCCTACACACAAACACCGATCAACCTTATTGGGTGGGCTGGCGAAAGCACCTACGGCCCATTACTCATGGTTGAACTCAGAGCAGACAGGTCATCCTAGCCTGGGCTCCTGGGTGATGCACTGAAGGAAAGAAAAACTGGAGGGACTGTTCTCTGAACTCATTCTTCAGCTCTGATTTATCATACAATCTATCAAATGACCATGGGCAAGTCTCTGCTGAGAAGTTTCACCTTCACCTTTTCATCTTCAAGCACAAACATCACCGCGTTCTCAATTATTTATGTTTCACAGAAAGGAAGATTGTGCTAAAAATTGCTATAAATGGATCAAATTTGTAAAAAAAAAAAAAGTCTTTGCCCACCTCAGATCTTCTAGTTTGCCACATTTAAAGCAGCGAATAAAAGTTTGTGTTATTGTAATGCAGAAAACTTCTTACAGGAGCATCAAGGCAATACTTTCCTGTTAGCTGACAACATGACAAAGTTAAATCTACTGTGTCAAATTCAAAGAAGGACTCAATGACTCTCTGGTAAAAGAACAAGTACACAGTTAACTTGATGGTGTGTGTAATATCTAACTCAATTGAGCTAAACACAGGATAGGGAAATATACATCAGGACAAGCCTTTTCTCCCATGTAATGGCACGATTAGAGGAAATGGGACCAGCATGGGTTCATTAGCTTGCTAACCATAGATAACTGGGATACCAATGAGGGGGAAATAATAGTATTTAGGCAGTTTTTAACTGTTTTTAGTGAGGCTAGATAGACTCTGGTTTTTGTGGGGCTATGGTAAGAAATAATTTGCGAAGACTGGCTACAATGGGATTTTTCTTAGGATTGTGATAAGGTTGTGATTCAGGGCTACAAATACAAGCGTTATTATCTCATCTGGGACATCGCATAGTTTCAGTAGAGCACAGCAAGACAGAAAGTTCTCTGCAAAGGCTGTTAATTTTACATGGAGCAGCACATCACTCTTAATACATTTATGCTGATGTGGGGATCTTGATCCATGTGTTACCCTCTGCACTCACGGTGAAAGAGCTTTACTTATCTCAGAGAGGTAATTTTCTGCTGAAAAGACATTTAGAAAAGACTGTAGTCACCAGTGAAATGGCATTCACAACTGGTCCAATCATAGGTGAGTATCTGAAGACACTAGCATCTGTACAGTGAAGATATCTGATGTGTAACTAATGGAAGACGAAGTTAGAATAACTTTGGTATTCAGCCAAAGATGTTCAATACGGAAGTGTAATGCATTCACTTGAAAAAGACAATTTTTTTCTGAATTAATGAGTTAACTAGGATATAATGAGGCGATATTAACAGGTTACTTCTAAACTTCTGTTTCCTCCAAGTTGCTGAGTTTCATTCAGTTTCACACATCAGGAGATTCTCCCGTCTCTAAGTTATGTTGTTATAGTCTGTCGACCTTGCGTAGACACTTGGGGGGGGGGGGGGGGGGGGGGGGGGGGAGGGATCCCGTCTTACAGATTCCAATAAAGTAAAACCTTGAAAATGTTCCTATTGGTCCAGATCATTTTGAACCTCATATACCATCCAGTTTACAGAGCTAGCATTGATACAAGCTGAATTTATTCAATATTCAAATTGTTAATGATTTGTTAATAATGCCAGCAAGCAGCGTACATTATCCTGTAAAACACACTGCTGTGTTTTCAAATGATCTTGTTGATTCAGAAAAACAGAGCTTTCTTTTTTAAGCTAATGCAATACTTTTGCATAACTCAAGGCTACAACACAACTGCAATGTTGAGTTCAATATTTCCCCTCTTTACAATAAATAAAAACCCATAAATGTAGTTCAATATGAACGACATGTTGTATGAAACATTAAACATATTGAAATGAACCACAACATTGTGAAGTAGATCATTTCTCTATTTCTCTAATCTATTTTCTCTCCCCATTCAATAGCAGCCTGACCCTGCCGTTACAATATCCGATCCCTATAAAGAGGTTTTTAAGTACTGCACAGCCTTGATAGCACTCTCTAATGTCTACAGATTGCTTCATACAACACCAGATTTACCGTGCACATGAAGACAGAAAGAAGACGTTCACATTGGCTCAGCAACAGCAGACATGGTATTCCTGACTGAACTACACCTCATTCAAAGGAAGGTATCAAAGCCTCCACCCCATAACAGCGACCCCCCTTCCTCCCACCTTATCTATCCTCCCTCTTTTCTCCACCTCCCTACCTCCCACCGAGGGCCCCACCCTGGTTGTGCATTTCCTGTAAACAGGCTGGTGGGAAGCTCCTGGGCTAGATGCTTCCTCCCCAGGGATGACCTGGCTGTGACCTCGGAGAGACTGGCACCAGGCCTGGCGAGCCAGAGACACACCCTGTCCACCACCTCGCTGCACAGCACACCGCCCAGTACAACAATGTGCTTAAGATGGCTCCCTCATCACTTTTAACACTAACATAACAGTGGGTGGAGGTGGGGTTTTAAAGGCCATGCCAGGACATTGTCATCACGCTTAAGAGGTTTGTGTTGAACTCTTAGTAGCAAAAATGAAGCCAAAGGGTAAGCCAGGGATATACAGCTCTTTAAACATTAACAGTACCACGATAAACATAGAAATAATAAATAATCTTAGAGTGTGGCACAGCAGCATAGTTCCATTACTGTAAGTCTGCTTAAAGCTGAACGGCTTAAAGTTGACATAAAGGACACAGAATGATCTCTTAGCTAAGCAAAAGACTCAAATCCTCAACTTTCTAAGATAAAATGCCTTTTTTTAAATTATCCTGCTCTCATTTGTTGCTGCATGGCTGCCTGGCAACGACAGTTCTGCTGAGCATGCATCCTCAGCAGCAGCTTCATCTTTGATAAAGCAGCACAGAGATGTAACTTAGTTGGCTTGCACATACATGCACCTACAGTACACACACACACCTGCAAACGAGCACTTTGGTTTTGGATTGGGATGAATCATTAGCGTGGCTTTTGTTTATCCATTGTACTCTATTGTAGGTTGCTAATTAGCGTTTCTCTTTGCCTGGTTTGAATGTTTGTGTTAACATAGCATCTAAACACTGGTGTACATTAATCACACGAGTAGAAACAAGTCAAGCCCGCTGGACAGCAGCTTTGTAAGCTCTCCTTAAAATGCATGTCTGCGACTGCAGGCACAACCCTTTTATGTGCAGTTTTCTGAGGCCATTTGGTCATTTTCCTCACCACAAAAATCCACTTGTTCCTCAGAAGGTCTGCAGCCATGCTGAGTTAAATGTGTTCCCAATAAATTACTGTCATCCTCATCTGAGTGACCTTCTACAGCAGTCAGATGTAAAAGGGTTTAGAGCAAAATGTACTCACAAAAGCAAGAAAAAAACTGTTTTCTTTTTTTTACATGTGTGCATTGGCACATCTAAGCGTGCATATATGCACTCTTTTCACAAGTGCCTCTTTCTAAAGAGTGCCCCTGGTAACAGGAGCATCTCCAGTGGGAATGTAGTGAAGGCATGGTGACAGGATGGATAGGCCCTTTGCATCCTTGTGGGCTGTGCGAGACCTCAAGTACACAATAACCCACACTGATAACATCCCTATAACACAAAGAACTTGCACCAAATAATTGTTGTCTAGGAAATGGGAAGCTCTCAAATTCAGAGATATATGTTCAAGGTTTACTGGGTCGCCGCAAAGTGACAGTTGGGAAATTGTGATTCAGTCCATACTTTTATACAGTGTGCTGCTTTCTCTAAGTCATATAAACCAGAGGTTGAAGCATTTTCTCCAGTGGCAAGCAGCTACTAAGCACAGAATCTGCTAAAAATAACCATATAATAAACTAAAGTTATGTGCTCATCAATCATAAACTAAGGCCATCACAAAATGAAAAATAGAAAAAAACAAACAAAAAAACCCCAAAACAAATCAAGGCAGAAGCTTCCTGAATCAAGATGATCATGGGAGCTCCTCATAATGACCCATCCCTCTGACTGCACAGAGGTCATCAAACACAACTTTTTATTAAGACTACGGGGGGAAGACTGTGCTCTGTAATGACTCAAGCTGTGGCCCAGGCTGGGATAATTTCGTACAGTCTGATCGTGGTGACTACTCACTCCATCACACACTGCAGTAAATCCTGGAACCCCTCAAGGGCTCTGTGAAAGAGAAACACTCAAGAGAAAGCTACTTTAATAAAAGCCCTCCTAAACTTAAACATCAGTGTCAGGTTGGGGGGAGCAATTACACCAGAAACTTCTCTTGCTTTATTTCTATTGTTCATAGAAGACATCCTATCATTCTGCTTTATCGTTATAAACCTTTTTTTCTGCTCCTTCCTATTAACACCTCCTCTCCTCTGGTGCTCTCACTTTCTTTTTTATCCTCCTCCACTTCAACGTGTGAAACAGCTCCCCCCCTCCTCCACCCATTTCTTCACTTTTAATTGCATCCATAATGACTTTTGCTAATGTGTACGAGCCGCACTCGGCGAGCTACCTCATCGCCTTTACCTGTCCTATCGCGTCAGACTTGCGTAGGATGCAGCGGCACCAGATGTGACCTCTAAATTTGCTGATTGAAAAGCACAAGTAAGCTCTCCCACAAGCACTGTCCGTCTTCCCAAAGCCAGCGATGCTTGACACAACAGGCTGCTCGTTTCTCACACAGAACACTTCCTGAACAAGAGGGGGACCCGATTGCACTCATCCGTAGGATTCTTGCTCATCCGAGATACGGTAAAGTGTGAGAATATCTATCAGCGACACAAAGGTCGAGATTGCCTTCTAGAGTGAATGAGTATGGCCAAAGAAAATCATCTGACTAGTTTACAAGGCATTTAAGATAAAAGCTTTCTCACATCATGCAATTTATTATAAACTGACGCAACACTATGACTGATCATTAATAAGAAATGTATTATGAGCTTATTACATTAAACTCATCTGACAAAGATGCTGTAAATGCTGTATTACTGCTTATTGAAACTGGTTGGTCTTTAAATGGCTTGTTTTGTCGATCCTGCAGATATAACAGATAACTATGGCAACCATTTACTTTTGACTTCACGTTTGTGTCAGAACCTGCTTTAAAATGCATTGCCGAATACATTTTCTTAAAAATAGAAAAAAAAGGGCGTTCTGCTTATCAAGTTATTGATTTTTAGACTAATTTCACAAGAACCACTCATCTATGTAATGCAGGTGAACAGAATTCCATCTGAAATGCTCATAGCCTTAAAATATATTACCTTCATCCTTGTAGCTGGTTGCTTATATGCCATGTTTAGCTTAACTTCACTATATTTTTCCTTTCTACAGTTTTCTGTTGAACACATTCTTGTGATACCACAGCAGTCGAGGCCGCAAACAAGCGGACTTGATTGCAAGAGTTTAAACACTGTAGACCAGAGATGTGCAAAGTTAGTCCTTCAGGTTTTGGATGTTCCCTGCTGCAGCACAGAGAATCAGATTAATGGGTCAATATGAATTGGACCGAACTTGACGACAAGCTGTTGAGGAGAACAATTTAATTTGAATCAGATGTGTTGGAGCTGAAAACATCTGCGACCCTCGAGCACCAGAGTTGCCCATCCCTGCTGTAGACCATTAATTACATGAACAGCATGGCCACCTGTAATCACATATGCCATGTGGACAGATGATAAACCCAAAAGCAGAGTAATAAACCAAGAGTACAGATTTACATCCAAGACCCAAGATCAGCTTTTAAGCACACAGGTGTTTTTTTCTTGGAAAATATTACCAAAGCTGAGCTCAAAGTTGGTCAGAAAACTACAGAGTGCCACTCTACATGTAGGTTTCGTATTCAGTCCCTCTATCACGACAGCTACACACATCACCATGCAGATGGGATGCAATGGACAATGATATTTCTTAAAAGCAAAGAAAACAAAAGAAATGAACTATTGTACTTACCTTTCAGTGTCTGTTTTTGATGACTGGGGCTTGCTTTCAATCCCAGGGAAGCTGTTCATATCCACATAGCCATCATTTTCATTACAGGGAACTGTTGTGCGGCTTGGATTCTCAAAAAACTCTGTAACAGTGTGGGATCTGACCGGTCTGCCTGGAATCTGGATGTTCTCGTAGTCTGAGCTCATGGCTGGGATGTTTTCATAGTCTGAGGTATCTGCACTGGGAAATGAGATTGAGCGAGGTTTGGTCAAAGGTAGCGGCATGACAGAGCGGCGAGAGCGCTCCTCAAAGGACTCTACTCGGGAGACACTCCTGCCATAAGCTTTAGGGTCTCCCTTTCTCCTGTGTTGGTCTTTGTAGAGGACAAAGGAAGATGGGAGGTCCGAAGGGTGCTGCTGGGGGTTCACCATGCGGGACTGGAGTTGGGGAGAGCTGCCAGTGCTTCTGCGATCAAGCTCTACGACTCTCAAAGGGCCATGGTGACTGGACTCAGAGGAAGAGCGTGAGGAGCGAACACTTCCATCACTAAAACCCTTTGAATCCGCCTTCTTCTTGAACTTGAATGCCAGAAAGCGTTTGATTGAGGTCTTCTTCTTCTTAGGTATTTCACTGGGTTCATGCTGGATCAGGAGGGCTGGTGAACTTTTAGTCACCGGTCTTTTAGTGATGTATGCTAGCTCAAAAGGTGGAGGTATGTCCACTAGAGAGGTTGGTGTGGAAACGCCGCTGGATGACTGATGGCTGCGCTGAGAGAAGCTTCCAGAAGAGGTTATGACACATGGAAGGGAAAGGGTGTCATCTTTCCTCTTTATCCTGATCTCATCCCTCAGCAAGTGGTTCTTATCTGTTGAGGTGGTCAATCCTGGACCCTCTGCAGAGCGAGAGTATAGCAAGAAGCGACGAGACTTCACCGGTGGAATTACAGAGTTGACTCTTGGCTGCTGTGATTGGCTGAGAGGTTCGCTGTTCCTGTCCAAGGCTACAGTGCAGTAGTCATGAGTCTGGTATTCTGTCCCGGTTTCTTCTGGGACAGTTTCTGGGACATAACCTGGAATCTTTCCAGAATAGGATCGTGATCTTGTGACGATAGTCTTTCGATCAAGAGCCACAAAGTTCTCTCCTTCCGAGTCAAACCCAGCTTCTTCGTATATATGTTCTTCACTGTCTGAGTCTGTGTCTTCATAGTAAGGCACAATATGGCAGTCCAGTTCTTCAATGTCTTCTTCAAAGGCCTCAGTGGTGTGGGCAAACACCACCCTGTTGGTGAGCTCTGGGGTGCGGCCCAGGTCTAGGTCAACTGGCACTGTTATGTTGCACAACCTGAGGCGAGGCTGGCAGCTTTTCCTCTGGCCGCGGAAAGCCTGCTCTCTCTGAGCCGTCCTCTCTTTTGCACTTTTTACTCGGATATGTTTCTTTCCCGTGTCCTCCTCTTCATCCTCATCACCTATCTCGACATAATCCTCGGACGAGACACATTCAGATTGATCAAAGTTTTCATCGTTTGGGCATAGTGAATCGTCAATGTTTGCATATTCATCTGCTGACTCGTTGTCTTTTTCTTTGTCATTCGCCTGTTCAGCGCCCTCCTCAGACTGTTCTGTGAGGGCTTGTTTGTCTTCCAGTTTGTCCACATCATCTGATGACACATAGTAGGGTTCCTGGTTCGAGGCACCTTGTGTTTCAGCTTCATTTGCAGCTGAAGTCTTATCATCGTCATCATCATCATCATCATCATCATCTTGGTTCCACTCAGGGTCAGCTGTGCCGCTTACATCTCCTGGAACAGCCCCTATGACAGAATAAGGCCCGAACACATCCTCAGTACTGGCTGTAAATCGAAAACAGCCAGAGACGTCCTTGGTGGCTCTTTCTGGTTGCCAGACCTCTGTATCCCCCGTTTCGGCTGGATCACATGATTCACATGTATCACTTGCATCATCTGTGGGCCCAATCACATCGTAGGGATATTCCTCAGTTACAGTTGGAAGCACACTGAATCCAAATGCAAAACCCCCAGCTTCGATTTCAGTCTCATTTGTGAGTAGGCAACCGTGCATATCTTCACTTTGCTCTATATGTGCTTCATTAGATCCAGTATCTTTGTTCTCACCACCATAACTGAAGGACTGTGTTTGATTAGGGTTTTTTCTTTCTGCATATTCATCTGAATGTCCTGTAGGGCAACGAAATACTTCAGTCTTTTTAGTACATTGCTGTTCCTCTTCTTTCTCTGGTTCAGTTGAAGGAAGTGAAGGCGGCGATGCATTTTCATCATCTGTGTGGTCGCCAACTCCAGGCTGAATCAAGTCGTTATCAGTGTTTTCATCTTCAGTAGTGTCGATCAAATCATCAGCTTTGACTGTGTCCTCAGAGCCTAAACTGTCTACATCACCATCATCCTCTAATGTTTCTTCCTTTTCTGTTCCCACCACAGATTCTCCCTCTGCTATACTTTCTTTGTTATTTCCTCCTGTGCTACTGTCACTAACCCCTTCCTCTGCCTCTTTTTTCTCCTCTTTGTGATTCTCCTCTGCCATTTCATGGAGATCCCCGTTCTCCCCATCAGAGTGATCCAGTTCTCCGTTAATGAAGCTCTGTCGAGGGCTGGGCTCTCCATGAGGCTGATACAGGGGTCTGGGCTTGGGAGCGACAGGAGGTTTTGGGCCATGGATAGGAGGACAAGGTTTTGACATCAGCTTGGACTGCACTTTGATGGTGAGATGACTGCGGACCTTTGGTCGAGGGACTTGCAGGGGATTCTGAAAATCTGTGCAAGGAGAGCGAAAGAAAATGAAAAGTTACTTGAGTACGTTTTACTGTTTACTGACTACCTAAGATTACATAAGGATAAAAATGTGGCCCATGCTTTCTGTCCTGGCTGCTGAGAGGAAGCAGTGTCCAGTACAGGCAGGCTGTGACAAGGAGAGAGATGCAGGGGACACTATCAGCAGGAAAAACAACAGAGCCACCGAGTACTTGGAGGAGGAACAATAACATCTCCGTCTGGGAAATGACACATAAAGATTGGGTGTTTATAGAAGGATTGGATAAATAATCGATTCAACTTTCAAGATGATGTAAACTATGTCCACTGCTTTGAAATGGCAACATATTGAATTATTAAGTGTTTTTCCCCCAACAACCTTTTTCCCAACTTTGGGGAAGTAAAAAAAAGAAAAAAAAAGAAAGTTAAATCAGTACAGAAACACCGATTATGAAATTTAGACTTGTCATGGAACACGCCCATTCGTAACAAAGTGTGTACACCCCTGGTTTTCCTGTTATTTAGTACCTGCCCTGACGCACATCCTATTAAACCCTGCGTGCACTCGGGTTATCTCTTCTTATTTCGCTAAGTCCTTCTACCACTGCTTTGTTCTTACTCATTCCAGTTCTCCAGGCATCAGTTTCTTGAGAGGCTGGAGTCCCCTGACGGCTATATATCACATTCTCCAAAACCTTAATGAATTTTTTCTAATATTAGCATGACAACACTCTTGTTTTCAAGAACTCCGGGTTCATTAACCAGTCCAGCTGAGCCTCAGTGAAGGGCTCCACACAGGATGTCCATAGGGGGGAAGGACATTAACAGCGAGGCCCCCCATCACACCTCCATAAACCTCTCTAGGATTACGCATATTCGCAATACAAATGGACTTCCTTCTTCTCATTCTTCCCCGCTTCTCACGCACTTAGACACACACAAACACAACCACACATATAAGTACGCACAGTCTGTTATTTCTTTCTGAAAAAAGGTCCTTTGAGTGCGCCAAAGAACAATAAAAGAGAGGAGAGAAAACAAGAATCCCAGTCTGACAAAGCACCCAACTGCACACAACAGGATGTGAATTATGCAACAAGAATTCAATTAAAACAAATGTTTGAAAAACAAAGGAAGAGATAGACACTGGGACCTTGACTGTGCCAAACTTACAGGATATGATTTCACTCTGCGTTCTGACTTTGAATGTCACCCATCAAACCATAACAACCAGTCTGAAATCTGGTGACAACATTTGAGAGTAAACTAAAACTAGTTTTCATCATCACAGTAGAGATTTTGTTTGAGAAAAGCAACACAAGAACAGCTCTTAACCTCGTGGACTTGGGAAAATTGACACAACTCTTCCATACAGAAAGTCTGGCCCAGTTTCAATGCTAAAATGTTTTAATCTCAACCCATACATAGATCTGTAATGGAGGATACTTGACATTATTCCTGGACTTCCACAGAGAAACATACAGCTACAGAATGGGTTTTAATCACATCAGTGTTTGCATGTCATTCATCTAACTAAAACAGATATTTCAGGAGTAGCGTCATCAGTAGCTGCATGGAAACTTGTTGAAATTAAACCTTAGCCATCTCTAACACCAAGATGAAATGCAGGCTAACTTTCATCAATAAACACCACCATCTTTTTCTTTCTAACATAAAACATTTAAAGTTTGCTTTTGGGACTCTTGTCGCCTACATCACAGATTTTCAACCAACCTGCATTCATTGTGGGACATCATCATCCACGGCAGCCTACTGTTGTCCACATTTCCCCGTCAAAGCAGTTTGTCCCTCCACCTCCAAAAACGCGTAAACTTAATCCAAATACATGGCGAACATAGAGAGAGAATCAAGTTGTGAGAAAGGAGTCATCATCTTGCTCTTCTTCGGCAGACTCGCGCAGGTGCTTCTTTTCTTCCCGCAGAGCGTGAAGTGGAGCTCTCCAGCTCTCAGTCCGCGTGCATCTCCACTCCTCCTCCTGTTACAGAGCACTGGTGCGCTCCTGTGCGTGTGGAAACGGGAGGTGCTATTTGGCGCTTCCTGAGGCTGGACCTTCACGGCGCGCGAGCCACTCAAGATATGTTTCCCTTTTCTTATCCCACCCCCCTTTTCTGTGCCCACCATTCACTCATAGTACTTTTCTTCTTATACCCAATCCTGTTTTGTTTCTGGTCATACATGTGTTCAAACAGCCCATATAATTACAAAAACAGGATCAACTGGAGGTCACCAAATCTCCCAAAACAAAAGGGGATTTGCTTCAAGTATAAAGCTGTAAGCCACAATTGATGTCCAATTCATTTTCCAATGCCCAGATTTAATTCTTTAGCTGCTCTGCAGAGAATATTACTACCTTAATGACAGCTGTCCATGTGTTCATGTGTGCACAGCATGTGGTCATTCAATAGCATACCACTGATAACTATTGAAACCTTAGGAAGCCGCTCAGCTGTCTGTTGTGCTTCAAAAGACTGCATCATCTTTGCATTTTATATGAGATAGTCAGAAATCGGGCCGCTTTCTCACAGCTGAATCCACTATGTTTTGCTCATCACGGCAGTGGAAGTGGTCAGCAGCACGAAGTTCCTGGGGGTGCACATTACGGACAAACTCACCTGGTCTGTGAACA
>JAOXYM010000003.1:32905371-32920086 GCA_028567055.1 Leptatherina wallacei | reverse complement strand
TCGCCTGATACTTGCTGGGATAGGCTCCAGCCCACCCGCGACCCTACGTGGATTAAGCGGTACAGAAAATGGATGGAGTTAAAAAAAAAAAGCAGCGGCAGGAGAGAGGCATCAATATTACAGAATGTCTTGAGTAGAGAGGGGAACAAAACCCGGTGAAATGTGGGCGGGTGTGTGTCATCTAATAGTGTCTCGTTTCCGTTACACCTTTCCATCCATCTTCTAGCGCTGAGGGACACTGACTTTTAACGGCCCTTTATTGCTTTATTAGAGTGCGGCAGATTTACAGTCTGGACCGTGCCTCTGTCTGTCAGCTGCGTCGGCCCAAACTGGCTGTCAAGGCTTTAAACGACAGACGTAGATAAGAAAGGAGGGACTGGGCCTCACTCTTGTTGTGTTAGTGAGCTAATGTTTATTAGGTTGTTAGTGTCTGCACTTTTTTCCATCTTAATAAAACGTGTAACAACCTCTTCCCATCCTCTGCTTTAGTGAAGGAGGCTGTTAAAACACTTTAATGAGACTTTTTGCAAAATGGGAAAGTGACAGGTACATTCAGCACAGTTCAGCCATGAAACAGGAGTGGCCTGTGGAAATTTGTGCATTACTGTGTGTGTGTGTTTATAGACACACATGGAATAGAACAATGATGTGTCTCTGTGAATGGAGTCTGCTGTTGTGTTTGCAGCCAGCTGCAGAGGTGAGTCCAGACTCCTGGGAGTGTCTAGTCGCCTGCTTAGACACATGAAACACGCGCTGGGACTCTGATAATTTCTGACTTTTATCCACAAAAGAGACTGGACAAGGGAGGGGAGGAGAAAGGGAGCAGATGTAGTGCAGAGGAAGGGATGGGGAGGCGAGTTGGTGGAGGGAAAATTAGATAGGAGACAAAAAGCAACCTTGAAAAACTCCAAAGAATAGAGACACAAAAATAGATGAATTTTCAACCCTATTGAACATGCACCCCCCTCCCCCCCCCCCTTCCCTCAAACACACACACATGCACACACACATGTCTCGGTCACCGGATCCTGAGACGATGGCATGGGCAACAAGGTGGGATTTAGACTTAAGTGCAGACCGATCAATTGAGCTGTAATGGTACCTTAGTGCCAAGGCCATTCTCTGAACTCTGCAGTCAATACCACGGTCAGGTAATGGTCCTGAATTCAGACTTTCACTCACAACTCTCCTTCCTCCCTTTCTCCCACTTGGCCATTTAAGCAAACAGAGCATTTTTCACTTATTTGCTTGTCACAAGTCTCTGAGAAGCCTTCTCACCTGTCCCCCATGTAAAATATTAGGAACGGTGTGTTATAAAACAGTGATCGTAATTATATCTCCTTCGTTTAACAAGTGATAAAGAAAAAATAAATCTTTGGATATGATCACAATTTGCTCTTGGGGGGTATTGACTTTGCAATAGACAGAAAACAATTTCAGAAGAGAAAGCAGGAATTCATCTGCATGCTGATAAAGTGTGGAGAGAAGAGAAATACAAAGCTAGATACTGTAGGAATGGATTGTGAGAGAGATTCGAGGAGGAACAAACAAGAAGCAGAAAAACAAAATGCTGCAGATGAAGATTACAGATAAGTGTAAAAAGCTTATGAATACTGCAGTATCTTCAGTTTGCATGTTGTGCTTGTGTAATTTAGTGCATTTGTTTATGCACACACACCAGCGCTACCTGCCCAGCGACCCAAACGAAATGGCAAGGAGCAACATGCTGAAATGGTTTAGCGCTGGAAGCATGCAAGAAGCGGCACATTACACAGCCTGACTGAATGTTAATACTGTGCATATCGGCAGAAATCTGAAACGCTTCACATAAGATTCCACCGGGCTTTGTGCATTTGCCCGTTTCATTTTCAATATCTTTCCGCCTTAGGGAGAAGCACTTTGTTTTACACTGATATGCTTTTTGTCTGCTCAGTCTGCATCTAGGTAGAGAAAATCAGCATAGAGAGATACTGGTGTGCAGCTTGTGTGGCCTTCAATCATATTCTCTTCTTCTGTTTGATTTTCCCACACAAACGCACTCTGGAGTGGAACTGATGAATATGTTAATATATATGCTAAATCTATGTATTTCTACTTTTGCTTGATCTAATTTGAAGAGTTTTACAAAGATTGGATCACAAGTATTCAACAAAGAAAACTATTTTTGCAAAAAGGTTTCATAACAGAAGTCTTGAAAAAAACTTACACTTTTTGCCATTAGGTACCAAAATGGTACCTCTCATAAGTGTTTTAAAAATGTAATATATAGTTGTCTTTGTTTTATCTATTTTTTTCACTTTTTTTTCATCAGATATTTTTAGACCCAACCATAGATATAAAAATCTTATTTGAAAATGTGTACTTTAAGATTTGTATGCCCTTTGTGACACAAGAAACCCAGATTTTTGAAAATGAAAAAGACACTAAATGTGCATTATAATATATGAGGATTATAGTGTATCAAAAATATATATTCATACTGGAGTCAATGGGACCAAATCAGTCCAGAGGTAAAGAGTGTTGTCTCCTATTCTAAACAAAATCCAATAAAGGGGATCATGGAATTTTAAACATAAAACAAAATAAATATTCTGGTCAAGTTACATATTGTTAGCCTTTAAATTGAAGCAGATATTGAAAATCAAAAACGTGAAATAAGCAGAAAGTAAACATTTGGTCCTCGAAGGTTAAAGCTATCCTCGAATGCAACTTCATATATTCTAACCAACTAAACAGTTTGAGTCTTTGATTGATAATTTGTTCAAGGTTCTTAAGAAATATAACCAAAAATAGGTGACATTAAACCTCGGGTTTATCTGCAGTGTTTAATTAATCATGAGGAAGATTTACCTTTAACCCATGACCCAGGTGGCAGTATGCAAACTGCTTTCACCGGCGTAACATCATACTCGGCTTAGTCTTATACCAGACTGTGTAATTGCACTGATAGTTCACAGCGCAACAGAAAACTGTTTCATAATCACATCTCAAAAACTGCAAGAAAGCTCAGAAGATTGTGAATATATTTAAGAATCAAAGCAGTTAGCTGAAAGATGTAAAAGGTGATAGGAAGGGTTGATGATGGCATTAAATTGCAAATTATCTTGTTAAAGAGCCATAATCAGCACTCAGCGTTGTTGTGGTTGGTCAGAGTTAAGTATAAAAACACTATGTTTTAAATGTGGATAAAAGTACCTGTTACATGTTTTCCTGGGACACTAACGTGGGATACTTAACAAAGAAAAAGCAAAAACTAATCACTCAGTCGCATCCCACAGTGCAGTGTTTGACAGACAAACAGTGCAATGCTTTGCTTATGGACCTGTGTTTGCACTGGAGCTAATGTTTAATGAAGCACTATAGCGAGTATAAACATTAATTGTGTTATTTTTAGCAGTGAGCATGATGAGAAAGCTCAGCAGATTGTGGATATGTTGAAGAATCAAAGCATTTTCGCTACAAGGTGATGAAAACTCTCGGGCTTCACCAGACTGATCATTATCATCAATCCCTGCACATGACTCATGAGGTAAAATCAGTCGTTGTTTGTAGCTAAACTACCTTTCTAAAGAGTCTGAAACAGACTTGAGCAGATACAAATCCCATTGTTTCTGTCACCATGTAGGAAAAGTAAAGCAGAGATATTCACATAAACCTGATGATGAACACTTTTACATACTAAACAGGTGACTCTGAGGTTATCAAGTAAATGTGCGGTTCCTATTCCTCGCAGTTTTGCTGAACAGGAACTTCCTGTCCTGCACTGACGAAAGATATAATCTCTGTGAGTGACAAACAGCGCAGTGCCAGCGACAGCCACACCATGTTGGAAGTGTTTTATTTCTGATGCCTGCTTCTTGCAGATGAGGTCAGAGATTGTGTGCAGAAGAGTAATTTAACAAATTCGTGTGTGTGTGTATGCGTTTGCTTGAGATGCTGCGTGGATGCTCGTAAAGGGCCGGCAGATGATGCTGTTCGGATGCAGGGCACACAGGCATATATAGCTGTGGCGGAGGTAGGATTGCCTCGATGCATGTCAATGCGTCCCCGTGTCAGTCCTGTGTGATTACCGCAAGAAATGACACAACTCAGCCTTTTGGCCCTCAGACACACACAGGGAGAGGAGATGGAGAGGGTGATAAAGAAGGAGGGATAATTTTAGAAGAGGTGTTATTTCATGTTCTCAGATAATCTTGAGCGTGCCTTTGCTCTATTTACTAACATATGTGTGTGTGTGTGTGTGTTTGTGTGTGTGTTTGTGAGTGTGTGTGTGTGTGAAAGTGTTCTTTCTGCTGCTAAATTCAACAGCTCCACATGGGCATGATGGCCAGCTGAGCCCTCCATGCACGCCTCTGCTCACATTTAGCACCCAAGGACCATTTTGGTGACTTGCATCTTTTGCATAGAAGTGTGTTTGCATGTGCGTGAGATTGTGTCTCCCTCAACTTGAGTATAAATTGTTTCTCTTTTTCTTAAATTTTTTACAAATTTGTCAATCTTTTCTAAACCCGCACTCTGTGGTATGTGTGAGACCCAATGGAGGTGACAACATGTCTCTGACTGATGGGATGTTTTGTCCCCAGAGTCCCAGTGAGCTGCAACAAGGGACCACATATACACCCACACCCACCCACCTACACAAGCACACAAACACACACACACTTATACAATCACACACACTTGCACAACTGTGCTCTTTTAATGAGTGTATCAGAGAACAAAGCTGATAGAAATGCATGCCATGGCTCAGCCTTTAAAAAGGGAATAAGAAATAGGCTTCTGTGTAGCCATGCAGCATGCCTAATCACTCCTCACAGCACTTGCACCTTGCATACTCTTACATACTGTAGTGGAATAAAACACTCACACCTCTGACACACACATTTGCGAATTTGTACCTTGCACAAAAATTTGAAAACACAAATGCGATCTAAGACGCACAAACACATGAATATTTTATGTATGAGTCTCGGTGCGACAGTCGATCTGCTGAGGCGTTCACACATCGGAATTCTCCCAACTTACACCTCTAGATTTAGACAAACTTTTCTAATTTACAGTCTTTGTCTTCTCTCTGAAATGTGTTGTTGTAACTATTAAGTAAAATGTTCTTTACCAATAGATCTAAAAACAAACAAACAAACAAACAAACAAACAAACAAAAAAAACCCCATTAACTTTATGTCACTTTCTTCTTAAGATCTGGCCTCTGTAAAAACCATGTGCCCTGAAGCATCTGCTCAGGCTTGTGGACATTTCCTGTTTGTTTTTACCCCACAAGGGGGCAGTGGCACTGCACAGATGGCTGAAGAGGCTGAGGAGAAGCATAAGCAAGGGGGTTGGTTGGAGTTAGTTCCTTCTATGGAAGTTTCTCAACATATTAACTGGCTGAGCTACATATCAATGAATTATGATGAAGGTTTGAAGAGGGGAGGATATTCAGTCATTAATGCATATCTGTTGTCTTTCATTTTGACTGCAGAGTTAGTCCCTTTGTAAAGAGAAGTGTGTTGACACTATTACAGGGGAATGGTAATTTGCTTTGTGTGTACATGTGTGTGTATGAAAGTGTGCAGGAGCATCAGAAGCTGTCACTCACCTGTAATTATAAAGTGTCTCTCCTGGTGTCCTCTGATAGGCTTTGAATTTACTCTGCAAATATTGTGCAAATGTAATGTGTGTGTATGTGTGTGTGTGTTGGGGCACAACTTGTTTTAATGGCTTGTTTGATCAGGTGGTAAATGTTTTAGTTAA
Source organism: Leptatherina wallacei (assembly GCA_028567055.1). NCBI lineage: Eukaryota > Metazoa > Chordata > Actinopteri > Atheriniformes > Atherinidae > Leptatherina > Leptatherina wallacei. Next base: position 32,914,332 of record JAOXYM010000003.1, on the reverse strand, counting down.
TAGGCGACTCTGCATATTTCTTTCATGTTCACCCATTTTGGAATCAGTTAAAATTTTTAGTTTGTCATGCACACTGTGTTGTGAATCCATCTGTGTGTGTGTGTTTGTGTGTGTGTGTGTGTGTGTGTGCACATGATTGAGTGTAAGAGTGTTTGTGAGGGAGAGGGAACTGTGTGTGATGTCTGTAGTGGGGATCACATTAAGCCTGGGGGTAGGTGAACCTAGTGTAAACAATGGATCTGACAGAATCTAGGCCTTCACATCTCCAACCGGGGTGTGTGTGTATGTGTGTGTGTGAATTTGTGTATGTGTGAATAGACCTTCATATAAGGCCAGTAAAGGCCACTGAGGAAGCCTAGAGCAGACTGGCCACTCTGACAGAGTGTCTTTGTTCCTCCTTTCTCCAGAGGCATCTTCTGTTTGAGGTGAGGACGAGGAGAGGCAGGAGGAAGAGGAGACGGAGGAGATTTGAGGTGCGAGTGAATGCAACCATGGCCTGTACGCCATGACCAGGTGCACAGTGGAAAAGACACCAAAGGAGACAGAGATGACCAACAGGTGAGATGATGTTGTGTGTGCGTGCAGTTAATGATCATTTTAGATAGATAGATATATAAATACTTCATTGATCCCAAGGGAAATTGAAATTTATCTGTTTCATCATGATTTAAATAATCGTTTTACCCACAAAATGGTGCAAAAATGCACTTGAGACAAGTTCATAGAGTTAATGTGAATGAAAAACAGAGAAACAGAGATTTTCAGGCCATTCCAGTTCGTCTTTACAGATAGGTCCTTCTTATCTGACTGATGATGTGTTATAGTTTTGTTCATGAGTTTGTTTTTTCTCTTCTAATGAGTTGGTCATAAAAAAAATATCTCCAGAATAAACAATAACAATCACGATTAGCCATTATTGGAAGTGAAAGAGATTGGCTGCAGCCCCTTTCCCTGAACAGGATGAAGAGAAAATGAATAAGTGGCGGGATTAGTTGTAATCCATAACCATATCGTATTAATTCTTGGCTGAGCCGTGTTACTTTCAGTGCAACCTGTCATCACTCATAAAGTCAGCTCTTTTGTGAGGTGCTGCTGGAAGAAAATTGGAAGAGTTAATCCTAATGTGATACAAAGAAGCATAAAAGAGTGCTACAGCTGACGGCTGAGCTGAAATTACATGTGTGCGTGCGTGTGTGTGTGATGGAATTTATCTTGTAATTTTCAACTTCGCTCATCTGTCACATTGTTTATGTTTGTTCGGTGTCTAATAACTTCTCATGCCCTCTTCCTTTACTTCTACCCCTCTTTCCTTCTCTCAGGATGAAACTGAGGGAGAGGTCAGCTTGGCCTTGGCAGGTGGCCTTCCTTGTTGCCTTGGTGATGCTCTGGGTTGACCCAGTCGCTGCTGGCAACCGTAATCATCGGGGATCGACAGGTACACCGGGCCTTGCTCTGAAACCCCTTTCCAACACCACCAGAGGTTAATTACACTGTCACTTCAGAAGCATAACACATGTTCCCCGAGCCTGACGCTGACTGAAGCATCCACGTCCTGAAGGGGGGGACAGTCGGCTCTGCTCCTCTGTGTGATAGAATGTAATCTAGACAAGACCTCGCTTTAGGCTTTGATGCAAACACACCTCTGTTTCAGAAGATCCAGCGCATACAGATACAAACGGCACTTAAACTGTCAGAAGCTGTCAACACAAACAGATCAGTGTGGAGCGAGATCTGATCTACTCAGAAAGCAGACATCCAAGATCTTACAGTCAATGGCCCTCTCAAGCCGTTGGACTCTTAGTGTTTTAATGCTGATACAAAATAGGCTTCATGCCTCATGCAGAAGAGGCCACGGTCTCATGGCTTCTAATCCTCAGGCTTATAATCGCCCATGCTTACATTAATATGCATAGCTTTGCAGCTCTTCTTTTGACCAAAGCTCTGCTTCACTTACTAAGAAATCCATGAACAAAGAAGCCACAGCCAGCACTGACTTAATTCCGGCCTGCAAAGCTAAATCTATTTTCTATATTTGATTTCTGTAAGTCATGGGGACGAGCCACACTTAGCCTGAGAATGACTAGCTAAGGCTTATTAATATTTCATTGAGGATGACAACAGGGACAGTTGTGCTGAGTCACAGCATCTTGCGCATCAACTTGTTGGCAGAAACCTTCCGTGCCACCTCTTCCTCACGCTTAATTATGACAGTTTCCTTAATTATCTCTCCGTTTCCCCACTCTCCCAGCTCGTGTTTTGCAGGGTGACCTTTATGCGCCACAGAAATGCTACCAGCATTCAGTCTGTTCAGTGAATGATGATATTAGTTTCCTTTTAACAGAAATAAGGCTGCCTGCTTACGGCAGGGACACGACTAATTGCAGGCCCCGTGGATTGTGAAGGTCACCATGCATTTTTGCCCCCTTTTCATTTCACCCCTTCAGTGAAACAAGATATCTTGCTGCCAATACCAACCAGTACTTTTTTTTTTATAGTTTACTCTAATTGGTGGAAGTTTAACACCTATCGGCTGTGTACGCCAATAAGCTACACATATTGCAGTTTGAGGTTGGAAAATAATTGGGTGTATGTTATGACTGCTGGATAAAATTTGGTGGGTTCTTCTTCAAGAACTTTTAATGCTGATCAGTGAGACGTATTTGATCTAAGATGGTGATGTACCACTAGCTGCCACATGGTGGCTCTATAGGTCAAAAAATGCTCCATGAAAGGTGCATATTGCTTTTTCCTTAATCTAAATCTAATTTACTGAATGCCGTTCTCAGAGGCAACCTGTAATGTAACGAAAACTCAGCCAAAAAAAATCTATAAAAGGGATTGAATGAAATGATGGTGTAGCATAAAGATGTGATATTACAGATAGTTTGGGGGGGGGGGGGGATCATTTCATTCCTCCTGGGATAACCTTTTCCTCATTCTGCTCCTGTGGGTGTTACTGCTTCTCAGTAATCCGTACATTGATCCACCACTCGTTTGATCAGCTGGCATCATTGCACAGGAGAAAATAAGCCTGGGGAGTTCAATCATTTAGTCTCTGATGCCCACAATACAGCCGCTAATAAAGTTATCTCAGGTAGATGTCACCCCTCAGATTCAAACTAAACATTCAGCCCACACACAAATGACCAACAATGCTGTTTTCACATGTTGTATTCCCACAAATACAACCAACTGTGAAAAATACTTAAATCAATTAATTTGATTAAAATGTCTTTTGTTGCTGCTGCTTGTTGGCTGACTTGTAGCTGCAGAAAACATCCAGAACATCCAGAGTCACACCACTGCATTCAGTCTGTTGTGTCATTCTGCTTCATATAAAGTAGACATTGTTTAAATAAACTTTATTTGACCTCTGATCTATATTACTGTTATTACGTTCGGTAATAAATTGATAATAAGATTAATTACTTATAATGATAATTACTACATACATAGCAATGATATCAGAGCGCACAAATAAATGGCTAAACTTCCATTTTTTAGCAGGTGAAGATATAAGAGAAGACCCCTCTGCGTCAGCTTCAGGAAGAATCTGAAGGGCTTTCTCAGTGAATCTGGACAGACAGAGTAGATTTATCTGTAACTGTACAACAACAACAACAACAAACAACACACCCATCAGCTATCTGATGTTATTCACTTAGTATTATTAGACTTTTTTCTCAGTTAAACGACTAAATGATCCTCCTCTCTGACAATAAAATATCTGGTTCTCATGTTCTCATTTGCCTCTCTTCATGTGTGAATGCTGATAAACAAATGATCTGAGATTCACTTCAAACCTTGCAGAGGTGAAATTCCGTCCATATGCACTCCAGTCACAGCTCGTTAGAGCATGCTTGACGAACCAAACTTTTTAGAACAGTGAGTAAGCTGGAGCTTCATTTGAGAATTCCCTGTGTTAGCGGGGCCTACTGTGCGCACCGTGGTTCCCGTGTGAAACCACATATGTACCTCCATCTGCACTTAGAATGTATCTGTCATATTTGTGCATTCCTAACTTGCTTGCTGCAAAGTTCAATCCCCATCTGCGTGTCCATCTATTTGATGCATCCGGCACACCAGCTTGTTTCCTCCCCTACACGTGTTTGTATGAAATAAATACAGAGCCGGCAAGGTCAAGTGAGCAGATTTTATTGGGGAAAGATTTGTAGTATGGCAGTACTCAGCTGTACCAGCGACCTGTAGTGATAATTAGCATAAATCTGGGTGAGGCCTAATGTGGGCCTGTTAAACACTGATAATGTCAGGAGGATTGATAGGCTGTGCTGGACCAAGGTGAGCAGGAGATGGAGCAAGAAGAGGGCTAGAAGAGGGCAAATGAAAACAGAAGACAACATGAGATTCGCTGTAATACTGTATAATGCGGTGTACGTGACATAGTTCTCACATTATTTAGCTCTATTGAAACTTCCCAGTGTGTTTCTGCAGTGATATAAACTATATCACCTCTACATTGACTTTGTCACCTCTGACAGAGTTGCTTGATACCTGCTCTCTCACAGCAGTGAACATGCTTGTCAAGTATTGACAGGGGAAAGACACAGCTTTTTGATAAAATGGACAATGCTCCTGTTTGCCTGTGTCTGTCAGAATACATCAATCGCCTGGCTAACCCATCAGTTCAAGGTAGCTTGAATGCCCGACTATTGTTACAACCTTCCAACACAACCCCCCCGCCTGCTGCAGGAATAGACGCATTTAGCCATGCTTGAGAAGTCTTTTCATCTCAGCGTGTTGGGCTCTATTACACTGAGATGGCCATAACAAAATGCTTTAAAGGCAACACTGACACATTAGATACACTGTTATTTTGTGTATATAGCTGGAAGCTGACTGCTCAGCACATGAATCTTTAGTAGATGAGGGGTGAGAGTCAGCAGTGCAGTGAAGAGGGTCAGAAAATGTAATTTTATGACAGCAGATAAAATCTTATTTAAAAGAGACACACTAAGCTCTTTTTTGACAAACTGGTACGATTTACCCCAGGAAAGTGAAGTGCATCCTTTTTTATGGGCCCCAGAGAGACCCTCTCTTCCTCAGGGTCTGTCTCTTGCAGCACGTTATCACAGCATAAGAGAGATACAATAAACAGCCTGAGAGGTCAGGGAACACACCGAACTTAAATGAATATACACCGACTGGACATTTCATTCTCACATACAGACAATTCCTCCTCTGCAGTTGGAGCATGGATAGATGGTGGGTTGTGGGTCCCTCTTTTAGCCGTAATCTTGTTGCAAGTTGTGTTGAAATGGCCCAGGTTGTTACAACATGACCCTGTGATGGACTGGCGACCTGTCCAGGTTGCACCCTGCCTCTCGCCTGATAATTGTTCCGGCTTCCCCGCGACCCTGAATTGGATTAAGCGGTACCAAAAATGGATGGATGGATGTTACAAAATGCACCACAGAAATCTGTTTAGAATTCCTCTGTCACACACCAGCATAAACCCCGTGCTTCCCCTGCTCTCCATCTGTCTAACATCAGGCATTGTTCCTTATACTGATATCAGTATTTTAAATGATAAATTGGAAATCAGAATTTCCTTTTTCCTGCTGGTCAGATTACTTTTTCAGTGTATGAAACATAACCAGAAGTACTAGTGGAGCTTTATTAGCTCATGAGTTGAATGATTGAACTAATAATGAGATTTTGTGTTGATAGCAAAGCAAAATGCCAGATTAAAGCAGTTTCAACCTTGCACCTCTGAGGTGCAGCATCATCTGAACTCGAAGTTGGGAAGAGATAAGAGAAGAGAGGCAAGATATCTTTAACCCGCGTGTGGGACATGACATAAATATGTATTTCCCACATTTTATAGCTTAGATTTTTCAGATTTGGATGAAGTATACCATTCCAGGCTACAATCGCACACTTATTTCAGACCTGTTTCAAACGCAATTATTATTCGAAGCCATACTGTAACTCCAGTACCTGCTCTCAGTCACAGAATAAAGAGATTGTTCTAATATGTCATCTGTAATGTAAACTTTTATAAAGTCTTGTAGGTTCTTGATTAAGAAAATGAATGTGATTTGAAAACAGCATCACATAGTGACTCTAAACTGAAGAGTGTTTGTTCGTTGTGCTGACCACCACTTTGGTGCAGTTACATCAATATGACCTTGTTGGCATGTTGACTTAACATTTAGCTCAAAGGACCATGCAACTGCACACACAGTTGTTTGAGCTAAACAGCAAACTCTTGTGTTTATCATAGCATATCATAAGTCATGCATGGACATACCACATGTTTTTACACAGCAGAAGACTGAGAGAAAAAAAAAGTTTTTGGTGTGATGGCAACAAATTACTTTATACCTTCTTTTTTTTTGCCAGCTAGAGTAGGTGCTTTTAAATTGATATCTCCCTCATTAAATAGATTTTGGCTGTAAATTTTATCTGGCTCCTGACTCCTGTTTATTGATTAAACACCTCAGATGCTCCAGGGTATAAATCGTAGCAATAACCTTTGAGGTCCAATACTTACAGGCAAACACAAACACATCAGTACATAAATTCATGCATATATTGACCTGTCCATCTTCTTTTATCATGTTTTCTCAAACTTTTTGATTTTTGAAAATATCTTAACCTTTTCCTGATAATTTCTTGGAGTGCATCGGAGAAAATGCCAACTACCTAAGCATTGGTGTGTTAGTCTTTTTTATTTTTTTATTTTTTTATCAATGGCAGTGTACATTTCTGCAACACTGCATACAATTACCTTATTTTTTCAGAGATATAATGCATACATTCTTATGCCAAAATAACCGTATTTCTCATATTTCATGCAGAATTCATTTCGAGTTAATTAAAAGGCAACAAAGCATCATGAACATACAGTATATACAGTTTGAAGAAGTTTTTTAATGCATGTAGTATGTGGCGCTGCTCCCTGATGAAAGCTTTACTGGCAACACCTGAAGCATAATATTGTCCTTTTCAACCGGACATGAAAGACAGCCTGTTTTAAAGTATTTGCTTGAAGAGCACCTTGGGTTGTTTTTTTTTTTTTTCATTAAGTTGCATCTGTACACCAAACGCAGAGACCCAGCAGAGGCTCTCTCCTCCGTCTTTTTTAAATAACAGAAATCCCTTTCAAAGCTGCACGTGTGCTCCTCTCATATCTTACACCTGCCGAAAATTTACCTCATTTGCATTCATGCATAATTTGTTTTGATTTTAATTGGGGTACAAACCACGGGCAGACACACACAAAAAAAGAAGCATTAATGAAATTTAGGTGGGTTTATCATCTGCCGCTCACACATCCTCGGAGGCTTTATGGTTTTTAGAATACAAACAGATTTTGCCCAGTTCTGATGGAGGTAATAAAGAGAGGAGACCAGTGCACCCCTGACCTCATTATGCCAGCAAAAGATGAGCTGCTCTTTGTTCTCTCCCCTGGCTTTGACACCACTTTTCCTCCACCTGGTTAACTCCATCCCTCTTCTTCTTCTTCCTTACTAACACACTGTCTTTGTTGAGATAAAGGAAGTAGATCGAGCAGTTTTAGCCAGTAAGAGCTTTGTAATAGCAGTGGAATTAAATCATAGAGTAATTATAATGAGGGATTAAACAAGGGAAGCTGATTGTTCTTGATTGATGCTTTAATTTTTTCTACATTGTTACTCTGTACTTTAATTGTGTCTATTACTGTTGCAATTACAGCTGCGCTGATAGTTGCAGTCCCATTAAGTTATGTTCACATATTTTAGGTTTAATCTTGATTTTTATCAGTAGACTGATTGAGGCTTTGTGTGTGTGTGTATGTGTGTGTGTGTGTATGTGTATGTGTGTGTGTGTGTGTGTGTGTGTGTGTGGGGGGGGTTAATGTGGCAGCTGCTTCAGCCTCTGGAGAGCCTGAGACAGAGGAGTGAGGGAAATGAAAGTGGAGGGATGATAGTGGAGGGGCGCCCTCAGAGAGCCAGGGATCATTGATGGGGCTCTCTGGAGAGAAAAACAAACAAACTTTAAATCAGAAAGGATGAGAGGGGCCATGGCCTGCAGAAATGGAACCCTCCACAGTGTGTGTGTGTGTGTGTGTGTGCTGTTTGCGCTCTGCTTTGTTTGTGTGTTTGGACACGTTTGTATCTGCTTGCAAAGCTCATTCAGCTGAGCGTGAAAAGTTTCAGTGTCTGGGTAAAGTCACGTACATAAATGAAATCTGGGCTTATGGTACAGTATAACCAAGGTTTTTCCAGGGGTGTAAAGGGGCTTATAGGTAGCCGGTAATGTCGCCTGCAGGGTTTGCTGTGCTCGTGAAACGGTGCCAGAGACTCTCAAGAGTGCACAGCGAGCTTTGAGAGGAGAGATAAGGCAGCTGGAATCCATTCAGAAGCCATAAGCAAAGATTAGCTTCACTAAACATTTCACCCAACAGTTGGCGCGTATGGTGGGCAGGAAAACCTCCCTCCCAGGGGAATTAATGGGTTTAATGTACTGAATGAAATGTATCTCTAACACAGACGCTATAGTTCGAAACATTAACATACCACATAAGCCCATTTACACATTATCCTTGCAGAACTGGCGTGCACATGCAGCAGATGCACCGAGGCTTGAATCTAAACTGCTACATTATTGTCTTGTACACATTTTTGTAAGGTGATGTGGAGACTGTTTAAAAAATATTCCCCTGGAATGAACCAGGATCACTGAGTTGAAACTATTTAATGAAACTGAAAGCATACTGTCTGAAAATATTGTAGCAGTAATATTACACGCACTTAAAGGCACATTTGGCCACTGGGTGGGCAGGAAGATTTGTCTTAGCTTTTCCTTGAGTTCAGCTTTGCCTTCTACTAAACTTGGAGAAGCAGCTTTTAGCTGTTATGCTGCAAACAAGTGGAACAAATGCCAGTAGAGATTAAACTTTCACCAAATGTAGAAACTTTTAAATCCAGGTTAAAAACATTTCTGTTCTCATGCATC
>JAOXYM010000003.1:32874119-32889958 GCA_028567055.1 Leptatherina wallacei | reverse complement strand
GGAAGCTTCACTCTGAACCAGTGTTTGCCAGAGGTGCTGTCCACGGTGCTGATGGTGCTGTACTGGAAGTGAAATCTACATCCTGACATTCATTTCATATTTCATGTTGAATGAAATATATCATGAATAAGAAATTAAATGAAAGTTAAAAATATTTTATTCATCTCAGAGGGAAATTGAAATGTTGTACTGGGGTGTTTCTAAAACAAATAAAAACAATAATAATTGGTTAGAAGATAAAGCCTTGCTCTGGCGGGTGATGGCTGTTGGCAGGAATGATCTCCGGTACCATTTCCGGTTGCATCGGACTTGAAGAGTCTCTCACTGAACACACTTTGTTGTTTCCTCTCTGTGTTGTGTAGAGGGTGTGAAGAATCATTATTCTCTGTATAATCAGCTCCAGAGCTATCCAACCAGCGTTATGCATTAGTTTATTCAGTTTTTTAGGATTCTACTCTTCAAAACCTGTTTCTTAAATGTGAGCACAAATCCCCGGAGGGACATTCCAGGGAATACATGAGAAAATAAAGATAAAAAATATATTCTTTGATAATAAGATAATTTGTTTGGTATGTTGACAGTGACAATATTTATGAACATGTCACTGTTCTGTAAGAGCTTGGAGGGAAATACAAGAGGAAAGGACATCTTGAAGTCATGAATTAACATGTTTATTGATGAATTTAACATGTTTGAAATACGTTCTTTTAAAATGTTTGAAATTTGAAAGTGTTTCTTCAGTTAGAAGCTTTGATAATTTGGGCACTGACGGCACAGTGCTGTTTACTTCAAAGCTTTGCATTGGTTAGGGGGTACTTGGCTGAAAGATTATTCCACATTGCTGAAAAATGTTTGAGAACCACTTATGTACTGTCTGTTAGCAGCAGATTCACAGTTTATTGTGATGCAATGAAATATTTTTCAGTGTTTTCAGTGTGTGGTGTTCTGATGATTTTGGAAAATGTTCTGGTTTTTTGATCTTCATTCTTCTCTCCATGCGTCAGCATCCATTGTAGCGCAGAAGTGGTGGTGCCAAATGCAGCCGTGTATGGACGGGGAGGAGTGTAAGGTCCTGCCTGACCTCACTGGCTGGTCGTGCAGTACTGGCAACAAAGTTAAAACCACCAAGGTAAGAAGGATACCCGTTTGTGTCTCATTCTCCCCGGTGTGAAGCTGATCGGTGCATGTTGTTCTTTTCCTTGAATTTCTTGTCTGTGCAGTTTTATTTGTTGTTGTTGTTTTTAACTTTCTTGTGTAAATTGTTAATTACAGTTATGGAAATTGTTGACATTGTTTTATTGGGGTTGATCCTTTTATTGATCCTTTGACTCAGTGTTCCTGAGTCAATGGATCATTGGGTTAGGTGCTGACCCTCGTTGGATGGCTGTCCAAGGGGTCTGGCTTCTGCTTTGGGGGGATGGTGGTTGGCTCCTGTATTCTGTGTTTGTCTGGGTGACCAGCCATTGGTGGCAGCAGTCCCCAGCCCCCCGGGGTCTGTGCCTCATGGCTGCAGGGCACTCCGGCCGGGGCCTATATGACGTCTTCTGGGTGGATGTATGGTCGTCTCGTGGTGGGCTAGCTGGGATTTGCGCTCCCTGTGGGCCCTCTGGTCTGCCTTTGGTCATTGCAGTGGCCCAGTTGCATTTGCATGAGCACCGGTCACTCTTCATGCCTCCACATTTAATGACCTGCATGTTGATAAAATCAAATCACTGTTTTATGGGTCTAACCAGTAACTACTGTTATGTTCAGGATTTTTTCCTGATGTTCTTGTTGTGATTAATGATTTTTTTGCCCAGCTTGTTTTTTTTTCTTTCTTGGTGCTCCTGATGATTGTCAGCTTTGTTTTTCTTGGAAGTGGTTTTCTGTTTCCTTCCAGATGTAGCAACTGTTTCCTGTTTAGATTGAACAGCTCATGCTGTTACTTTCTATCTGGTGTATCTTTATCTTCTTTTTCTTTTCTTCACTCTCTCTTTCTATTCCGTCAACTATCTCTTTTTTTGCTCCCATCACTCTTTTCAGGTCCAGCATCAATATGTAAATTCAGCATTAGACTAATTAAAAAATAAAGACTAATACTTAATTATCAAGATCATATAATTACATCCATAAAGCTCCTCTTGGCAAAGCAAACACAGCAGCCCGACATCATTCTGCTCGTTATGAGGCTGGAAAAGACAAGTTTAAAAAAAAAAAAAAAAAAAAAAGTCCCATGGGAAAGGTGTATGCATTACTGACTCTTCCACCTTGGTACAGACAGATTTGACCTTGATATTCAATTTCTTTCTTTTTTTTTCCTTCTGGGAAACATTATGGCTTAATTAATAACTTAACTTTCAACCTGATGACTCCTGCTGTATGACAAACTTGAAATGACTGAATATGAAAAGGATGTTGTCAGTTGGGCTTAGCAAGCGAATTAGAGATAATCTTGTAAACAAATGTTTGGATCTTCCAGATGCCAACAAAAGAGTCTAATTCAATCAGCAACTGAAATGACAAAGAAAATACAAGCAAACCTCTTGGTGATCTTTATTTGTAATAACACTGTACCCGTGCCTTTGTATACACTGTACCTCAAACAACTGCATGATGCCAAGTAAATTGACACTGTTCATTTGAGATAAATTGATTTAAATGAGGGTCCTTCATGGCCCTTTGTAAGCTGTCAAAGTGTGAAAGTTAATTTGCGGGACTGACGACTTGGGTGCCTGTATGAACTCACCGGTGTGCGCGTCATGGGACGCAGCAGGTGTCGTTTATTCGCAGGTGAAGTAAGGCGCAGGCGTCATAGCTCGAGAGATGGCACAACAGCCCAACATCTGTCGTATTCATTAGAATGCATTATAGTTGGGGCCTTCCACAGAGGCGGTACAATTAAGAGTCATAATGAAATTGGTGAGTGGGGTAGACTGAGAAACAGAAGCACTGCTGGGCTCAGCCACAGGCAGAGGAATTAATGACCCTGAGCCTAATACCAACTCTGGGAGTGATAGGTGCAATTAGCATCATTCTGTTGCATGTTACCATCTCTGCTCTTTTCTCCCTTTCTTTGTTTTGTCCCTCCCACCCCCAACGAGCTGATCAGCTGACTGCATCAGTGGACATTAATTGTGCATTTGCAAGGTGCTTTGGGGCCGGGGAGCAGTTACTTGGAGACTTGGTGGCAGATGTCGCTGAAAATAGTTGCATTGAGACATTGATTCCCTGGCAACTCCTCACACAGCTACACTCTGTTGCTTTCTTCTTTTGACTGCATCTCTCTTTCTACCCATGACCTCCTTTCACCACCTCAGCATCTTATTCACCATGATGATCTGTATCTGTCCATCTTTCTTTCCCCTCCCACACAGTGTAGGCGTGATGTGGAGAGAGAGATAGACTACCTAAAGAAGGCATCACAACACTGTATAACAAGGAAGAGCAAAAGCACCACACAGATTCACACTGAGGTTTAACCTAAATAGCTTTTTCAGGACTGGGGCAGTAGAACTGGAGGTTTTAATATATCCACAGATCAGTTCATAATAAATGCAGAAATAATTAGCTTAGCTCTCCAATTAAACCTCTTCAGCTTACTGCCAAAGTGTGAACAAACCATTACAGCTTCAGATCATGTGACACCGAGCTGTAGCCGGTCCCTGCCCTCAGCCAGTTAGCTAGACTGCAAACAAGCGCTTTTCAATCCAATGAGAAAACCACATGCGCAGCCAGAAATAGAGAGAAAATGGTTTGATTTGAAATGTTTTTTTCTGACCTCTGATTGCCACTTTCAGGTGGAAACATTTATGCAGCGAGTGGGAAGTGGGACACCGAGTCAGTTCATGTAATTACAGTCTCTGTGGCACTGATTCTCTTCTCTTATCTCTTTTATTGGTTCTTTCTAGGTTACACGATAGCAAGACAGCCACTGAGCCACGAGGAAAACCTGAAGTTCTCCATGTGGGGAGGATGGATGACTCACACATATTTGCAGTACGATGGAGAAAAACATCAAGGAAAGGACTGCTGTCACGAAACAATGGGATACAATGTTTTCATCAAAAACTTTTGGCCCTTTTGGAGCCACACATACAGCATATATACTGTACTTGTTGTCAAGACTAACGAACTACAATCAGGGTACACATGGACAACAAAGGATCTCTTTTCTAACAATGGACAGTGTGAGATGATAGACACTGATTTATCCTAAACACTGACGATGCATTTTGAAGTTGTCGATACAGCCAAGCATTTGAAGATGAGTGTAAGACGAGAACTAGAAGCTGTGCTGACAGTTTAGCTGAACACAACACAGACCTGTTGTCAGTACGTAGAATTTTAAATATTGGAAAATAGTGGCAAAATGATTCGGGGGGCATTGAAACAGATAGCAGCTCATAACTAGCAAATTAGCTTCAAATTGCTCTTGTGGGTCAAGTCACAACCATGAAGACTGTTTTGCAGGAGTCATTTTGCACTTCTAATTAGAGATTGCAGTAGGATCATCACAGCATATTAAAAATTCATGTAAGATATTTGCACTAGTCAAAACCATTTGGGAATGTTTTGTTTTTCTAGATACCCCCCCCCCCTTTTTTTTTTGCTGTGGATGTCACATAAAACTGAAGGTGAGCCTTTTGTAAAATGTCTGAGACTTGAAAGTACTATAGATAAATATGTATATCATACCACACTAATTCTGAGTAGTTATTTGTTGGAAATGGCTCAGACTCTTGAGCTTTGCATACATTCAGCTTTGTACAATATGACTAGTAAAGTATGATTCATCCGTCTCAATTATGCCCAAAGACATTTACCAGCTCAGCCTTCCAAGTTAAATATCTTTGATCTGTTTTTGTTCAGTCTGTAGCATCTTTTATGCCAACAGTTTAAAGCAGGCCCATAAATGTTCTAACAAGGACTCCTTGTCTTTATGTTATTTCAATTTATTAGAATCATTCTAATATATTTACTTAAAAAAAGCAAAAGAATCATATGAACAAGTTTCTTTCTTGCTTTATTTATTAGGAGATTTATGCTTTTCTGCTCACATTTCCCATTGATCGTATCCACAGTTCTACGTAATCAATGGTTCAGTGAGGTATACTGAGATAATTGCCCCAGATAATGCCAGCTTTACAAATATGTTCTTTTTTCTTTGTCAGAGCTTGATCATTACTGCACTCAGCACAAAAGTGTTGCATCCCAAACAACCATCTTTATATGTGGTCTCTTTCTAATCCTCCTCTTGCTTCTTTTGTACCACACCAACAAAAAAGTTCTGTTGCACACGTACAGTGCATCTCAATTTCTCTGTCAGGATGAGAATGAAGCTGTTTTCTCTCTTGCTTTCCAAATGAAGTTTTCTCTCTTGGACTCATAGCAGCATCCTTTTCAAATGCTATCACTTGAATGTGTTGGGTCAGTGTGCCCAGGGGTTAGTCTGCTGGGGCCTCCCACACCCAACATCATGACAGAGAGCCTCTGCTTTCAGACATGTTGCTTTGTGAGCTATGATAAATCTTTAGGAGCTGAGCCGCTGACTCTCCAGCTCCAGTGCTGAGCTCTGAGCCAGAGGGAGCTTGGGGACAGTAGGGCTACCAGTGGCAGGCAGCTCCACTCTCTCATTACTGAGAGGCCTGGATAGCGCCAGGCTTCTCTCGGGACCACTGACATGGAATATTTTTAGGCTTACGGTGCAGCACTGCAGTTAGGCCAGTCACACCACACTGCCCTCTTTCCACGAGCAGTGTCTGCAACAATAGTCCACTTAGATTGGGTATTTGATGACATTCTGCAGCAGCATGCATACACAAGCAGAAGCACCAAATCACATAAACTTGTTTTTTTCTTAGCTCTCCCACATACACCTACATGCACACGGATGTGGGAGAATGGATTCAGCAAAGACATGCCATAATTTCACCAAACACGGGGTAAAGCGTTTTCTGAGCTGAGCACCATCAAACCATATGAGGGATCGGGTTCGTTTATTCCCCTCCTTCCTCCTCTTCCCCCAGGGATTTCATGTTCTGTAGATGAGCCTGGCGCCTTGCTCACTCCATCCTACATGGCACTCTGCAATAGAATCAATATTTGAGGACTATTTGCACTGCGCTGCTCCCTGGTGGCTGGGGTTGACGATGCAGCTCCATCCACAGTTTCAACCTTGTTTAAAAAGACAGAAGTCAGGGAGAGTTTCACACCTCATCTCAGGTCACCAATATTTAACAAGAAAATCTGTGGCGTGCACTGTAAATACATTTACTATTGCTGTGCTGGCTGGCCAGCACTGCAGCAGAGAAGAAATGCCCTCCTCCGCCTTCACCAATCTATAAAAAGTAAGTTGATAGAGCTTCTAAAGGCCTCAAGGTATCTTGGAGAAATTCATATTACCATATTCACCTTTAATGAGATGTTGCATAGTATGCTAATGTAGCAGACACAATGTATGTCTAAAGGGCTATGCAGGACACTGCCTAGTCCATCCATCCATCCATCCATCCATCCATCCATCCATCCATCCATCCATCCATCCATCCATCGGCAGGGTCCACACTGGATATGTTGCCAGTCCATTGCAGACTGCCCATTACAGGGGTTTCCAAACTGGGGGGCCTGCCCCCTATGGGGGGCACAGCTAATGGGTGCAAATGGATCATCCTGTGACCATTCTCTAAATGTAAGGCTTGAAAACTGTCAGAATCTTGATAAATAAGTAAGATAAAGTTGTTTTTGGTGGATTATGTTCACAGCTGTGACAAAGATCCTGTATGTCCAAAATCATCTTTTTTTTGCCCAAAGATAATGCCAAATTAGGATTTTTAAAATAGCACCCATAATAACTTTGTTTCTGGATACCAGATGTTAAAAATTCTAACTGTAAGGCTGGAAAACTCTGTGACAAAGCAGTTACATGCCAAAAATGAGCTCCTCTCACCAAGATAATGCCAATTTCAGATATTTCATATAGCATGAATAATAACTAATATAAGAAATTAACGTGTTAATTCCAAAGATTATTCTCTTTCCATTAATGCGTTCAGTTTGACAGCCCTATTTTTTTTCCACTTTGGTTTCGGGATAGTATTGGAACACCTTTATGAATACTGAGATACCCAATACTGATATCGGTATTGGTGTATCCCTAATGGTGACTAAACAGACATTTCAACAACCACAAGAAAATATAACATATAACATCTTACACTGTTCATGACCAGATAATGGGCAAATAATGGTGATGGTCAATGATGGATAATGAACAGAGACCACAGTGTTCCGTACCTCTCAAAATATCAGCATCTGACAGTAGGAAGCCACTTACAGACTTCTCATCCTGAACACAAAGAAAACCCTTTGATTACTTTAGAAATAAACTACTCGACTGTCACATTAGCAGAGTTTTTTTTATGAAGCATCAATCTTATCAAATGCTCAACTTACCTTATATAAAGTAGCGTGCAGAGTATCCCAGTCTAAAAACCTCCTATTAGAGGAATTAATAGACTTCTTCCCTCTGCCACAGATATGGTTAATGAAGTAGCAGCCAATAAACTAAAGACTATTTCTCTGCCAAACATAAATATTTCTTTGTATGTTTCAATGTAAGTGATAGGGTGCATGTGGTAGTGGGATGGGGGGCTTGTTGTGGATGAAAAGGGGGCCCTGCAGAAAAGGTTTGGGAACCACTATTCTATCCAGAAAATGACTTAAAAAGCCCAAAATATGCTCATTTACAGGTTCAGTAATTCCTTTATCTGCTGTTTTTCTCAGAATATTGCTGATTTTTATTGTCTTCTGTCTGAAATGCTTAGTTGTCATTATGCTCATTGCACTGGACACTACAGAAGGAAATTGTAATATCAATACACAATCATAACAAATTATACTAGTCGTGAAGTCACCTCTGTCTTCATTATGTTACTGTAGGCGTAGCTGCTGATAAAACAAAAAAAAGCTGCAAAGTAGGAAGAATACTAGAAGTCTTTTTGGATCCATATGCAAATGTGACCACACAATTTCAACTCACCTACTTTGATTTAAGAATTATTTGATATTTTTGTAACATCTGCAAAAGTTATCCCTACAACCCCAAACGCTGTGTAAAATGTGAATAACAAAATGTAGGAATTTTCTATTGTCAGAAACCCCGATTTTATTCCCAATAGAACACAAACAACGTATCAGATGCTAAAACTGAGACAGTTAATGAAAAATATGAGCTCATTTTGAATTTGATGGCAGCAACACATTTTAAAAAAGTAGTTGATGTTTAGCATTGAGTAGCATCACTGCTTCTTTTAAGAACTGTTTGCAAGCATCTGGGAAGTGAGGAGACCAGTTGTAGAATGTTGTCCCATTCTAGTCTGAAGCAGGATTCTAGCTGCTCTACAGTCCTGGACCTTCGTCATGATGCTCCAAACATTTTCTATCAGTGAAAGATCTGGACTGCAAGCAGGCCAGTTCTCCTGTGAAGCTATGCTGTTGAGATGGATGCAGTATGTAGTTTAGCATTGTCTTACTGAAATCCGCAAGGCCTTCCCTGAAAGAGATGTCGCCTTGATGGGAGCAAATGTTCTAAAACCTCTATATAATTTTCAGCAGTGATGGAGCCTTCACAGATGATGCAGCGGCCCATGACACAGGTACTAATACAGCCCCAAATGTAGGCTTTTGAACTGTATGCCGCTAACAAGCTGGATGGTCCCTCTTCTCTTTGGTCTGCAGGACACAATGTCCATGGTTTCCAAAAAGAATTTCACATTTTGATTTATCTGCTACAGAACAGTTTCCACTTCACCTCAGACCATTTTAAATGATCTTTGGTCCAGAGAAGATGTTTCCAGATGTTCACATTTGGCTTTTTTTGCATGAATGAGCTTTAACCTGAATTTGTGGATTACACAGTGAAAAGTGTTCACAGACAGTGTCCCTGAGCCTATGCAGTGATTTCCAGTAGAGATGCATGTTTTTAATGCAGTGCCTGAGGGCCTCTCTTTTGCAAGGCCTGGCATGCTTTAAGTACAGTGGCAAAGTCCTTTATCAGCATCCAGTCTCTCCACATCAAATGACTGCATGTATCTCCTCTGGCTTCAATCAACCTTGATGGAAGCTCAGCATCAGGCTGCACTTACTAATTTTCTTTGAGGGTGCAATGCTTAGTTCTCCAAGAGTTGGTCGAGCTCTTGCTTGGACAGAAATTGGTCAACGTTTCCTCTCTGTGAGACAGCAAACAGCTCACTCTCAATCCTGCAGTGTGGTCCTGGCTTCCCCAGTCAGTAAGCTAGGCAAAGTGTCTAAAAAAAGTCAATGTTTATCAGAAATTGTAGCCTGTCAGAGCTTGCCATTCCTTGATCTAGTCCCCTGGGAATTAGTGGTTACAGGATGTAACTCCAGTTCTGTGAGCATCTCTTAGCCTGCAGAGCACTGACAGTACTTGATTGAAGTCTGTAAACTAGCCACGAGGTTGGTAATATGCAATCTAAATTTGATTCATTGTGTTGTTAAGTAAAAGAAGAAAAAGCATGGACTACAAACTGGGCATTTCAGTTAGCTCAGAGCAGTATCCTTTGTGGGAGAGAATAACTCCCTTTGGTGTGGACTTTGGGCTTTGTAATTCACAGATCTTTTACATTCACAAAAAGCTTTCTAACACATATAAAAGCTTAACAGCATGACATTACCTCTTTAAACCCTGCATACAATACCCTTTTCAGCTTGCTTTAAGTAATATTGAAAGTATTATATCTATTTATGTGAACTGTGGCCACAGAAGATTATATACTGTGAAAAAATTTGAGAAATCTTAGAAGTGTCTGTAATGTGTCAGTGAGGGCTAACCTCAAACACCCCATCAAGACAAGATGCTTTCATCTGTACTTGTTAGCAACTGGTGGGACCCCAGAGTGCAGGAGTCATAGAGGCAAACAAACATCATGGAGGAAACAAGGAATCATACTAATGAGCGGACAGGCAGTTTGAGTGAGGGTGGGAAGCAGAAGAATGACATGCTACCAAGATGAAACACTGATAAAGAGGTATAGCTATTGTGTTTGAGAGAGGATGGGTGCATGAGGAGTATTTTAAGTATGGATTTGTTTATGTACTCAGCCTGGGTGGTTCCCAAGAGGACACCTGCATCTTCAACTCAAACGCCTCCAATAGTCCATCATCACATTTGTTAGGAATTCGCACAATCAGTATTCACAGAGGCAGAAATAAAAGGGATGAAACTCTGTTGTCTTGGCTTATGCATCATCTTTTGTCAAGTCTAATTTGTATTAGCCTGAAGCCATAGTCAGGAAATATGGGTATAGGATTCATGTTCTGTGAAAATAGTAATGTTCAAATGAAGCAAGTCTGTCAGATGGAGAGAGATGTGCGACAGCTCCAGTCAGTAGAAGAGGTTTGCCCTGAAAGAGGAAACAGGCTCCAACTCTGCTGTCTGAAACTGACATAAGTCAGGGGGAGATTAGCTGATGAAGAAGATCTGATTGGTTTTATCTGTGCTGGATGGCAGCCGCTCATGTTGTCACCATCAGTGTCATTCATTTCAGAGGCAACAAAATCAACTCAAGCCAAGACATTTCTATCAATATATCAAGGCATTTTGTTCCAAACATCATGACAGGTACCTTCTTATTCAGAATCAAATGCTCGCAGAAACCTTTAAAAATATATATTCACCACAACTTCAGTGAAGCCTTAAACAATTTCTTAGGTCACATGAGATAAGTATTTTTCTTTTTCATTTATGGTGCAGCACTTTAGAATAAAGCTACATGGTCACATGAATTTCTTGGCTACCACAGCTGGTTAGCTGTTAGCTGATAGTGTGGGGATTAATTGCATTAGGCCCAGTCTCTTAGCCAGAATATAAAATGGGACAAAAACACCCCAACACAGCCTATTAAAATTCAATGAAACCAAGAAAAGAAAAAGACAAACAATCAAAAGTGTCTTTAATATTCATTTTGCGGCAGGCCTGCAACGGCCTGATATTGACGGTGGAATGAACGAGGGATTCATTAACATCTCCTCCCTCGCTGCTTCCTCTCGCTGAGCCGTTCCTTGCTGCGTCGTCAAACTCACTTATCTCTGTGAAGCAATTAGCCACTGGAGGCTTCATTGACCTGAGCCTTTGTTAGACTAAGGGGTTACATTAGCATGGCCGTAGCCTGGCAGTCTTGGCAATGCACATGTCGCTGCCAATGTGAGCAGCACTGATAAAGAGGGGCCCTGCGGTGTGCACTCGGATGTGTGAGTGTGTGTTTGAGAAGATTTAGTAATAATATTATCACTATTTTAACTGGCAGCTCTCATCAGGACTCTTGCATCGAACACTTGCATACTCTTTTGAGTGGTTTAGGTGTGAGACTCAACTGTAAGAGTGAGTCTTCCCATTTATACCATTATGCTATGAGACATGCACATACACACAAATTGGTAAGTGAATGAATAGTATCACTGATAGTGTGCAAAGCAGCTATCAGACTCCAGGAACAGCAATATACATTCTCATGCACAATATCTCCATTGTGTTATGTGGTATGAGATGCATACTTGCTCCCAAAGTGACACATTTAATTTAGCCTACTGACGATTTAAGATTACACACATGCACATGACAATATGATGAGTTGCAGTGCTTGCAGGAGGGGGGGGGGTATTGCACGCTGTCTTGGCTGAGCATGTAACTGTAAAGCCCATAGTGCTGTGCGGCCTCTGACACGCAGCTGTTGAATGTGATACAGTAACAATGCTATTCAAAGCCCATTTCTAATTTGTGGAGCATTTACCTTACTGTCGCACCATATCACCATCAACATATGGCAAACTCCCTGACAACAGTGATAGAGAGAGTCCATATAATGAAACATAAATATGAATTTAACAGTCAGATAAACAACACCCGTTTATGCTAAGTAGATAAATAGCTCACCAGTAAGTGTTACAGTGTTTACACGAATGACAAGAGAAGCTAAATATGCATGCATTATTCATAATTAATTGTCCAAATGTACTACTCCTTCCATATTTACCAAATTAATGGTTTGTTTTCCTGAGAAATGTCTGCTGTCTGGTATATTGGGGGGAGAAATGGTGTCCTCATAAATTTCTCTGGCAGGTTAGGTATTGAGAGAGTGATGAGACAGAACAAGGGAGGATCAAACACACAGAAACCATTAGTTCCGCAGTTTCCGAGGCCAGCTTCTGATTTCCTCAACTTTAAAAACCATTACATGCAGAAGTCTTTCTAGTTTTATGCTGCAGTGAAACTCATCACTTTTTTCTTGTCTGCTTGCTAAAGCCTGTGCCCCACAAGAATCGGAAAGTTCATTTCTTCTTTTGTAAAGCTGGAAGGAAGAAAAAAGCTGTGGTTTTGCATCCCAGTTTAAAGCTAACCAGATATTTTCTACTGTAGTGGATAGTTGAATCTATGTGTAGATTCAGCTAAAACCAACACTCGGCTCACGCTGGTGTCATAGTTATTAGTTTATTAGTTATAATAGTTATAATCACTGTTGCGTCCTGATTGCAACTTAATCAAAAATGATAAGCATCACTGTTTGACATCTGAGATGAGTCAGAAAACTGATACAAGACTGGAAGTGTCCAAGTAGTAAGAAAATACATTTTATAGTAACACTGACATTTATACCCATATAATTAAATAAAATTTTAAATTTTTTTGTCACAATAGTTTCAGAGCTTGCTTGAACATTTTCATGTACAAGACTTTGAATTGTCTTGTACATGAAATGTGTTTTTAAAATAAATTTGCCTTGGATTAAAGATGCATTACGTAACTTTCCAACCTTAAAACTCTGACTTCTGGACTTGTTTACATCAGAAACATCTATTGTGTGCATTTCTGGAGCCGTCGCTTCCCCGCAACGTCCAAAGGCTGAGAAGCCACACTATATAACTTTTTTTTTCTCGGGATGCCGTGAGATCTTGCAACTTAGTTTTACTTCAAGCACCATGTCATATGCTAGCAAGCGGATATAAACATACCGGCTGTTTTGAATGCACAATTGTGATGATTCAGCAAAGAAACACAAGAATACATCATCGGAAGAAGAGAGGAAAAAAAAGTGAGAAACAGACAACAAGAGATAAGACAAGAGTCAAGATAAGATTGTTGTAAGATAAGAAAGGATGTAAGATGGATGCAGAAGTACTTAAATACTTAGAAAATCTGTAAAAGTTCTGAAGTGCATTTTTAATATTGTGTCAGGGGTTACACTTAATTTATGATGTAACTAGTAGGTTCAAACGAAGAACAAGTGAACAAAAATGTCAATCCTGATAAAAAAGTTTGTTCAGTGACCTTTAAAGCAACACTATGTTCGTTTCCAACATTAAAACGTTGTATTTCTGACTCGTTTTGATGGTACACGGCTACAGCTGTTTAAGGGAGGAACCTAACAGCAACCAAAATGACAATAAAGTTAAAGTGGTTTAATGAACAGAGTGATGAATTGGGCGGTGGCGGTGCAGAGTGGCTGATGTCCTCCAAAGTGCTGATTTTCTGGGTTGTTGAATCCTGGGTGCATTCAAAACGAATCAGTCTGAATGAAGCTGGACATGAAACAAAAAGAAACAGGATCAGTGAATGATTCTCAACAGAAAGACTCGACAGATTTCCTGGTGGCTGTATAGTAGCTACCGCTGGTAAGCAGACGAACTGGCGCTGAATAAAGAGCAGACCTAGGCTTATACAATGGAGACAATCAGGATCAGGTGCATCCATCCAATAATCAGCCACATGCAGGGGGGACTAGGAGCAGGGAGGAAAGGCAGAACAACAGGAAACCTACAGATCCTAACGGCTGTTGCCCTGCAGGATCCTGAGGGTGAGAAACCATACTTCACAACATTTTTCCAGCCCGGAGCATCACGTGACAGCTGAGCTTTATTCTAAACCACCATGTCAGACACCAGCAACTGAATATCAATACTGGCCGTTATCGGACGGAGCAAGGAAAAGAAAGGAAAACAAGGACGGAGCAAGAGACAAGACAAGAGACAACACTGGACTGACTCATACTGACTGGAAAGAGCTCAGAGAAGACACAGGATGAAAGATGGATGCAGAATTAGCTTTAGAGAGAAAGTCAGCCAAAGTTCAGTTATACCGATTTAGCAGACAAAGGCCAGTTGAAGGTAAGGCTGTGAGACTGTATCCTCCTGAGCCTCAGAAGTCCCTTTGTCTCAGTAGTCCCTGAGCCACAGTAGTCCCTGTCCCCAGTCTTATAATGTTCAATCTTCTTCTGTGCTTCAGTAGCTTTATTAAATTATACATTTGATTTATGGCTTTGCATCATTTTAGTATTAGGATATGCAATTAGATATGTGGCTAGAAAAAGAACATGCAAACTCTAAAGTTGGTGCTCAGTGACCTTACTTTGCATTTGATTTGCACAAAAGCTTTTCAGGAAGACTGATTTTTATAAAAATAATCCTATGATGTACAATTTACATACATGAGCTATTGGATTGCTTCAGTAATGATTCAACGTATATCAATATTTCTTATAAATCCAGGTATTTATAAGTTGTACTAAATGTCCACCAGACTCCATGCAATGCAGAGCCGACTGATATTCAGACACATATTTGCAGAACCTCACAAGTGTGGCTGCACATCTGCTGGGACTGGCAGCCAGATGCTGTGCCCTCAGCCAGACCTCAGTCCAGACGACAAGCACCACAGGCAGTGTGGCTGGAGCCTTTCAATGCGCGCCACCCCGCTCACCCTCTCAGCTTGGGGCTTCCTGCCTCTGCAGCTGCCTCAGTGCCAGCCTGACAGATGTATCATCAGTGCAGATGCGAGTGGTGGGGGACGGCAGAATAGAGGTAAATCACTGTGTAATCAACGTGTGTGGCTGGGAGGTGATGGGGGCTCAGCGGGCACGCAAACATTTACAATTGGCCAGGCAGTCCTTGTAAACAGGAGTGGTTGTACAAAAGAGGCAGGTTGAATAATTGATGGGATGTAAGAGGATCTGGCTTTAGGGGATTTTTGGAGCATTGATTCTCGCTGAAAGGGAGTGAGCGGTGTGAGAAAGTGAAAGGCTTTGCTTGTGCCAACCGTTATTTATGCGTCTCTTTCTTTTCGTTCTTACCTGGATGAGCTCTGCCGATTCAATAGTTGCCAGGTATAGTTTTTCCTGTTTGCCTCATTTTTTTGGTGAGAGATTTTCTCTGTGAAATGGTGGATAAACCGTCATGCCAATGCCTGACAATAGCATAGCTAGAAAAAAAAAACAATATAAAAAAACAAAAGAGCAGATGGCTGCAGAGACCAAAAGAGAAAAAGAAATGACAGAATTACAAAGATGATTTACAAAAGGAAATGAAAGAAGTAAAAAAAGCAGGAAGAGGATGGAGAGATGAGGGAGCAAAAGTAATAGACTCGGTAAAAGGGTAGAGAGAGCAACACAGTCATTACAAAACATTTTGTTCCATCCGCCTGTGGCACAAAATGTCAGAAAACAACTGATATAAGCATTACGTTTCCCCATTTTACCTGGATGAAAGTCATTCTCAACTTATGCGCGTGCACACTCACACACACACAAAACATACATACATGCTGTGGTAACTCTTTCATCTTACCAGCTGCAGGGCTTATAGCACGAGCTGATATAAATAAATTCACTAGTTTGGTTTCCAAGCCATGTATGCCTCCACACACACGCACGCACACACACACACACACGCACGCACGCATGCACGCACGCACGCACGCACACGCACACGCACACACACACACACACACAGAAACAAGCACACAACGTTTCACAGACTCTTTTGACTTTGCACACTTCACATTCACATCATGT
>JAOXYM010000003.1:32846908-32860563 GCA_028567055.1 Leptatherina wallacei | reverse complement strand
GGTACAGAGACTGTTTGCAGCAATGCCGACTGCGAAGTTTTCAGTTGAAGAGGTTAGTTAGAGTACGAGGAATCAATTAGGTTTAGATCGGACAAAGTTCCTGAAATTCATTAGTGACAGCTTAATTACAAGGAAACAATGGGCTGATAATTGCATCTGTAATGATTAATACAGTTACTGCAGCAAAAGGAGCACTGAGAACACAATCATCGTCTAATAGCTTATTACTGAGTTGATACAATCAGCCATACTGTAATGAGAGTCGACAGAGACAGAAAAAAGCTGAACGAGAAGAGCGATAGGGCCCTATGTTAGAACATCAGACTGACAGTGTCTAAGATGCACGGCTCTCTGTGAGAAATACCAATGAATTCATAAGCTTTTTAAATAAGTGCTGACTGGCTTAGTTAAGACAATGCAAACTGAATACTTTGCATAAAATGTGTGGGCTGAAATTTTGATGAAAAAAGGAAAGAAAAAAGGTTTCTCTAACCTGGTTTGCATAGTTGCATAACAGTACATACCTCTTCATGTACTGCAGTTCGACATGCATTTAGACTTTGCTAAACAAAATAGTTAAGATAAAAACATCCCAAGATACTGAGGACCTAGTTTGTGCAAGGAAGCAAGACTGTGTGGTTTGCTCATATGATGATGATGATGATGGTAGTGATGATGATGATGATGATGATTATGATGATGATGATGATGATGATGATGAAGTCTTGGCAGTAATGAAAACCTTGTACATCAGTGATCTTACATATCCACCTTAGAAAAATTGGGAGAGAGGTTTCTCCCAAAGAGAGGACAGCGTTCATCAGTAGTTGCCTCAGAGCAACATCAGTGACTAAATTGGATTTGAAGCATTCGAAGCTATGGGAGACTGGGTCACTCTTGACTGCAGGTAAGTCATTTTACACGGTGCTCTGTCAAAACATAGATCTCAGAGGTTTATACATAGGCACTGGTTGGGTTTTTGTGGATCTGCATATAGATTTGCCCTTGAGTTATTTCTTATCGATTTATCATGAGGTGGTTGTATTTCAGGAAGTAGAGTGGTCGTCCTTCATTTGGAAGGTTGCTGGTTTGATCCAGAACTTCCCCAGTCTACATGTCAAAGTATCCTTGGGATAGATACTAAACCCTCCATTGCTCCCTCCACTGTATTCCTCACATGTAAGCCAATTTGGATGAAATCATCTGCTCAATGAATTTGTATGTTTAATTCATGAATCCCAAAAATTCCACATATACTGGATTCTTATCAATCCATTAAACTCATTCGATTAATTCTTTTTTAAACTGATTGCTGCCAGCTTGGAAGGTAGTGAAGAGGAGAGCCAAGGCCATAACCGAAGGAAGTATATCTGCTCGTTATATAGTGTTATGGCGTATTATGTCCACAGGGAAAGCCATAAACCTCCTCATTATTTGTCTTGCACACCTTTGCTTCTGTGAAACGGTGCTGTCCACAGGACTGTTAATGCTGGAGAAACCCATGAGATCAGATTGTGTCATGCTTTCAGCAGCCTTGACAGATGTCAACATGCAAACAATTGTCCTTGTGTAAACCTCCAGTGAGTTGAGTGATTTGTGTGTATGCGTGATGTAACTTGCAGGAAATAGAGTCCTTGAGAGAGCTTTAACATTGACATCACTTAGCAAAGAAATGTAGTGGGAATATTTTTATTAATATTTACTAAATCAGGGGGTGATTTACCCCACATACAATACTGCAGGTTCTAGTTCACTTTGAACCAGCAGCAACATCTTATTTAAAGTAAAGTCAGCTGCTAAGACGTCGCTGTCTGTGAATAAAATTTGAACATGGGGAAATTAAAAAACATGGGTCCAGATTTACTATCTTTTTGCAGCATGTGCAACCATTGTTTTTGATTTATAGAATTGCTGTTAATATTTACTGACAAGGCGGTATGATAAATCACATCTGGAAAGGATTTTTGAGCCGGGCACTCATGCATATTAATGATTTTCTTTTTCAGAGTACAAAAAAAGAGTACTTAAATGATTAACTCAGTTGTTTACCAAGATTTGTGCTGTGCAGTTCACTTCTAATTCTGCCATTATTTATAGCTGAAAATGAGCATTTGTTGGAGATTGTTGTTGAGAGGGGGGAGACACAAGTGTAGAGCAACATTACAATGAGGAGAAAGTGTGTGAAGAAATTAGATTGTTCATTCATGTAAATGTATCTGGAATGCCAGAAGAATAAGGTATCGGAACATATTGAAGTACGTTAGTCTTAATTGACTGGAGGAAATAGGAGTTGTGTGACAACCGATGCACCGATTTGTTTTTGCCTTTGTGTATTTATTTGTTTATTTATTTTTTAACTCAGTGCAACAAACCTGGTGTAGCTTTGTCCAGAGTTTCACTTTAGCCTTCTCAGAAAAGAGAAACACAAATGCAGGAGCAGGTCTAAATGCAGATGCATTCATTTCCTGGAATAATAGATGTTTGTGATATTCAAGGCATGGGCAGTTGGCTGCAATGATAACTAGTTTTTATGGAAGTCCAACAGTTCCTTTTTATTTTCATTAGGATACAGTAATTGAGGAAATTTAAAGCTTCCACCCAGGGAAAAAAACTCTAATCATGTAAGACTATGTTGTTTTGACCTAGAAATATTGTGGTAGGCTACATTATATTTTGTGGAGATGTGATAGATATTCTCATCAAGCAGAAACATTTCAGCTATTTCTGTCCAGGATGTATGTAAGGGTGCTAATCCAACTTTACTTTGCTTATAACTAAAACACAAGAGTTTATCATTTCTCTTTTTCATTTTGTTTCATTGTCCTGGTGATTAAACTGATTAGTTAAATGTTTACACTGATTTAGTGCACACATACAGCGACAGTTATGAGCAACGTGGTGCGTCACCTGCCTGGGTACAGCGAGATGATGCGTCTGCATGTGTTTGATGCTCTTGGTTATCATGTATCAGTGGCTATGCTATGTGTCCTAGCTGCCTTCAGAAAATTAAATAAAAATGATATGCACTGTGGAGGAGAATAAAGTTGCAGAGACAAAGATGCTGGTTAAGGTGCAACATTATCAACATTATCACAGTGCCATCCAAGGTATAACAGGAGAATCTCATCATGTCTCAGCCCAGCATGAAAGTACAACTTATTTAGGTTTTGTAGATTAGGCATTTCTCTGATCTTCTATTTCCTCATTCAAAGACAAAAACATTAATACGGTATTACATTTTATGGATCATGTTTTAAAAATAAATCATATCACATTATAATATAAAGTAAGAAACATTTTAATGTTAAACTTAAAAGCAAGTCTTGTGATATTCTTATGAAAGCAGATTAAGAAAAAAAAAGTAGACCTAGTAAACAATCTTGATTTGATCTGAGCCAATGAGTTCATCTTTAATATTGTAACTAAACAGGTCAGCGGGTTCATGCTTAGATATAACTGTGGTATAGCTTCAAGAAATAAACAGCACCTGTGTGATTAGTAAATTACCGTTTAAGGATAATAAACAGATGCCTGTTAGCGACTCAATGCTAATTTGCTGGTTAGCTAGTTGTAGCTAACTTTGTAGATCAACACATTTTTAACCTCTCCTGCAGAACTATATACTCCATGGCGCTGTTTAGGATTTTCAGCCACAGGCTGAAATAACGGAGTTTGCATGTTCCCCCTGTGTGTGCGTGGGTTCTCTCCGGCTACTTCCTCCAACCGTCCAAAAACATGTATGTTAATACAGTTAATGGTCACTGTAATTTCTCTCTAGGATTGAGCGTGAATGGTTGTTTGTCGCTCCGTGGTGGCCCTGCGATAGACTGCCGACCTATCCAGGGTGTACCCTGCTTCCTGCCTGCTAATTGCTTGGATAGACTCCAGCTTTCCCTGAATTGGAATAAGCAATATAGAACATGAATTAATGAATGAAAGGCTGATTTAACTGGCTTAGTAAATCTGGGCTTTAGAGCCTTGTAAGCCCATGTGGGCTTGGCATAGCCGTAGGTATAACTCTTGTTAGTGCTGTCTAGATGACCTGAAACCATGTGTGCTAATCATTTTGGACAACCTGACTGCTCCGTCAGCTGGTTATCAGACAGTCAGCCATCTGTTCAGATTCCAGGACAGAAGTCAGAGAGTTCCTGGATTTCCTGTTTGACTGCGGGGCAAATTCACTGCACATTGGTGCTCCCTGAGTTAAATATTGTAGAATTAGTCATTTTTTCCAAAATGTTTTCTCACCAGATTTATTTCCACCACACATCGCTGGGTTTCAGCCACTTAATTCACTGCTCAGTTCAGAATGCAACAGCAAGACCAAAGAAAAAAAAAAAACAAATACTCATCTCTTATGGTAATCTCATGTATACATCCAATTCTCCTCTTTAATGGGTATTTGCTACATAGTCTGCAATGCTAAAGGCCATTCACCCCCTGCCACCACAGCTGAAACTGTTGAGAACCTTTGCTTGTGTTCGATATATTTCCTAGCCGAGCAGATGATTGACATGTGTCATCTAACTGTCATCTCTGTTTTTTTGTTATCCTCCCATACATTTTTTTGAATGGAGTTGAACCTCTTTCCCTTTTCAATAAATATGGTTAGCTCAGTGCAAGTTGTGTTTCCATAGAAATATGCAAATGCTGTGGGATCTATGTCTATACTGAATCACTCATGAGCAAAACTGATCAAATAAGTAGATAAATAAATAAGTTTGGCAATGTAGTACCTTCAGTGACAATTTAAGGATTATATGGGCTGAATTAGACTTGGACATGTGTTCACCTGACCTTGTGTTTTGAAGCTGCTGTGGGTGTGACTATACTGACCACTCAGGAAAAACTTTAAGCAAGCTTGGTTATGATTGTTTATGTTACAATGGAATCCAAATCTGAGCTGTTGTTTATAGCTAATTTAGTGTAAAACAGATTGAGGGCTTGCCTTAGATAAAAACATTCCCCCACTCTATCACAAACATTCAATTGTGAAGTATTTGTCTTGTATGATTTATACTTTGCAACATGTTCATTTGAAAATTGTAGAGGGCAACAGTACATCATCCAGGAGATTAGCAATATGTTGCTGATGTCTATATAATAAGTTTAGGTGGAAATATTTCCCTTGCATCAATTTGAGAATATTCTGTGTTGTCGGAGTTGCATCTTTGACAAGAAAAGCACTCCAAAATTCAAAGGTACTTGTTTTTTTTATTTCCATTTTGCTTAACACAGTAGGTTTATCTGAGGGCAACCACATTGTGTTGTCAGAGCAACATGTGAAAGGCTTGCTAGAGTTCAGGGGATTGTGCATCATGATTATTGCTTTTTTTTTTTAAATTCCATATCACTCCTGGCACCTTATTTGCTCTTATCTACTTATAATCCAAAACACACAACTGAGTCCTTTGCTACTCTAAAATGACTTGTGACCTCTTACTGTCCGCCTGCCCATCGTGTGTATCACAAAAGGAAGCTGGGCTTGATCAGACTCTATGTCTGCTACTGTATATTCCCCCCCTCCCCACCACTCTACTCCTTTTTACGTACTAAAGCAAATATTCCCATCTTATATGTAACCTCGGAGATGTACCACTTGGTTGTTAGCAGAACATTCCTGCATCTATCATGTGGGCATGACACCACTCAGCCAAATAGCCTAATTACTTACACTTCCTCCCATATATGCTGCATTTCTGACAGCTTCACCTGTTCCTCCTCCAGATGAATCCATTTCCTGGGGACAATTTATGAATAGACTTAGCCTTTGCATCCTCATGTCTACTCAAGACAGATAACAATGTCTAGGAGGTTTTTTTTATATATTCTCACATACTGTAGTATACTTCATAGCTCATACCTTATCTTTCTTTTTTTTTTCTACAGCCTGTTACATATTTCCCACACCCTGAGAGAAAAACAGAGTCCAAAAGGTCTTGAATAACAGTGTGAACGACACACTAAGAACTAGGGCTGGTGATATTGCAATCTTTGGTATCGATCCGATACCAAGTAAATCCAAGGCAAGTATCGCTGATACCTATACTTTTTGCTTGAAATTTCACAATCACTTGGGGTTTTGCATACATTTTTTATCATGATTATGATCATAATAAAAGACAGTTCAAAGATTTTTGTCAAATAAAACATTTTCAACAAACTGAATGGCAGAACAGAAATTTTAATCTAAGCTTTTTTGTTTGTAAACAATATAAAATAACATCAACAATGTAACAAAATGATAAAATAACTCTGTTATTCCTTTTTAACACACACAATTGTTTGAGAAAAATAAAGTCAACAGTGCAAAGTATGCATTTGTATATATTATATGCTTTTTTTTTCTTTTCTCTCTTCCCACCTGACACCATGAATTGCGTAGCTGAAGATGCACAGTAGGGGAGCATTAATAAGCTTTGCTTCTGAGCCTTTTTCAGTCAAAATTATGTTTTGTCTTTTCTTTTGCTGCTTAAATTGTATATGTATATGACTGAAATAAACTATAAACTAAAACTAAACTAACACATTAGCTAAACAAAGGCAAAACCTGCTATTGTGTGGCTCTCATTCACATTATTTGGCTTTTTTTGCCCCCAAAGTCCTCTACGAGAAAAGTATTGATCTCATCACGCTGGTATTGAACAATACCAATACTAGCATTGATACTATCCATATTTGGATTGATCAGCCCAGCTCTACTAAAAACTCAAATGATGGAAAACAGCATCTGACTGGTTGAACTAGACTTTAATGAATTTTTGAATCCAATGTTAAAACTGGAATCTCTTCATATTACTGCTGTTGTATTGCTGTCAAGTTACTGCTAATATCCATGAATCTCATTTTATGGTCCAGCTGGGAAAATGGTAAGTCTCAGAAAAATCTATTAGCAGGCAAAGACTTGAACTTTGTAGGGGAAAACATATAACTGATTTTCATACAGTATATCCACCCTCTAGCATACTGAAGCAGTTGAACTAACAGCGAAAATAATACTTTTCCCATAACTGAGGCGATCATATAAAACTATATCTTATGAGTTTATGTGAGTTTGCTATTTGTGTACTTGTGTAAATATTTAGTTTTTAATTTTACGTCTATTTTTCTATATCAGTTAGTAAAATAGTTTTTTTTTATTGACATTATTTTAATTTACTTATGTATTTTTATTCATCAAAATGAACGCGAGTACATTTCGGTGCGTGTTAAACAAATCCACTATTTGCTCATTATGCCCTCTTTCAGAGGAACTTGATCAAAGTAAAAACTTACAACTTCAAAAAGGGAATCCACTCACGAACATGTTGACTCAACGCTGGCAAACTGGTTGACTACAGTAGAAGAAAAACCAAACTGGAGACTGAACAGTGGTGAGTAAAGTCTAAATAAGGTCATTAATGAGAAAGCTTGACTGAATAAAGACTGGAAGTAAAACAAAACACTCTCTATTCTCATCATTTTCTACAATTACAGCAGTTACATGTGGCAAACTCCCCAGGTCAGATGGCGACTGTTCTAATGGTTGTTGTGAAACTACTCTTACCGCAGTACTTGGATGACTGGTTTTATTCTCAGGTCAGGTCGTGACCCTGTCAAGTTTGCCTTGCAGATTAAAGAAATGAGAGAGTAGGAGGACTCAAAAAGCATCTGGGAGGATGTGTGTTAGTGTTTGTTACGGTAAGTGTATGTGTGTATACCTTCAGGTGGATAATTATGGCCATTGCAGCTGAATCCGTGCTTTCTGTGTGTAGGTTTTTGGTTGTGGAATGCATGTGACTTGTAAATGCATTGTAAATTCATGTTCAGTATTTGTCAGTAAGCATCTGTAAGGAAGCGGTTCAATCATAAAATCAGGCATCATTTTAGAAATTCACTCCGAGTGGTGGGTCTGCGTTGTATTATGCAGATGTGCTTGTTATGTGTGCTCTCTGCAGGGATAAACAGAACAATAAATGCGCACCCACCCACCCCCATCTGTCCCTTCAAATACAGCTCAAATCAATTAGAATGCACTTGAGAAATGAACTGCATTCTGTTTGCTTGCCTCCGCTCCGCTCTTCATCCAGCATCACCTGGAGAGAGCAGGAGGTGAAGTGTATTATATCATAATAATAATAGACAGGGGCAACCTTGGTTTTATAAACTTAACCGGGATTTATGGTCTGCACAAACTCTGTTTTGGATGGCTGGATACTGTCATACAATATATGTATAAGCCAGCATTTCTTCCCACCTCCCAGCATGATTTACCAGTTACTTTGCACATGTACAAACAAACGCAGCACTGTCAGTGTTTCACACCATCAACACATTATCTGGGAATATGCATCATATATATGCATTGTTGCTGTTTGCTGGACTTTCTGCTCTCTCGCTCTTTAAGACAGTACATATGCATTTGACTCCCTGCGTGGTTGAACAACTTGTCCAAATAACATCAAAACCCAGGCTCGTCTATGCTTGTTGATGATTTGTGAACTTCTGAGCCACGGTGCAGGCTCTGCATGAGTCCGAACAAAGGTTTTAATGTTCATCCACTATTATGGCGAGTCAGTGATTAATGCCTTGTCTTCATCTTTTACTCTTTCACAGCTTGAGAGTCCCTTATCCCCAAAAAATTCACATTATTTCATAAATGTAGATTAAATTCAGCTTGCCTCCTCCTCCTTCAGAAATTAATAAAGAATACTCCGGTCAAAACTTGTTGCTTTCACCAACATGTTGTCACACAATTTTGTGATAACAATAATTTAACATCAGAAGCTTTGATTCAATTTCACTTGCTCCCCTGTCAGGGAGTTTGTGGCAAGGCTATCTATCCAAAGTCTTTTTTAATTTGATTGCTTCATGTGGATCACAAGTGGATTTTAGTTCCTCTCGGAGCTCCCACTATTCATGTTTTATTAATGTCATATGCTGTTGACTAGGGCTCTCCTAACTGACTTACCAAGTCATCCCTTTCCTTGTTGCAAATCAAATTAGCCGAGGCTGTGATTAATCATCATGCAGAGCACCCAGAGAAAGAGGGCTGACACCTTATTAATTTCCTTAATTACATCTTGTATTAGGTTTCAGAATTGTCCCGTCTAATTATGCCCCCATTGACTCCAAACTCTTTAAACCTGGCTATGCAAATAATTTGTGCAACAAGGGGTATCTAAATAGTTTTAAAAAAAATTAAATATAGGCATGTGTGATTTATGCAATAAAGTTGGGTGGAAGTACTGTTTTACAACACTACAATCACAGATATGCCATATTATTCAGTGTGCAGTAAAACAAATGTCTGACTGCTGCTGCACACAGATGAACTTCTGGGTCGTGAAAATGGTAAAAGTGCTAAATGACCAACACATTTGAGATAAGTTCATGGATAGGCTCATAGGGCTTTACTGCCACTATCATTATTTGTGTTTATTAGGCAATTCTGGAGGTGCTGAAATGAAAAAGAGAGATTATGTGGCTGAGTGAACACACTCTGCCTATGAATCATGGGAGAAAGACTGTGCTGTTTAATCAATGACAAAGTCCAGGCATTAATTTACCAAGTTGTTCATATATGGACTGAGTTTAAATAGTTTTGCTGTGAGCATTTGGAAAAAAATGCACTGCCAGTGCATGAAATGAGAGCAGTGGCGGGGGACATATGGGCTGGCGGCAGGCACCACCTCCAGGGGATGATGGTCGCTTTCTTGTTTGAGCCTCCACAAAACTGCTTCATGTAAAGCACATAAAACTACTTTCATCTGGTTTCAGTTATTCTTAGTCGTTGCTGTTGTCAGGATATTTAATATCTATAATTCTAATAGACAGTCAAGAGATGAAATGTTGGTGAACATTTGTGGGAAACTAGAGTTTTTCTTTGTTTGTCAAAAAGATGGAGAGGTCCATAAAAATTCTGTCTCTATTTATAATCTTTACACATTTATATTTTTTATTGTCATGGGTTAGTTGACCACTTTATGGATTCAATTATTTTTATGGTCATTAATGTTGTTTATTTTCCATCATTGTGCACCCTTGGAAAAACTACTTGTTCATATAAATGTTTTTCTGATTTTGTTGAACATTTAGCCATTTTATTTCTTAAGCCATGGGATATTGTACTCTAACAGAAACCTGTAATCCCTCTTGACCTCCTTTGTACCATTTCCTTTCCACTTAGCATGAGTTGCTGCTGGCTGGTAAACTTTATCAGTTCTTGTCTGTTTTTCACCCTCTAACCCATCAGTTCCCATCCTATTTTACTTACTACCCCATTGATGCAACTACCAAAAAGCCATGGACCCCCACCTGCCCTGTGCTAACACCATGCTTGACTATATGCTTTCATCTTTCATCATGATGCATTATGGCTGAGTCATGTCCTGTCCTTGAATAAAACCAAAGTTAAGGTAACTATCAACTTATAGCCTTACTTTTTAGTTTTAATAAGGACAAATCATCTGCACTGTGATGTTTCTCAGACATGTTTCATAAATGAAATGGTGCAGGAAAAATCAAGGTTACTGGGATAGACACTGCTCCACTACCGTATAGCTCCACTAGCTCACTGACCTCACTAAACCACACAATACATGGATTGATTGGTAAAATTGATTGGATGCACTAGGTGTGGCCTACTTTTTATTTTTGACTAAAGATATCTACTCCATTTATTCACTTTGGGACCTGGTTTCAAAAGTTCATGTTTTCAGGCTGGTCTCATGTGAATAAAACATCCAAATGTTAAAAAACATATAAAAGCAGATACACCTCAACTCGTCTGTGTGTGGACATGGCCTTAATTTGATCAATCACTCAGGCTCTGTACAGTCAAAAGCTTGCAGACCCTTTGTGCTGATGGGAGGTCAGACACCCACTGCTCTAACCCCTCAGTCCCTCTTTTATCAACAGTGTCCATATTGTTCAGATTATGCAACTAACTCAGACACTCTGCCACTGTGACAAACTTTCTTTAAAAAATATATACTTATCATGAAATGGCTAAAGACACATAGATGAAGTATAGGCTAAAAAAAATTGGTCATCGATAACGAAAAATCACGTCCACTGGAAAGGTGATGTGTGTGTGTGTGTGTGTGTGTGTGTGGGGGGGGGGGGGTCTACATGTGCTTAGTGACAGTGTTGCTCTACATGAGATTATGATACATCGCCCCCTTGTTCTTACCCGTCAAAGTGATCTTTCATTTAAAGAACATATTTAGTTGATGTCTCGCCTGCTTCTTGACTAATCAGCTGAACACAAACAGCAAATTTTTCTGCTCCACAGTTATCATTTGTTTACGAAGTTGGTTGCTGGAAAGTAGCGTTTAATGTCACATAGAACAAATTATATTAGCCAGAGCAGTTTTACACCAATCAAGTGGACATCAGTAAGTGAGAACAGAGGCACTGTATTCTAAATACCTCTTGATAAACACATGATGTTGGGGGAAAAATCTACTTTCTTCAGTATTTCAGTCGTATTGAATTTTCCACTTTGTGTTTCACCAAGATATTACTGGTCTGTAAACACAGGTCTAACTACCAAAGAAGGCATAACAGAGTGAAGAGCTTCCTTTGTTACAACAAACAGAAAAGAAGTCACGCTCCATAACTTCAGTTGTAATAATAGCTTTAAACAACAGGAGACTATTATTGGCAGGTCTTGTGAACAATAATGACATAGCTGGATATTATTTCTATGAACTGCATGTAGCTACCATAAAAACATTAATAATTGTGCAGAGTGTAATGTTTTGTTGTGGCATAAACCTAATTGACTGATTAATCTTTAGGCATTGTGGGCATTTTAAATGAGTCTGCCTGTTGGGATGTAGTGTGTAGAAAACACACAGCACTGTATAGTACCAGATCTGATGAGTTCTTCATATTCACAAGCATAAACGTAATGTCATTTTATACTGGAGAGTAAGAGGGAGCTGCTAAAGCACATTTTATAACATAATGATTTGTATGATCTGTGTGGTGGCACTCATCAATGGGGCCTGACAAATAAAAAGCATTGTGCTGATGGCTTAGGCTGTAGTATCTCACTCCCAGTGTGGATCAATGGTCATCGCCTTGAGACGCAGACACCATTCTATTTGGGTTGATAGCTTGGAGGAAAAACAAGGTGGTGAAGGTAAAACGAAATAGAAAATACCCTAGACAGTCATATCCAGGCACTGTCGTGGGAATAACATCCAAATTGATTCCTGCACCATGCTCATGTTAACATTCCGGTCTAGCAGCAAGGTTTGCTACACTGGCTACTTTTAGAGAGGAATGCATTCTGCCCTTTTGTATACTTGTAAGTTTTATGTTTGTAGGGGGCTTATGGTGATTTGCTAAACAGCATACGCTGGCTTGAGTGATATGCTTTTAAGGGCCCAGACAGGACTTTATGATAATTCACATAAAACTCTGGTTTCATAACATCAATGCGAACTGCAAAATGACTACAGCTCAGATGAAACAGTCTCTTCAAGGATTCGCTGGCTTGGGTTCTTGACACTGTATGGACCGCAAGCATGGCACCTGGATTTCACGTAACTATGAGAAATGAGTGGGTTGAATCTAAAAGAGGCACTCTTTGCCCTCCAGTTTGGCGTTGTCTCCTCTCAGTCTAAAGGCGGTGTCCTTCCATTTGCCCTTGGGGCTATCATTTGCATACCAGACAGAGGCAACTCAGTGGTGAGATTGGGAAAAGTATTTCCATCCTGTACTTATCAAAGAATCATCTTTACCACTAATTTAACCTTTAATTTAATCTGGACTGAAGACTCCGATGAGAGTCTCGTTATTTAGCTTGTGAATACAAAAATTCAAGAGCTAAATTTGAGGTGGGAGAAAAACACAAAACAATTAGCAAAATTCATAATGCTACAATTTGAAATGAATCTGTTCTGTTTTTTTGGTTTTGTATTGATTGTATTTGGAGGTGCAGCAGTGTTGATGTAATTCCAAAAGTCTTTGATTTATTGTCTATGATTTATGCTTGCTGTTTTACAATGAGTTTTCATGACAAAGGACACTGATTAATTTTTTATTTTAGCTGAATCAAAGGGAATTTTTTTGAGTATTCTTCGAAGAACGAAATAGTGTAAGAGACAAATAATGGATTAACCTTCATGCCCTTTTCTAAAAAAAAAAAAAGTTGTATCGACTCTTCACTACAAGATTTGTAGTTTGAACTTTAAACCTCAATAAAATCATTAAAGTTTAATATTTTTTCACTTTTTTTTTCATGAAAGGGTTGTCTTTTTTAGTTTATATAATGATTTCCTGAAGAATGAACCCCTTAGGTGCCGTTTTGATCATGTACCATAGGGAGATTTTTTGAAAAATACAAAATAATTCAGTTTTTTAAAACCTAATTTGACTTTGATTATCTTTAGTATCACCACCCTGTCTATCTGATTAATTGCTAAGAAGATCGATTTTTAAGGGTTTTCTTTCTTTTTTTTATAATGTCAGATTAAATAAAAAAAGTTACATTGGTTCTGTTAACTACAAGATTTGTAGTTTGGACTTTAAATGCAATAAAATTATTTTATTTCAATCTGATTAATGATTTAATGAATTCAAATGTAGAATGAACCCCTTTGGATTCCTGGTTGCTGGTTAAAGCTGGGGGGGGGGGGGGGGGGGGGGGGGGGGGGGGTTTG
>JAOXYM010000003.1:32836088-32846790 GCA_028567055.1 Leptatherina wallacei | reverse complement strand
GCGACCTGTCCAGGGTGTACCCTGCCTCTCGCCTGATAATTGCTGGGATAGGCTCCAGCCCACCCGCAACCCTGAATCGGATTAAGCGGTACAGAAAATGGACGGATGGATGGGTACAGAAAATGAATGAATAAATAAATTAACCCTTTGGATTCCAGTTTTGTGGGTGTTTTGCCAGAATTATCTCAATGGATGCACCTTACGACTACACAGATTTCCTTAACAGGGCACAAGAGTTAACAGAGACATTATTTAGTATTTTTTGTGTGAAAAAGGTGAGCCAATTAAAAGACTTACTCTGGTTAAATTATTCATTAACCCAATGGACACAGAGCAATTACTAAAAATGGATTTAGTTAACAGTTTTGGAGCACCCTATAGTCATTGTACCATCTTCTGTATTGACGGCAAGGGCAGAATTTGTTGCTTAATCATCTCTCTACCAGGTTGCTCAAAGGCTCTGTCATGGGACCCTCTCTTGAAGTTATCCTCTCCTATGGCTTCTAAAGTCATTGCTAAGCACCAGATACCCACTTGTACCCATCATCCTTGCCAGATAACCCCACAGTTCTGGCACAAATGTCAGATTTTCTTTTGGACTCATCCATGGATGAAGGAATGCCACTTTCAACTAAACCTCTATAAGACTTCCACGGCCTAATACCAGTGCCTCTTCAACTATCTTCCCAAAAATGTTTCCAAGATTCCTGGGTGTGATGACTGATGGTCAGCCGTCTCTCTGACCATGTAACATCTGATTGTCTATCAAATCTCTTTGCACTTTGCCACTTAAGAGAAATCCGTCAGTATCTGACTCACTACCCAGCTTTTGGTATATTCCATGGTTTTTTCATGCTTTGAGTACCACCATGCTCTAAACTTAAGCATGCCTTTCAGATATACAAATCACAGATAACTCAGAATGAAACTCTCTGGCGCTTGATCAATTAAAAAACAGACTGTTACTCATTGGACTGTTTCGGCTACCCATGGCTACCCAAATCAAATTAAATGCTTGCCAACAGAGTGACTACAGTGTCCATATCCTACTATCGGAATTTAATCATATAGGCATATGCTTCTTCTTGGCCTATGTACTTTTTCAAGAATGTCATCTAATTCTGCCATCTTCACAAAAGACAGTGTCAATCCCTATTGTTTTAATTATGTAGTTTCACCATGGTGAAACTAGCTATCAAATTCTAGAAGAGCAGGGGCATCCTTCTCTACCATCTAAAATCTCTTGAAAACTGTCTAACTTGCACTTATTTTGGACTTCTATATCTGCTCTTCTTGCACTCCGTCTTGCAAATAGATTTAAATCAATTTGCCACTTTAATGCAAAGGACAAGTATCTCACTGTATCATGGCTTGAATATATTAACACATAATATTATTACTCATTTATATATCACTTTGGATAACAGAGTCTTACAGGACTGTAAATACTGCATGATGGTGCTTGGTTTCATTGGCCCACAGGGCCTGAGTTAGTCATAGATATTTGAACAAGAATTAGATCCAGAATATGAAGATGAGAAGCATGTAGAACTACCACTACAAAGGATTACTGAATGCCATCTTTCAGTTCAATAGATTTCACCCATGTTAATAGGCTAAGATCAGGGAAGGGTGGTCAAATTTTAACTGAGGCAAAAAAAACTCCACTTCCAAGCTCTAGAAAGGTGATAATGTACACCCCCATTGTTATCCATGGCCAAGTTGCTAATCGCTTTGTACCCAATAATTGATGTTTGTTATAAAATGAGCTCACAGTACCAATAGCAACCTGACAGACATCTGAAACAGTTTCATTTATTGATTAATGTTCAAACTTGATGTAGTTTTAGTGTTTTAGCTTTAGTGTTTGCAAAGCCAGTGCCATTCTGAACCTTAAAAGGTTTGCCAACGAATCCAAAATGTTCACAACTGTGCTGCTGGCCATAAAAAAACCTAACAAACAAACAAACAAAAAACTGCATCCATTGGGTCTTTGGAGAAGATGAAAAGGGTCAACTTTCCCTCACAACCAAACAGATTTTTTTGTGATCTAAACAAAAGCAAAGTAAATGCTCTGAGAAGTAGAATTTCACTTAATCCTTGTGGTACAAAACCATCGGCTGTAAAAATGGTCATAATGGGTAATGTGAATGTTCTTGCTTGCAGAATTTGACCATGCAAGGAAATCTAGAAGTGAAAATGGCCTGGTTGCCAAAAAATAAAAAAGTCTTGCCAGTGAGAGTTTGAGACTACTGAATAAATTGAATTAATACTAAAACATGCTTTGAGCTTTGGGTGATGTTTAAGGTGAAAATGCATTGTTTTAATGCTGCAGATATTCCTGGAAAGAATAGAATAGAATAGACATACCATGACCCATTTAACAGAGAGAAAGAGAGAGAGAGAGAGAGAGAGAGAGAGAACGAGAGAGAGAGAGAGAGAAACATAAATTACATGAAGCCCAACTGATATGCCTTATTTTTGCTGTGTAGGCAAGGCAATGCTCAAGTTTCTCCTTCCATCCTCTGAACTTAACATAAGTTCATTGCAGCATTGTGTGTGTGTGTGGGCCGGTTTGGACTGACAACACAGGACTTTGTCTCCGGCATGTAGCCGAAGGCCAGGTCACTATTGTGAACTCTCCCCAAAAACTAGGGAAGACAACATGAAACTGCATCTGACCTCTGTTAGAAACTCCAAGATACAATCTCTTTAGAGTTATCACAAGTAATATATATGGTGCATTTGACAAGATGATACATTTTCTAGTATACCAATATCAGAAAGGTGATTTTTTATACTTCTTAAAAAAAAAAAAAAGATCTTCTATGATGCAATGCAGGGCAACACAGGAATATAATCGTATCTTATTGTACTTCCGTGAAAAGGTCATTGCACTCTTTTGTACAGACCAGATTTAACTCACAGGATTTTATTAAAAAACGTCTAGAATGAATGCTTTTCAGCTTGGAACAATGCATTATCTCTTCACTCTGGTTGATCCCACTCGTTTTTCAAAGCCAGCTCTTGGTCCTTCACTCTCAAGTTGTAAAAAAAATTGAGAAACCTTGATTTGACAGCCCTTCGACCGTGTGGAGTCACCGCTATGAAAAATGCTCCACGTTTAATGGGAAAGTCTGAACTATGAAATCTCCCAGAGAGGCTGGTTTGTGACGACACCAGAGCCCCTTGTGGGACACAACATGTCATGCTCGACACTTGGCCATTCATGTAGAACATGATGGATTTCAAGTTGCCAGGTTTTGGGTTAAAACAGGAGGGGAAATAAGGTGAAGAACTGTAAAGCAGCAGAGAAATAAATTATCATTATGGCAGCTGCTGACAATCATAGACTTGGCAAGTCATTTGGCTGACAAGTGTATTGGTGGTTGGCGGGTATGGCACAGTGTCGTGGGACTAGGACAGTGATGTATTGCATGCCCATCAGAGTATGTGCTCATTTGTTACAGACAATGGCTTTGCAGCAGGGCACTGGTGCATTTCACTTTACAGTATGTTGTTTTCTGTTTTCACTTTGTTTGGTTCTGCAAACTAAAAGTGTAGCACAATTGTAGCTGCAGGTTGCTTGGTGACAGCTTGGATCGTTGTCTGCTCCACATTGGTCTTGTGAATAATTAGATCAACCTCATTAATGTGTTAGTTATGACTTTTTTTTTCTTGTGTGCAATGATTAAAAGGATTAAATCTACCCCAACATAAAACTGTCTGATAGCGTATCATTACTTTTTACAGAAAATAGTAATAATTCCCGAAGTCCCAGAACAGCTAACTGAAACCAAGTCTTATGTCGTTAATGATTTCTGAAAGCTCTTAGTTGTCCAGCTGCAGTGGATATTATTTGCCAAGCTGATATCCGCAATGACTCATGCCCATAATCACTATAATAATTGCCTGCAAAGCTCCCACAGGTAAGAAGTGTGCCCTTTTCACAAATTATAGGCTGTTATTCAAAATGATAAAGGAATATGAAGGTGATTAAGTGCAAAGACAGAAGTGTGGTCAAAGAGTCGCTGGAGCTCCTTTTAAGAGCTCCACATATGTAAGTGCAGAGCAGAAGTTTAGGTTTAACTTGAGATACCCTTGGAAGTTAAAAATGCAAGTTTCATACAGAACAACGTACACATTGTCAACACACATCTTGAGTGTGTGAAAAGGCTTGTCCTTGCCGTCAAATGTTGATTAGCCGTCCGGTGAGATGCAGACATGGCTGTCTACCTGTCTCAGTGGGAGGCCGGCAGGACTTGATGGATGTCTCGCTTTTGAGACAGCACAGTGCTGCAGAGAGGGAGGAGACTTTGGCCTCTGTTATTTATTCACATTGTGTTTTTCCTCTGTCAAAAATGGACCAGGACCTCCCTCCACAGCATGACTTTACCACTTCTGGAAATAACTACTTTAAGAAGTGCATGAAGGAAAATAGGAAAAAGCATTTCTACCATTTCTGATATTGAAGTATGTTTTGAGCAAAAATCCAAGTGGAACTTTCAAAAATACGGTAGTTAGGGTTGATCACAGTATGCCTTGGTGGGATGTCTGTCTCATAGATTCTGGGTACCATCTCCAGAAATACACACAAATGCATAGTTTAACTGAGAAATGCACACACATATTCATTTAAAGCAA
This sequence comes from Leptatherina wallacei, assembly GCA_028567055.1. Taxonomy (NCBI): domain Eukaryota; kingdom Metazoa; phylum Chordata; class Actinopteri; order Atheriniformes; family Atherinidae; genus Leptatherina; species Leptatherina wallacei. The sequence goes on along the minus strand of JAOXYM010000003.1, from coordinate 32,842,146 downwards.
CAAAAAAACACCTAGATATGCTCTCATACACACACCCAACTTCACTGACTCATTTTCTTTATCACAAGCTCAAAAACAGGGCAGTGAATCCTATTAGATATAAGACAACAAAGAAGGGAAACGACCCATTGAGGAGGAAAAAACACATTCTTGCTCTCTTTCCTTTTGCATATTCCTTCATGATTCTGGCAAGACCGCTGGGAGATTGATGCATCTGTCTTTTTCATACCTTCCGTGACTGCTCAACGAGGTACCGCGCTCCATGAAGCTCGCCATATTCCTAAATGATGAATGTACGCCGGTGCGTCCACTGGGACAAGAGACGAATCTAATATCAGCTGAGAGAGGAGGTTGATATTGAACATCATCTGGAATTTTCCCTGCCCCGATATTGAAAATCTTTATTCTAATTGCATGAATGAATTGAATGTTCTGTTTTGATAAATCCACTCTGCCGCAGAGGGAATTGCAGAAATGAAGCATCACAGATTCGTTTGTTTACTGCATGTGTGAGTGTTTGTGTGCCCGTGAGTCATTTTCATACTCTTCTTCTGCCATTGTTGATTGCTTGTTTACTCAAGCAAGAACTCAGTTCACAATGTTAACACATTATATAAATGAAACTCTGACAAGATCTTCCACCCACATATTACAACCTATCAAATAATCATAAGAGGAACATTTTTCAAAATATCCGTCACCGTATGGAGGAATGGGAGACAACGTATCAGTATAGAAAACCATTTTTATTTCTCATAAGGCTGTCTTGTAATGTACTTATATCTACTGAGGGATAACTATGTTTCTCCATTGTGACTAATACTTTCTCTCTTTCATTTTGAATAAATCCTCTCTCTCTGTTATGTGAAAGGGAGATCTACATGAAAATTACTTTTGCCCACGACCACAGCCCGTGATGATGGTCAGAGTTCATCTGCTGTGAGTCCCGACTGTGTCTGAGTGGAAAAAGATTGCTGTTAGTGCTGCTTCTGTATGTGAGTCAGTTTTATACATTATTTTGTCATCTTTACAGAAACTGTAAGCATTTTCTGGCTCAACCAACAACATTGTTGAAAGACAAAAAAAACTTTTTTTTAATGATCCAGTTGGGACTTTTTCCAATGTGAGCATACACTGAAAAGCAGTCCAGTATACACTAACCTCTGGATTATGGTTAGGAGCTAATCACTATTCCTCTATGGAACTTAAGCTCCTAATAAAATGGTAAATATATTTTTCAGCCTCTTGAATCTGTCATCTTACAGTGTTTATGTATTTATATATGTGTTTATATACACAAATGATCTTACATAAAAAGAAAAGTAGTGCTCATGAATTTACATTGGGCATGCCCCACAGATTAAAGTCCAAAGGTCCATTATGGAGGATGAAGGTGAAGCCCAAAACTTGCATCATTATCTCACTGTGGGCCACTAATAGTCACAGATACTGAAAATCCAGTGTTTTTCCCAGCTAATTGTCCTCTCTGTTGTCAGAGCAATGGTGGGAGTCACATACAATTGCCTTCCACACAGAAACAACAGAATATGAGGGTAATTTCCCTCCGTTTTTGCCCTCAGTTCTGTGAATTCCACTTTCAGGTCTATGTAAGCTCCTAAACCGATTCACCTACAGGCAGCCCGGGAGAGATTGTCTTCAAATGTTTTAACAACCTCTAAATAAGCCCTGCTAAGCTGTCTCAGTTTTGGAGGAGAAGACAGACTGAGGGAAACAGAAAGAGAGTGGGTCGGAAACTGGCCACAGCTGTGTGGAGGAGAGTCACCAACATGGGGCTCATTGATCAAGCAGGGGATTAGTCTGGTTTCAAATCCTTGGCACCACGTGAGCAAAGCTGTTTTATCTGGGTGGATATCCTTTCTGTGGTCCCAGGTAAGCCAGTCAGCAGCCGTGGATGTAATAGTTTTAGTCCATTCGATGGAAAGAGAAAGGGTGCACGATGGGAAGAGTCTGGCGCTCAGCCCTGCAATGGGAGCTCTCTGTTAGGTTCTGGGATGAATCTGAAACACAGAGGAGGAAAAGGAGAGGAGAGAAAACACACACGCGCTTAGACAGAACAAAGGCATACAAATGTGCGAGAATTGGACCCCATGGAATTGCTTTGTTCACATGTTTCTAAAATAAGGGGACTCTTTTGAACTGCAGAGGTTTTGAACAACCCCGTCTCACCTCCTGGTTCACGGTGCTACTAAAAACAGACAGCTTGTCTGATGATGATGGAAACCAATGCTAAACACGGAGGTGTGTTATAGGTACATTACGATACATCTGTAAATCTCTTAGTACAAAAACACCCAGGTGTGTTTCCATGCTGTGTATGTCTGCTTCTTAAATGGACACTTTTACAGCCCTCACCTCTACTTCTCCTGCAACCATATTTGGACCTTAATGCCAAGCCAGCCAATCACAGTTACAGATTTTCCTCTGACCGGATAAAATGACTCAGATTTAGCTCAATTGGGGCCCCACATTGTGAGCTCTGTCACCCACTCTGCTTCAGCTTCAGTTGCAGACCTGAACACAACCTTGAGACTGCTATGGAATGTTCTGCTTTTCAGCATCTGCTCAATGAAAACTATTTGCAGCTGTTAGTGATGTTGAATTTACTATTGTCCCCGCTCTTCTTTAAAAAAAAAAAAATGCTTAGTGCACAAAATTATTAAAAATTCGAGCACATTTTCCAGTTATTTCATTACCTTAAGATAGAAAAAGTGAAGAAGTCCAAAGTTCATTGCACACTGTGCAACCAATTTGAAATCCCATAATCCTGTTCATCAAAGAAACGCAGTCATGACATTTCCAGCAGGCTTGGCAGGTGGTAGCCAGGTGTGCGGATTTGATTGTGGAAGGTGTTGTGTGGCGCTTCAGTATGTTGAACATCCTCCTGAGCAAGCTAAATGATTTTATTGACCATGTGTAGATTACTGTGTTCTAACATGGCTGTTATTTCAAGATTATACTTCAGAGAATGAGATGAGAAGCTGGAGATTATCTAATTTAGGAATCACAACTCTGAGCTGATGTTCCTTCACCATTTTTAACACATTTTTAAAAGTCATGATAGTAAAGTGGGTTCACTTTGAGTCCTCAGTTTATTTGTTAGTTATTTAGTGACTCAAAAACCTTTTCAAGCAAAGCTGCTTTGTGTAAACATTTTTTAAGCTAGGAACAATTTTTGGTGCACAATAGAGTCAAATAGTGAATCCAGAAAATGTACAATTTTTATAATTTTAAGACATCTACAAAATGCCTTTCCCGGTACCATTTATACCTGGTGTTAATATGCATTATGTGTTATACAACTTATTCTATCTAGATAGTGAAATGTATGTTAATGGAAGGCAGAAATGCAGAGCATCTGCATTTGCATTAGAGTGCATTTTCCCCTTTTGAAACCAGGTGTACATGCAGAAACATGACGTTAATACAACATGTAAATGTGACACAATATTTGTGTTTATCCTGATATATTTAAAAATGTCTTTTCTTTTTCTAGTACTAATATAAGAAAGGTGCAAAACAACACATACATGTTATGTTCTGAGAAGCCGATTAATATTAATATATTTGAATTTGAAGAAAAAATGCCAACATGTTAAAACAGTTGTCATATAAATGATCAGCAGGAAAACTGCAGTCCTGATGTGTTAGTCATGTCTGTTAAAGAACTTGCACCACAGCTGCTTTAAATAGCTGTTTAGAATTAACATTTTTCCTTCAGGTCTTGTCACAGCATCTCTCTTTGAAAAGATGCTCTATTTTCCCACCATGTTCCTTAAACACAGTAATCCTCTTGGCTCATCTGTCCAACATTTGCATCTGCATCATCTGTGCTGTCTGCCAACGCATCAAAATTACCTCTGCCAGGAGAAGAGCAGTAACAGGTTACACTATAGAGGTCTGCACTCTTTCTCAGACCCCCCAGAGGTTTGTTAGGAAGAGAAGAGGGGTTGTATGGAAATGTCATCATTTCAACCCACATGCATGTGTAAGTGTGACTAACAGTGTCCCTCTTGTCTTTTTTACTTCGCTTTAAATGAACAGTGCAGTAGGTAGCCGTAGCTTGCTCAAGGATTTTCTGCCGGTCCTCGCTTTGGTAGCAAATTAGCTGTCTGCATTCTAATTTGCTGACTGCATTAAACAGCGATTTACCCAGACCTGAGTTAGTAGGGTCCAAGGACAATTACCTTCGTAAAATAATTTAGAACAAACATAGCATGTCCTCTGCCCTCTCTCTTGCTTAGTGCTGAACAAATGAATCAGCTCAGAATCCTTCTCAATAGCAGCACTAAAGCGAAACCCTCTTAAAACAGAAGACTCCAGACAACAAAATACATCAAGATCCATTTTAATATAACAGTGACAATGAAAAGAAAGAAAGGAAAATGAATATAAATTAAGCTGTAGCACTTGGAATGAACTCCATCACTCAAAACCTGTATGAATATGTCATAAGGGAAACAATCAGTATGCACTGCATCTATAGTCTTCGTATATTAATCTTAGGCACACACTATGATAATGATTAGTGTATAAATTTCCATTTGTAGTCATGATGGTATTTTACAGGCCTGGAGGAGAAGCATGATCAAGCACAGAGGTGGAACTGATGATTCCTGGATGAGTTGAACCGTATCCAACACGGCCGTTTGGACTTCATTCTGATCAACTATACGGGATGTGGCCTCCTCATTTAGAAAAAATAAAAAACAGGATGGTGATGCATATGCTGACAGGTTACTTTTGCTCTCAGACTGTCTTCCTGTCACAGTGTGTTACTTGGCTAGAAAAAGTATAATCTACTCATTTAATAAAGGGACACATAGCTTTCTTAAAGGCAAGAAAATCACGTCAGACTACATTTAGGGAATAAAAGATGGTGGTGAATGAGGATTGATTTGCTTAACTTTGATGCTGTGTAGTCACTGACCTTAACAGTTACACCTGAGTGGAATTTCTGTCTCTCTGTACAGTTAAATCAGCTGTTGAACATGAACGATTGGTTCTGCTGCGTGAATGTGCTAAAAAAAATAAAAAGAGCATTAAAGCTCCTGATGACATCTGTATTAAATCCCTTTCTTCATGCTTGCAAAATATTTCTATTCATTCTTGCACAAAAAAACAAGGTTGTCAAATAACCATAATTCTTCTATTTCACTTTCTTAAAAATGGGAGAAGAGTGAGTAAAAGAAAAGATGTTTCTTTCCCAGCCGTTCTCATTCTGCCTGTCTTTCTTAAAGTGTATAATTGTTTTGGAGGGAGCAGAAATGGATTGATCTATTTAGCCAGTGGAGCGGGTAATGCAGATCTATGGTGGGCGAGTGTTTTGGAAGGTGCTCCCCAGCCTCACTTTCACTGTGACTTCCACAAACAAAAGGGCCTGCCTTGTCTGCTGATACAGAACAGGCAATGAAGGGCTCCCTCTCTGAAAGACAGAAAGAAAGAAAAGAAGAAACATGGGTGTCAGCCTCTGGCTTTCCTTTCGCTCCTTACTTTTCATGCCAATTTCCATGAAGGATGGAAATGAAGCCTTTATGAGGCTATAGGTATACTTGCCGCAATGTGTTTCAATGACAGTTTGCAGAGCAAAAAACAACCTCCAGGTGAAATGAAATCGTTGAAAATTTAAAAAAAAAAGAAAAAAGAAAAGGAAACAAAGCTGTATTTTGCGTTGTTGTTTTCAAGGTTTTGGATGGAACACATACAAATTTGGCAATTTGGCCTGAGAGGCAGGTGAATGAAGAATGCTGATTAAAAAGAGAGCAGAATGAAGGATAAAAGGCCTTTCATGTAGCCTGTGGGCTATGCTGTGTGCTGATAGCTCTTCAACAAGACCCTCAGAGGGGGATAAGGATATCAAGTGGCCTCTGATAAGACGCCACACATAGGGAGAGGGGCCTGCCCGGCAAGCTCACTTGTGTACAGGTTCAAACACGTAAAATGAATGTATGCATACACTTCTCGGAACACACACACACACACACACACACACACACACACACACACACACACACACACACACACACACACACACACACAC
>JAOXYM010000003.1:32725302-32771305 GCA_028567055.1 Leptatherina wallacei | reverse complement strand
TGTGTGTGTGTGTGTGTGTGTGTGTGTGTGTGTGTGTGTGTGTGTGTGTGTGTGTGTGTGTGTGTGTGTGTGTACTTGGGATTGTGTTTCCACCAACTTTCTGCCTGTGTGACTGGACACATTTCTGATGTGTGTGCATGTGCGTGCGTGTTTGCGTGTGCTGAATACATATTGACCAATGAAGTGTGATGAGAGGCGAACACAAGCAGCCCGGGGGAAGAGTGGATTAATCGAAGGGAGCTGGCAGACAGATTCCTTTTACAGTTTCAGACACTAACAGTCAGACAGCTGGTCGTCAGTTCAACTTTCTTAATATATTCCGTGAATATGTGCGTACTCTCCGTCATCCTCACACACCATAAAGACATAATGTGACGTCACCTTGGCTGCATTGCGATCAGTTTGCTGTTCCTCTGAATAAATAATGCTGTCAAAATGAATCCAGTAAAGCAATGTGACCACTAACTTGAAAGTAAAAGTTAATGCAGACTTTTTAAACAACTCGAGACTCCTGTCTTGAGGCAGAAAACCCAGTTTTCATATTTTTTCTTTCACTTCAGCAAACAGAGGAAAGTAAATTCTTTCCCGTCTCTCACATGCTGCTTTTTAGAGAAGAAACCCATTAGGCCAGGGACAAATAGTTGATGGGACAGGAAGGACTCAATAATTCAGCAGCCATTGTTTCCTCTGATGTGCACCTCGCTCTCAATTGACCTCTGCTCCTCTGTTGTTTCTCCTCTACCAAGCTGATGGATCTCTTCACTATGAAACAACTTTAGGAAGACTCCAAAGACCTTAGGAATATAAATAAAAGCATGGCTGCAGGCAGCAACTGTAGCGGCTGCATTATATATGAACACACATGCATGCATGTCGGCCAAAATGAAACAATGTTGACAGAAAAACACAGAGATAAGCACACAATCTCTGGACTTCTACATAAATCAACTCCTAACTGTTCATTAACAACGGGCGAGCTTCTGCCCCGCAGCTTTACTGTCACTCACTGATGAATTAATTACTTGAGCTCTGCTAGTCTCTTCACTGTGGCTACAGGGTTATCTACACCATACAGTGAACTTGCATGCATATGTGAACACACATAGATCCTAAGTGCTGTAACCCCAGTAGAAAAGTAATAATCAAGTAGTTTTCTCCACCATTAGAGACCTTGTTAAACTGTGAAGTGTGCTGTTGTAAACAGAACTCTGAGTACGTGTTAGCGGACTGCATTAAAATACTGGTAAGGTGGCTATTAACATGCACAACAATCCAACAGCTCACCTGAGGAATGGACTCTCAGTGGATGTGATGATGTGACAGGGCACTTGGAAATTACTCACATTTTCACACGTTTATCTAACAGCTTTAATTGCCCGTTGACAACTTTGACCAAATTAAACGCTGCCACACAAAATCAGCTCTAATTACGGGATGGATGATTTACGCTTGGAACATTTGGCCCTGGGCAGTAACGGAAAACAAGGACCTTCGGGGAGTTTAAGGCTGCATGTGATGTGCAGTGTGTTTTTGTTTTGTGCAATTTGCACGTTTCTTTAAGATCAAGGGCCAGATGCCAAAGGAAAGAAAATGAAAGAAAAGATTCTGATTTATATATCCATGTGTATGCATGTTACTCAATTTTAAATGTAAACAATCTTGACTATGCACACATAAACTAATCTTATTTCCACTCCCACAGGCCGGATGCAGACACTCTCTAATTAATACTTTGCATAAATGTTACTTGAACCACAAATAAATCGACATGACAATGAAAGCAGCAGAAAAGGAAAAAATAATAATTTTACAGAATTAAAAATTGTGACAGAAATTAATTCTATTTTACTTAGATTTTTTTTTAAATACAAATAAAACAGTAAAAACTGCTGAACTGAATATATCAGTGATGTGTTATGAACAAAAGATCTGATCTCTGTAGTGAACGAGAAAAGACAATTCCTGTCCAAATCTTTAGGAGGAGTAGGACTTTATTTTGATTTTGATGGACACGGCAGTGGTATGAGCTTAGGAAACTCTAGGTTCATACCACTATGTAAAGAAGACAGTAAGTGTAGTGGTACAGACCAGGTACACAGAGAAAGCTGGAAGCCAGATTTACATGACAAGTTTGTCAGAAAAACGTGGAGAAATTAGAGAATTTGAAATATCATAATGTTTGGACTTTGGTCTTTATCTACTTGATCTGTTTGGTCAAGTTCAGTTGTTGTTCAGTTGTTGGTGTAAAGGTTGATATAAATATTAACTAGAACTTTATTTTCTAATGAAAAAATGCACAAAAATAAGGCTCTTATGATGATTTTATATAATATATATATATATATATATATATACTGTATATATATAATTAACTGTAAATTCAGAACACTGAACCCTGCAGAGATAAAGCAGAAATTATTGGATTGCTGCAATACATTTTCAATGCCCATAAATACCAGTTTGTGTAGGAAAAGGTGCATGCATGTTTTTGTGTGTATGAATTGTTAATGTATCTGGCCCAAGAACTCTGTTCCTGTCTGGCTTACGGTGGGTGAAGCTGATGCTCCATTATGCAGTTTTTATGAAGAGATAAAGGCAGAAAACGGAGATGACCTGTGAAGTTCTACTTCAAGTTTTATGTAACTCTCTTCATCTCTTTGACAATGAAATCTTATCAACCAGTTGAGTGCAATCCAGCAGGGGGCTGGTGTAATTATTGCTTAGAGTAATTATTTTTTTTCTCCAGAAGGCCAAGACTAATCCATCATATTGATAGTCCTCATGGATTCCTATGGGGAGCAAATGTTGACTGAATATTTATAAGTTAAGTGTTCCTGAGTCATTCACTTTAAGTGTGTGAGATGATATTGCTTGCATCTTCAGTGACTTTTTTAGCTGCATCCTAAACAAACATACTCACAGTGTTTGGCTCACTGCTGGCTTTTTGTATCTTCACTCAATATATCATTGAAAAAAAGATTAAATAAAAGTTTCAGATCATTTTTGTTTCCTTCCTCGCATTCTGTGCTCAGACTCTTTGGGGATAATTTCAGGGATTATTTGAGACTCAGTAAACGAACCCTATCACAGGGTTGATGAAAGTTAAAAGTTAAAATCGCTTAAGTTCAGAGCTTGAAGCTGTATAGGATAACACAGACAAGTTTCTGCTCCTTTCTGGCCATAGCCAATTGGATTAGTAGAGCCAATGATAAATTAGAAAAGTGTAGCACCAGCATGTGTTGGGCAGATTAAATGGTATCTGCCTCACAGAGATGCAAAAAATGCAAACAACACACAAGAAAATGGAGGAAAAAAGGATGAAAGTTGCTGGCTGCCTCCTTTGTAGCTATAAGCCTCCATATGACCACTTGGCTCACAATACATAGCATGAAACTAGCTGGTTATGCTATCATGCAAAGATGATGCATGGTAGATGGAAACCCTGCTCTGCTCTCAAAGGCTGAACACCATGAGGAGAGGAAATTGCTGATGTCTGCAGACGGCATCTTAATTTCCAGCTACCACATTCCTCTCAGTTCCTGCGGGAACTATCGGCAGGACAGGGGTCAAATTCTGTGTCAGTGTTTCCCTAACTCTTAAATGTGCACATGAATAAAACCTATTATGATTGAATCAGAAGAGAGTGAACAGAGCGCTCTAACTGCACAATGCCAGTCTGCTCCATATGCTTCATCACACACACTGAATGCCTGCTGAATATTTATTTATAGAGATTATATCGCTGTGTTGTGCAAAATAAAAAAAAGAACACGAAAAGAGCTGCTTTGTGCTCATAGAATTCCAATAAACTTTGGACCAAGACGTTGTGAAAAAAATCTACATTTCTACCATCATAATAATCATTTCATCCAATGAAATATCACTCATGTAGGGATTTACATCACTGTTTTATATAATACAGCTTATAGATACGGCAACTTCCCAGTCTGGACACACACCTGCACCGCATCATCACCCACACATTCACCCGGATCTCTTCTGTTTTCTTCTGTACTGTAATTGGAAAGCCAGTGAAGGAGTTCAGGGAAACATGACCATGTAGTCGGGGGAAGACTTCCAGTCATAAGATATTAAAATGTATAACTTTCACTTTTTTTTTTCAGGCGGGGGGTGGGGGGTGGGGGGTGGTGGGGGGCAGTGAAGTGGGGTTATACCACACATGACAGTGAGGGAGGACACGGTCCTTCACACAGAGCCCTCTGGAGTCTTCCTACGTCTGTCCCGGACATTCATCTCGTGGGCATGCTAAAGTTTAACGTTGATGAAAACTGACTGACATCATGAGAAATTAATGTTACACATCAGCCAGAGTGCTCCAGCAGCTCACGGTGGAGGAATTCCGATCTTTAACTTTTTTTTTTTTTTTTTAAAGGTGAGGTGGTGTTGTTGGTTGACTGTTGTGTGCTTGCATGTGTAGGTGGATTGTAGTGGGTTTTATTCATTGATATGTGCAGACAAAGTTCTACTAGAAGCATTCTTAAAACATAGCTTGCTATGAAAGCATTTTTCCACATGATAATATTATCTACACTGTTTATTTGTTTATTTATTCTTTTAATGCATGGATTCATTAGTCATACTGGCCAAATCCAAGCTTCTGATCTCCATAGATTAATTAGTGTATAGACATCTCCACCTTCAGATCAACTCCTAACTTTGGTCTCATTATATGCCAACTCTTTAATTAGCCAAGATGCTTATTCTTCTAAGTTATTTTTACTGCCAAACACTTTTGTTTATCTCCTCGTTCATGCAACGTCAGCCAACACAGAACAAAAACAGTAAGAGGAGTTTGCTAAAGATGTGATGGGAACCTTAATGTGCTCCCTGCGTCTGGTTTTTGTTCAAATGGATCTCATTCCACTGAGGAATAGGCTAGAGCATTACAAGATATCTCGTTGAGCAACTTAGGCGCTGGACTTAATTACTGCGGCTAGCGAACTGCCCGACGTCAGCATTCAGCCGAAGAGATCTGAGGCTTGACTTCTTTGTTCTTCTGGCTAATTAGTATGTATCTATAATAGGAGTGGGAAACAAGTACTGTAAAAAAAATCATTACCATGAAGAGCAGAAATCTCAAAATAGGTGTATAATTTACACGTAGCTCCACTCTACACGGCCCTTATGTTGCAATGTCATGAACAGGGGACGATTTCTATCTTTATACTCACAACTACATGCTTGTCTTTGTTTTCAATGGTGGCTTCTTCAGTTTACCCCCTTGAAGTCTTGTATTAAAAAGCGGTGTTAACCCCGTATTTTCCTAAATAATGCATGCCCTATTTTCTGGTGTGGCAGCTGGTGAGACAAGAGGGTGGGGATTCCTATCTCCTCTACCCTTTGTGTACCTACCTGCGTATTACTTGATAATTTGTTGTTTTTCTTCCATGCTATCTAAAGCAGGGCGGGGCAGCGGTGTAGGAGGGAAGCTTGTAGGGGTGGGTGGTAAGTCGGAAAAAAGCTGCTGGGACAATTTATCATTCTGTTGCTCCCTTGTCAAGTCAAAACCCAAGACTGTTCTTCTCTACGCCGAAGAGCAGCGATAACAATAGGCAAACAGTAGAGCCATTTCTAACATCTGTATTTCACACACAATCCCCCGCTGACTGGAGTTTGAAAATTCCCCCTACAGCCCTTGACACAGCAAGCTGTCTGTCTCCTTCTTTTGGCGGCTTCAGCACACAAACATACACAGAGACGCACTCCAGGAGCCTGCACGTACACATCCCAGCAGAGGTACAGATAAACAGTTGAATAGATAAGGAGCCAACAAGATGAAATGCAGAAACAATTTGACTTGACACTCCAAGTGTGTGCATGTACTCCTACTACTCCCTCTCTCCTCCATCTCTACAAGAAGAGCATATTTTCTGTTGTTGTCTTTGTCAAGCTGTGGTGCTGTGAATAAATGCTTTTAGAAGTCAGATAAGTGATCAGGAGTAATTAGAGGTGGAGACAGGGAGATGGAGGGCATGATTTCTTCTTTAGTTGCATAGAAAAAAGAAATACAAACATTTTTTTTTTCATGGAGAGAGCAGAAAAATCATGACAGCATGAAAACATGTTCAAAGACATATTTCTATGACTTAAATGTCAAGACAAGCAGAAGCAGGACCCAGCATTGGAGGAAAAATACAACTTGTATGAATTCAAGTGTAATTTTTGCATTGTTTCCTCTGGGCATCAATTTGTGATTCACCTCACAAAATATGCCCGGAGACTTTTTATTTATTTTTTTCCTCCCACTTGCGCAAGAAAGTTTCTTATTGTGTTGGATAGTCTAGCACTGAAAGTCAACTTACTCATGTTAAAAGTGGTACATGGAAGGAAGAAATAAAAATCTCACTACAGGTTGGGATCCGACTGTTTTTCAGACAATAAGGAAAAAAAGTTCTGCTGTGGAGACTCGCAAAACAGGCCAAAATGTGAGTCTGCACACATTTTTTTCTTGGTTTTACAATCATATTTTTATCTTTAGCTCATGTAATAAAAGCCATGACCTCTTTTGTGAACGCTGCAATTAATCTAAATTATCTTGAATATGTGATTTATAGTTTTATTTCACGGAGCTACGCCAGACTATCAAGAAATTTATGTTTGGTTTGATTATTCATTTGTAGCAACAATGCTTTTTGGCAACAATTAAAGTCAACTTTATTATTAAAATATAAAAAAACAAAACAAGTTTTGACCAAAGTGCTGCACAAGCTATAAAAATAATGTAAATAACAACAACAACAATCATAAGAAAAAGACAACAAGAATGGCAAACAATGCCAACACTCAGTCTGGTTTCAAAGCAAGAGAATAAAAATGGGTCTTTAAGCGGGTTTTTTAAAATTTCAGCTGATTGTAAGGTTTTAATGTGGAGAGGGAGGCTGTTCAACAATTTGGGAATATCAATTGAAAAGACTCTGTCCCTTCTTTGCTTCAGCCTAGACCTTGGAACAGCAGGCAGGAACTGATCTTCACAGAGTGTGTCTGGGGAGTTTAGAGATCTGAGAGAGATAGGAGGGTATTTATCTGTTCAAAGACTTAAAAACAAACATTAGTATCTTAAATCAATTCTATAATGAACGGGGAGCCGGTGCAAGGAGGCTAACACAGGTGATATGTTCTCTCTTTCAGGTTCCAGTTAACAAACCAGACAGCAGTGTTTTGGACCAGCTGCAGCTGAGACAGAAGGGATTGAAGCACACCTGAGTACAGACTATTACAATAATTAACTCTGGATGAAATAAGAACATGGATAACCTTCTAAAATTAGAGAATGAAAGAAAAGGCTTGACCTCGAGAGAATTCTAAGCTGGAAGTGGCTGGCTCTCACCACAGAGTATATGTATTCATCAAATAAAAAAGAATTATAAAAATTAAAAAAATGAATAAAAAATTTAAAAAAATTTAAATTATATAAATTCGTTGGAAAACATGTTTATTTCCCTTTTAAATGTGCCACGTTGGTAAGGAAAATGCATTTATGGGATGAGCAGCAGAGATGAGTATGTGGGTGCCCTCCATGCAAGTTGCCAAATCTTACTATACTGTACTTTTCTTACTACAAATATTACTTGATGAAAATGAATCATCCACAATTTAATCCTAGTTCTATATATAATTCACTTTGACAAATACTAATACGTTTTTTTCCCCAATCATATTCATTGCATAATGATTGCACGGTCCAATATTGATCCTTAAACATTAATAATCATTATTACTATGAAATAAGTTGTGGCAGCTCAACAGAAAAACATCATTTATATCAACGAGCCAGGGCTAACAGCGTGGAATTCTTCACATACATCAGTAATGATGCATAGCAGTTGTACAGATCAACACTGATTTAAAAGTTAAAGGAGCACAGTTTTACTTCAGTATATCAATTTTACACTAATAGATATCTTTTGACATGTTGTATTTTTCATTCCACTCCATTAAGCTGACAATCTCAAACATCTCAATAATTATGATACATAATTATAGATAATTAGCAAATGATACGCCCAACCCCTAATATGTTGTGATTTTTTTCTGCATTAAATGCTGCTTACATGCAAACATATTCTGATGCTCCATGCATGATAAATGTCTTGTATGCATTATACATTCTTCTATGCCAGAATAAATGCACACATTTTTCAGTTTGAGAATTTTTAAGAATTTTTTTTTTTACTTTAAAACATATGGAATACTCTTTACTGCATTTGATCTCACACATATAAAATTCAACACATTGCATATACATCACTGTATTATTGATATATTTCTTGTAGGGTGCCCTGAGCATATTTCATCAAACCTACAGTAGAGACAACAAAGCAGAAACCTTGTGGTGCTTTGAGTCTACAATAGATCTGATCAGACAGATGTTTTGGCTAAAATATTCCCTCTTTAAAATTTTAATGAGGAACGATACTCACTGCACTTAGTGGCATCAGATCTGATCCATTAGGAAGCTACGGAGTCATCTACCTCTCTATCTCCATCTTCACTTCATTTTCTGTCCTCTTTCATCGTGTCATAGACACAGAAGCTCCTTTTCTTCTTCAACAGACCGTTTTCACAACAGCCAATTCTTTATTTATGTTTATTTCTTTACATATTTATATTTCTTCCACAGTTTCCAGCCTGCAAACACAACCTGAGGCAGTCTGGCTGACAAATGTCTTCTTTTTTTCCCCTCCCTGAAGTGAACGTGTGATACAAATATCCGTATTTATTTGCACAAGCTGAAGTTTCAATTATTAGCACATTCATGAGTTAAATAAGTATCCCCGACCCATGCAGAATGAGGGGCAGCAGACTTTATAATTACCGTTCAAGTTGGATCATTTGTGGTTTTCTTCATATGCTCATTACAAAGATGTTTTTTTATCGAGCAGGATGTGTTCGTACCATTTTAGTTCACACACAAGTTGTATTCACTTTCCTTCTTCATGTGCCATTGCACCACTGATTCCATAAATATTCATCATCAAATTAAAGCACGCTTCCAAACTTCCTTCAACTCATCTTCCACTTTTGTTTACATCCGCTTCTACTACAATGCCTGATTCTGAAGTCAAATAAACAAGCAGAGATTTCCACGTTACTTTGTGAAGTTGTCCCATCAAGTGAAGCCGGCGCGCTCTGCCAAACAGATGAACAACGCAAATGGTGGAAGTTTGTGCCAATTCGCATGATGAGAAAATGATACGCTGGGCAACGGCCCTGGTGTTGATGAAGAGAAATATGGAAAATGGTTTCTATATTTAGAACTCCCCCTGAGTATTCGATTGGAGGGAGATGGGGGGGGGTTTCGCTGCCTCAAACTTGTGTAGCTTTCTGAGGATGTGAGATGAAACACTGGTAGCGACTTTTTTTAAACATCATCACTTCTCAGGACTGAATCTGAATCTACATTTTTCAGAGTTGCTTGCTTGTCCTTAAGTGACACTGAACCAAACCAAAGAGATATATTGGGACATAAAATGAGAAAAAGAAGTGTATGGAACATGTAAAGCATCACTTTTTATTCCATAATGGATATAAGGTTCAGCACTTGGGTAAAGAGCACAGTTTCTCAAATGGGGGGATACACGTACCCCTTAGGGTACATAGAGACACTCGGAGGTATGTAAGAAAATTGAAGAATAAAAGAAATAGTGTTGATGTTAATGTAAGCTCATAAACTCAAATTCAGGTTCAGTTTAATTGATTTTTACACTTTCTGACTCATCCAAAATAAAATTGCATCACCTGTCAATCACCTGTCAATCACTTGTCAGTGATAACATTTAAAACGTGGTTAAAGGCAGTATTCATGTGTCCGTCCATGAAGTTCAACCTTCCCAATGTGAGGAGAACCTTGTAAATGACATCATGAAGCCAACACATCTCCAGTGGCATCTTACCACCATGCATGTCTGACATGTTGGTAAGCAGAGGAAAGCTCACAGGGGTTTCCAACTAATCAAGTACAAATACTTCATTACCTTAATCAAATAGAAATTTTAGGCATGTATACTTTAGTGATTATTTTTCAGCCGACATTTTACTTCTTCTCCTTAAATTTTCACGCAGTTATCTGAACTTTTTATATATATATATATATATATATGTATATAATTTAAATGTGTTCTTTAGTTACACATTTGAACAAATCAGGCACTGATGGCAGAGCACTGTTTATCTCTGTTTCCAACTAAAATATTTTGCATTGGTTTAGGGCAGGGGTGTCCAGCTCCGGTCCTCGAAGGCCAGAATCCTGCAGGTTTTCAATGTATCCCTGCTCCAACACGTGTGACTCAAATGAATGAGTCATTGTTCAGAGCTTCATAGGCTGTTGTATCCTTTTTAATTTGAGTCAGATGTGTTGAAGCAGGAATCATTGAAATCCTGCAGGACAACGGCCCTTGAGGACCGCCTTCGGACACCCCTGGTTTAGGAGTTAATTGGCTGAAAAATAATCCCACAAGATACAATGTTGTAAAAAGTTGTGGAAAACCCTTGGTGTAGAGCCCAGGAGCCAAGTCTTACTGTAAACGGGTCCTTTTAGTTGCATCAGGAAGAGATTACCTTTCAAGCCATCATCGGTGCAACTTGTCCTGCAGAGATTCTCCTCCAATCACTGCTGGAGAAAGTCATGCAGCCTGATTGTAACCTATACAAGTCCAGTTGCTCTATGTGTGTGCATGCATGCTGTATATGTGTATTTAGACAGAATACAGTGTCTGCTCTGCAGGAATACGGCTGTTGCCTCCACCTCTGATTAACTCAGTAGGGGTAAGGGCTGCATAGGGAGTGGGATGAAGAGGGCTCAGAGAGGAAAATAATAGTGGCTGGGGGAGTGGGTGGACAATTTGATGAGTGTGTGCACTATGTGTGTGTGAGGTGTCTGACTTGAATAATTCTCTTTGTTTCAGTGTGAAACAGAATAAAACCATCAATGTTTACAGAAATATCAATCTAAGCTAAGAAATATGAAGTAAAATGTTACATTTTCTTATTTTGCAGCATATTTCTCATAAGAATTCAACGGCTTTATACGACAGCAAGATTATTTTTGCAATCGTGCTTTTGATCTGTTCCAGTCTTCTTGCAGAGGCAAAGCATAATGGAGTGACTTGGACTTTATAAATATTTTCAGTTTCTCAGCCCGTGCAAAACTATCATTGCAGAACCTGGCATTTTCCATTACAGCATGACAGCCTCTCTCTGAAGTTTCAAAACACTGCCATGTATTCACTCAAGCCCTTTCGTCCTGAGCCTCATAATCATATATGAAAAAGCCAATGCTACAAGCTGAATAAAATACAATTAGCTTTTCAATAAGCCCTTCTCCCTTTGATTGCTGGGCCATATTAATGGGAGTCTAATGAAGAAATGCTTACAAGCTAAATAATCGTGGGCTTGTTCTTTAGTAAATTAAGTTATGATGTCATCAACAGCATGTCAAGACAGAGCTTATAACTTTGAGTATAACATGCAGCCCTCATACAAATCGAGAGCAAATTGAATACAGTGGACACTTCTTTTTTAGTTTACCACTAGACTAAGAGCACATAGCATGTCTCTAGAGGTCTTCAGTTCAGGTTCACTTCACACATTCTGTGTTGTCTGCACAGCACTCGCTGACATGGCCCTTCCCGCTCTCATTTGGAAAGACTTCAATGTATGCCTCTGCTTCTCAGTGTCCCTGCCCTCTCCTTGGCCCCCCGTCTCTTCCTGTTTCCTTGCATCAGCTCCATTTTTGTCTCACACCGTCTGTGAGAGCTCCAGTCACTCTCCTTCTCTAGCTCGAGCGGGGGAATCAATGAGTGACCGGGCCTCTTACTGTAATCACTGACCCATTCCCCAGCCACCATTTGGCCCCTGACCTCCCTTTCCTCAGTTCTGAGCAGAGAGCTTTATTTCTGCAGATCAAGGTCCATAAGGTCATAATGATTCTTGTTCACTTGGGTTACAGCCCCTGAACTGGCTTCATCTTCAGGAGTCATGACAAATTTTTCTTCTATTATTATCTGCTGCTCTGCCTTCCAAGTGTTGACATAACTTAGCCAAACTAGCCTGCTGAACATAAGGTTTGCAGCTAGAAAGATGGAAGCTGTGTCTCAATGCCTTCGTAGCATAAATGTCTTCTAATTGAACTCGAAGCTGTTCTTATGTAGATGAGTTCTCCATCCACTCATGACTGCCCTACACTTTGGATAGCTAAGCAGTTTCTGAAATAATATCATGTCATAAGCATCTAAGCTCCATGCTTCTGGGTGTTCTGATAAATCATTACTTAAGTACTCCAGATATCTGTCTCCATGGCAACCCTCAACCTCTAGCATTGAATTTGCCACACTGCATAGAGTATCATTGTATGTTTCTCAGCATCTAAGGGCAACAGTTATGACATACTTCCTTCATCTATATGGAGTCATTATTTCACACACACTCGCTGTGTGTCACAGGACATTACTCCGTACCTTGACACGGTAAATGCACATTGTACATATTATAAATATTACATATTGTAATGTAACAGTGTTATATGAAGAGAAAATTGACTCATTATCATTGTGTGTGTAATATATGATTTACAAACTAATTTGTGTGTAACTTTGATTAGTTTTATGTGTAAAACATGCATTTAAACTGTATAAACAATTTGTGTGCATAACTTTGGGTACTTGCAAATTTATGTTTAAATGCTTGCACAAATACCTAGAAATTACACGGACAAAAGACATGTACACATGCGCCAATTACAAAAATGCACAGAGATTCATGTTTTACACTCAAATGTTTTACTGTCTTACCTCATAAATCGAATAGTTTCGTGGTCAATGAGGCTTTTATGCGTACAAATCATTAAAAACGTATGCACAAATCACTTGGTACGCACAGACAAAACTGCATTCACACACAGATCAGTTTACAAGTGCTCAAGGGGTTTTGAGTCTCTTTCCACGCTTTGGAGAGCCTCACAGCTTCATGCGTAGATGGTGCGTGTAAGTGCGGGTGGAAAGTTGGGTCATCAGATGTTCTTTTCCCTTCAAAATAGAACATTTGAGCCAAACTGTGATTTCAGCTAAACCTTCTGATCATTTTTATGAAGTCTGTTCTCAGTCAGAAAGTAGCTGTTATATCTATATTATCATACATTTCTATGTTATTTTATATATCTAGATATTTGTGTTTGCATTTGAACATACATGTGCAAGTAACCAAGGTTACACACAAAATAGTTTATACAATTTATAAAGCATGTATTACACACACATAATGATATTGAGTGAATTTCCTCTGCATAGTTTTGGTTCAAATAGAAAATGAAGACTGTTTTGTCTGATATGTGCAGAAATCAGGTGGCAAACTTAAGATTTTATCAAAACAAATGTATTGTAATACAGACAGTTAAGAGGTGACTGCAGGTTCTCATCAAACCCTGCTGTCTTTAGATCATTCACTGAAAATCTATGTCGATAAGTCTCTATAACATGTGCAGTAATTCGTTAAATTATAGTTTGAATGGAGTTCCCCACAGATGTGATCAGTCATGTTTGCAATCTCATGTTGTCTGAATGTGAAGTGATGCAGCGCTTGATGAGTATTGTGTGTGAGCCTTAACTCTTCGGCACATTTACATACAGCTTATTACATATGACTTAATTCTTCTGAGTCTCCAAATATACTCAGGAAATGTGCTCTAAGAGAGAGTTGATTAAGTTAAAAGGTTCCACTGGATATGACTTAAAAATAAAAGGGCTCAAGCTTACTTGTTTACTGCACAGTTAGAGCCATTTTATTGGACTACTGTCCTTTTCCCAGTATACAATAAGAGGAGGGGAGCGGTTTACTGAAGTATCTGATTCGCGACATGCCCCCTTCGAGCTTCTTTGTATTCAGCTTTTTCTGGTTTATTTGTTATTCAACAGGAATTATTACAGACAAAAACATTTTAGCTGGAGGTAAATTGGCATCATGTTGAGAGGTTAATTATTCAATATTACAACGCAGTTGTTCTTGTTGCTTTTTTTTTTTTTATAAATCCAGTGCACACTTCCCCTTGTGGTTATTCTGTTGTCACCAGCTTATTTTTCCTTTTTCTTCTGCATAAATGCAAGAGAAATTCAACTCCCAATGCTACTATCTGGGCATGCAAATTAGACTTTGAAAGAACAAACTTAAAGTTTGGTTTCAGCTGAGCAAATATGTTTCTACCTTACATAAATCTAACTGCCACAACCATACTTTTTTAAACTATCATGTAAATGTGCTGGTATTTATCATATTGAGATAATAGTCAGTGTTCACATTATTTACACATTGAGAGATTTGCAACAGTAACTTCAGCATCAGAGCATCACGTCTAATTTATGATGGATCACACTGCATGTGGTGCTCAGTCTTGAAATCGAATGAAATAACAGTTTTGGTTTCAGTGTTGTTACCAGGCTTGTAAACAGCAAGCTGTGTTTAACTCCCTGTTGCCAACAAGCTGTTGTGTCCTTCAACATGAGTGACACCCTGCAGGGCCGCAGCTAGTCATTTGGAGCCCTACATTTAAAAAATGTATACATATATTACAAAATATAATTATGTGATGTTTGGGGTACATTGAGACAAATCTTTCATTTTTATCATTTACCACTAAATCAGCCCAATGGTGAAAAAGAAATTTTATTCTAAAATTTGCGAAGGGAGACTTTAAAAAAACCTGCAATATGCAGTAACACAGCCAACATAATGGACAAAAATGTCCACAATGATGCATAGTTTAATGTTCTCTTAGTGCTCTTAAAGTAGAGCTCCAGATGTAGCCCAAGACCAGTACAACCAGTATCACAAAATCCCCCCATATTACTGTAAGATGAGAAAATAAAAAAGAAACGAACAAAGCTATTTTTGCATTAACAATGCCACCAAACATTAAATAGATAAATAAACATAAAATGACCACAAAAATAATAATAAAAAAGGAAAGAAAGATCTGTGCAAAGTCATAGAACAGTTGTCTGTTGCAGCCCACAGCAGTCCTGTTAATAAATCCCCAACAACACTGGATCATACTTCCCTGTTCAGAAGGCTGGAAAGTTTGTAACTTTAGATATGGTGTGATTATGATAATGATTAATCATGAGCCTGATTTTTACAGTGCCCCCCCGGAACTTGGTGTCCTACGCATAGCGCACGATGCATCATGTCACCCCTGTGTCCACCAGCCCTTCACCCAAAGGTTAGACTGAGTTAAAGCTGCCATTTGTTACCACAGGACTAAAGTTCCATTTATTTTTCTTCACTTTCTTAATGCTTTCCATCGACCTTCATCCCATACCTCCCCTTCTATTGTATTCTTATAAATAAGTAATCATTTCAGGCCGCAGACAATGTTCTATGCTTTGCAGCACATGTGTTTTGTAGCATTTCTGGTTTAAAGAGTGCAACAAACAGCCAACACAATGTGAGGGAAATGTAGAGACTGGGTGCAGAAATGGAAGGCTAAAACCAGCCATTGTTTACTCTCCGAGGAGCCCAGCTTAGAGGTTGCATTAGGTGCTTAAAAAAGATTTTGTTTATCCTGGTGTGTAGTCAGTAAAGAATAAATAATGAATTAAACGATTCCTTTCTTCAGAGGTCCTGTGCTTTGAAGCTTGGTGGGCTTTGAAAAACTTTGGCATCAGAAGGGAGTTTTGCCAGGTAGCTGCCTAATTACACTTCCAAGGCCTGGCTGTCTCAAAGATTTTAGTTTTTAACAATCACAAAAGCTGCAGTCTGCCCTCTGAGGCATACATGTCCTTTCAAACATAATAGGAATTAATAACACTTTAGTTTGCCATAGCATTATTTCTATCTGAACCCATGGCTACACTTGCAGTGGAAACTCAGTGTTTTTGTTGAGGGTTCTGTGAGAAGGCAACGTTTCTGCTTCTTAACTGAGCATACAAATGAAGTTTAGATGTTGATAATCTGTCTGTGTGGAAGATCAGAAACAGGGTGCCCCAGCAGGGTGATTAAAGTTAATACCAAGACCAATGCTAACTTTATTGACACAAAGAGACATTTAATCAAATTTGGTATAACTAATTCTAAAAGTTTATAGACTGCATGCTCTTGAATTTCTACCCTTCATTTTCTTGTCATTTCTTGCTTTCATCAATTTTCTGTGTAAGCCTATCCAGAAATATTTAATATTTCTATAATTTGTTTCAGTTATTCAAAGCTCACATTATACTTGTCTCCAATCAGAATCAACTTAGCATAATGAAATCAGGAAATTCACAGCCTCCTCTCTGGATAATCTAGTTATTTTGTCTGTTTGGAAGTGGGAGGATAGTCAATGTGGCCACTACACTCACATAATTATGACATTCAGGCACAGTGGCCTGGTGTCTTCACTGATATATATCTCAATAAGAAATCATCACACCGCTTTTGAGAGGAAAATGTCAGGATGAATACACCAATTATGACTAATTGCATGCAACATTGTGCTACGGCACATGCCTTCGTAGTGTTAAAGTAAAGGGACAGTCCTGTGAGGTTTGCATAGACTAGAAATGGTTACAAAGAGGATGAAGTTCAAATGCAGTGACTGTAATGTGACGATAATCTGTTATAATTACATATGGATGAGTCATTATTTGTGTTTGCTCATCTCTTAGCGAACGGTACTTGTGAGGCAAAAGCAACTGGCACATTTAATGAGCTGGGAGGCACAGACAGAGAGCAACGCCGACTGAATGAGAGCAAGCTTTTTTCGAGGTTGCGGGGGGGGGGAAGATTTGCTGCACAGAAATGTTGCGTTTTGTACAGATGCAATCATCGGTATGCAAAAATGTACAACATTTTACATGATTATGCGTCTGTGGACAAACGCACCCACATTCAGACACGCATCTCACAAGAGAGAGCACAGCATGTCCACGAGCAAGCAAATGAACCAGCAAATATCAGAGATTGCACACATCAATGTTAAGTGTCTTTCTTAAGTAAGAAAAGCTAACTCACACCTCCAGGACCGAGTACAGCATCTCTAAACCGAGTATGAGCAGCAGTAGGAAAAAGAACCATCAAATGACACCTTGCAGCATCTTATTACTATGCTGGACATTCCATTAATGCTAACAAGGGTTCTTGACTTGCTCTTGACTTGCTCTCTTGTCTTAGTCAGGCTAATGTGAGTGATTGTGAGCATACCAGTGTGGGTGTGTTTAATGTCCTAGAAGTTAAGAGTAGTAGTGTAAACAAGAGCTGTTTCTATACGATACCTGATTTTATTGTCTCAGACACTGAGGCATTACTTCTCGCTTAAACTTATCTTGTTAATTCATCCTTTGCTGTCATTAGTTTGCAACAATGGCAAATGCAGTTTATGTTATAGCATCTAATCTTGAGTTTAAACTTTTATTATTTGGACAAAAGTATGTGTGTTGGATGACTTGTTTTCTCTTTCCCCACTTGTATCCCTATTCATCTCACACATTATATCCATCGCTCTTATTCTTTTTGCACTCACAGACTTCGTGGGTCTCCCCATCAGCCTCTGTACCACCAAGAGTTTGCTTGTTTAATCTATAATTTAAGAGCATTAGTCAGAAAGAGCCTATTAAGAAGAAAAAAATAGTCCCGACTGATCTTTCTTGCAAGTATGTGTGCGTGTGCGTGTGTGTGTGTGTGTGTGTGTGTGTGTGTGTGTGTGAGTGTGTGTGTGTGTGTGTGTGTTTTCTTTACAGGATAAGTCTGCTGTAATCTCTCAGCCTTTTCCGGAGGTGTTGGGTTAAGAAGGTTTGCAATGATTTGGCATTTCAGACAGAAGTAACAGGAGACATTAAAGCACTCACTAGAATGCTACAGCACATATTAAGTTTTGATTCCTTTAGAGTGAGTTGAACCAAGGAGCAGGGAGAGAAAATGTGTAGGAACTGTAGTGCTGTGAAAGAAGAGCTGCAGATCAAGGCCTTGCTGATTATCCCATTGTTCCGTTCGGATTTCTCATATCAAATGGATTTGCAACTTACATGCTCTTATATCTCATAATGAGAGTGAGAAAGCGTGAGTCTGTGAATGTGGGCAGTTTACATACGGGTAAGCGGCTAGGTAATATATTTGCTTTCATCTCTGAGGGGCCTTAGCAGCTCATATGTCTCCTCCATGATGGACAGGACCCAAGTGGTTTTCCCAGTGAGCCGCTGATCCCGTCACATCAACGTGAAATGTTGATAGTGCGGCAATCGGGAAGTCGAAGGCTGTTTGGTTGGGTGTTCCTTACAGGCACTTCTGCTCATTGATTTGTGCCATGGTTTTTAAGGGTTTGGATTTCCTAACGATTCACCTGCGGCTCTTTCCTCTTTGACCAGAAAGAGCTCACCCTTGGGATATTACCGTATGCTGTATTGGTCTTTCTGTTTGGCCTGGATCTATTGCAGTGATGTCCAGCCACGCTCAGACACTCTAGTATGTAGATCACTCTAGACCACACACCCGGATGCTATCTGACAGCCCCCCCCCCCCTTTTTTATTAACTAATGAAAAGATTCAGGCTAGTGTTGCAAAACAGCTAGGTTGCCTAATTCTGAATCGATTCTTGTCAATCACTCCACAACCCTTCGGGCTGTAAATAATACAAAAACATATACAATTAACTCCTATTTTTGTAGCCTCTTGCAGGCTTAGAGGTCCCCAGCTGAAAGGACTGCGTGTGATTATCTTTTAGAAAAGGCAGCAGCTGCTGGATGTGTCATTCACGTTGAAAGAGGAATTACGTGTCTGGGAGACGAGAGACTGATTGACACTGCCACAAGAAGCATCTGATAATTGTATTTGATTCCTTCAACAAACACAAAGAAAACAAGATTTTAAAATAAAATAAAAAAAAAGATTTTTTACGAAACAAAATTTTAAATAAAGAGCATGAACGAGAACTCCAAATTATGTGAGGTCCTTTAACAGTCACTGCCTACATTTTTTGGTGTTTTGTAGAAACCTGCGACCATGTCGAAACGTGCTACGTGCACTCGAGCAGGCTGAATTTATAAATGTATCTGTGCTACCCTAACAGAACAGAATATTGCATGCATTTTTCATACAATTCAGTTTTTGTGCTTTCAAAAATACTTAGTAAGTTTAAAGATCATTCATCTACATATTTGTGTGCCCTTTAGAAGTGTTCTCTAGAAAAAATGTCATGTCAAAAGGTCAAACTTTGAATAAATTAATAAATGAATAAAGGCAGGATGTCTCAACAGTATAAATGACTCATCAAAGAATGCTACTTTATATAGTATATGTATGCAGGTAGGATGATTGCATAGTGAAAATTAGTAAACGCAGACATTCACATATAATATAATAATAAAAGACTCAATAGTGTAAACAACTTATAATATACAATTTCTACAAATATAAATTTATAAAACTTCAGTTTTTTTCACAACACGGAAGTTTCACAACACAGAGGTTCAGCTCTGATGCTTCAACAGTATAAATTTACCCATCAAAGTACGCTACCTAATATATTTATGGTGTGATGACTCGACAGTGTTAATGACCTTGTAGTGTCTGATCATAAGCATTTATAAATCATATATAGTTTGTATCATTAACTTGGAACTAATCTAGTCTGTTTCAGTAGAAGAGCACAGGAACTAATCTATGGTCTGAGCAGAGCACACGATGGCTTCTTTATGCCACGTATGTAGAAGCCCCTATCTTGAGTAAATACAGATATGACTGAGGCTCTGTTTATCCAAGCATATATAAGCAGCGGCTACAAGTACATCAGTGGGATTTTCACATTGGCTCCTGGAGTCCTCACAGATTTCTGCAGATCTGTTTTGTCAACTGACTTCTTGTAATAAACCTTTTTTATTATAAAGTCGTTGTCCGGAGACCTTTTTTCTGCAAAGCCATCCACATCACCTGGTCCAGATACTTCAACCTCATCCAGGTATGAAGGTATAGGATGCCTCAATAGAATAAATTAATGATTAATAATAAATTATTTCTATTATTAAGCTTTTATAATAATGAAAAACTCAAAATAGTTTAAAAAATAGTTTAAATATAAGTCTACAATTTCTACGAATTCAAAACACACATATGAAATGAAAGTTCTTGATTAATTTACATGCAACAGCTGACGAAAATCTCATTACAGAGAGGAACATCTGTTAGACCTGGACTTGAGGGTAGCATGGATTTATGGGCGTGTCCTCACCACAGATTGAAATTAAGTTTTCACGATACGCGCATGCTTAGAAGGCATAGGACGTTTTGATGGGCAGGATGAAATGTTAGAACACTGGCACTACACCTACTTCACACATCGTTACCCACCAAGAATTACACACTATTATAAACCGGCAACGCTCTTTGGCAACGGTGGGTGCAGTGCTAATCTGAAATGGCAGGTGGAGGTGAAACGAGAGAAGCTGCAGACACATTACGTGCATCACATGCTTTGTGTGCTTTTGATTACTTACATTACGAACTGTCAGCACAAAATTCCAACAGTAAAAATCTCACCTTTCTATATTATATCCACCTGCAATTAAAAAGCAACTTAGAACGTCAGCATTGTCGACATATTCATTTGAAAAGACGTGGCGTTGAAGCATCTGTCTACTTTTAGAAGATATCTGCACATCCTCAACGATCAAAAAAGCCATTCGGAAAGGTCAAGACCCCCCAAATGACCCAGATCACACCTCCTGCAGCTTTCAAGGGTAGGCTATTGCCCGGCAACAGTTTAGTTGGTTTGTTACAGGTTTTTCACAGCTAAGTTAAAACAGCTGGAATAAACTGAACTTTGAACTAATTCACAGAAGCATGAACCTGCTCAACACCAGTGGAAACGTTGTAGCTTTGCTACTGTTATCAGAGCCCTGTGATGCTCACACAAGCCCACCCTTCTTTAGTTACGC
This sequence comes from Leptatherina wallacei, assembly GCA_028567055.1. Lineage (NCBI taxonomy): Eukaryota > Metazoa > Chordata > Actinopteri > Atheriniformes > Atherinidae > Leptatherina > Leptatherina wallacei. The sequence goes on along the minus strand of JAOXYM010000003.1, from coordinate 32,750,390 downwards.
TCTGATGATGAAGTGTCAGCATGGATTATTTACTTCAAAGTAATCATGGCGGAGTACTTAAAAAAAAAATGAGAAAAGATTTTCCACAGAGAAATCATGCTGCATCGTGATATAGTCAAACCACTCTGTTGCCTGACATGACCTTAGAGCCTTTTTTTTTTTATCTTTGCACTATTAGCCGGGCAAAAGAGAGTCTGATATAAGTCTGTCTGGTTTTGTAATGACTTGTCGCTACAGGGACATGGGTTTGTTCATTGGAAATCTTAAACAAAGCACAAGGTCTTTTGGCCCTGTCTGATTTGGGAGTGGGGAGAGCTGGATTGGCTATTATCTCGCCAGGGCTGCTGCCGAGGAGCTTCAGGAGGCCACAACCAGACCTCAGGTGCGCCGTCTTACACAGAGGAAATTGAGCAAACAGTGGATAAGTGAGATAGAGGGCTGTCTCTCTCTGCAGGGCCGCATCACAGAACTATCCCTCACTATTAGGTTGCCACTCCTCTCCACTTCTTGTCTTTCCTTTCCACCCACCTCCAGCTTCGTCGCCTCAGCTATCACTGGTTAAGACATCCATCCAGATTAAATGTTTGGGAGTGAGAGACATCTTGTGAGACAGGTCCTTCACAATTTTTCTCTTTACACCACATTGAAGTGCATCTGCAGAGCTTACTTTGAATATGACACAGTGGCAAGGCTGAAGGTGGGAGGCAACAACATGATCAGCAGGATGCAGGATGAATAAGCAGACGATACTACAAAGAGCAGGGAGACACACTGCATTATAATGGTCTTCCAGCATCTACCCCAGCCACATAAAAATAAGTGAACCATATTGGAATCAGGACATACATAAACATGCACCTGATCCATGTAAGTAGGCAGTATAGCCGTACTCACCCAGGGGAGATGTCAGAGTAAGGGACATGGGATGAGGAGTGGCTTGTGGTGGTCATCACGGCTGTGCATGATCCTGCTGGAGCAGAGTTGTAGTGGCAGGCTCCAGATGTGGAAGGGCCCAAGGGCGTTGAGCACATGTCTCCACCCATAACAATCTACCTCCCCCAGAGTCAGCATAAAGACCAAGGGAGATGCTACATCTCCAAGGAAGAATTATATTTGGCAAAAATGATGGAAATGTTTGCTTTTATCTCCCTTTGGGGACAAAAACCGGACTGGACACCCACCCTGTTTCCTTTAAAAATTGGACCCAAAATGCAGGCCTTGTATTGTTTTAGGAAGCGCATACATAAGGACATAATAAAAATGTCTCCATGTTGCATCATGCTGGTGGCCAGCCAACAATTGCTTTTGTTCCGATGTTATAAAATGTTTCCCTGCGAGCTACTGTACCTTCTCTGTTTCTTCACCAGATTCTTTTACCCTCATTACAAGTAACAAAATGAAATGTATTTAAGACAACACTGTTGAAATCAATGGAAAAGCTTATTGTGTCTGGTTAAATGCATATCTAAAGGCCATTCAGCTCCCAATTCCCCAGATGAAGTAATTATACCATTACACTGTCTATCCTTGCATGCTAGCCATGTTTACTCGTACCGCCTGTGTTAGGGTGACCATACGATGAAAGTACTGGACAAGTGGAAGACGTCTTAGTCTGAAATGGCATGTGGTGTAATGAAATGCTCATTATAGTGGATGCAACCTCCACAGTTACAGCCGTGTCATATATCCTTTACCACTGTCTAACTCTGCAGTTACTACCATCAGAATCTTGCATCATTTATAACCACTGTCATGAGGGTCTTACATAATTTCTCATTGTCCCAAAATAAAATCATTTTCAGCAAAAGTTAGCCTGAATTTAAACCCATAGCTGCTTTTCTCCATTCCACTCTCCTTTTATGTCCATCTTTTGGTCCTCTTGTCTCTGTTTGTCTGCACAACACCACTGTCAGGATTTATTAACTCCTGGAAGTTGTTATGCCAATACTATACCGGATCAATCCTCATTAGTCATTGCTCAGGAAAGCTGCAGGCAGCTGGGAAAAAAGCAGCTCCTGTCACTGGAAAAGATATCTCAAGCCGGTCATTTCAATAGATTCTCACAGGGACTGACCTTTGTTGCAGTCAGTAAGGCTTGGAGGGAGGATTTAGGAGCCACTTGGCCCTGTCTTATTGAGTGATTCTTAGTAAAGCTTTAGTCTGAGAGTTCAGCAGCTCTTCTTTTCCAAAAAAAAAACACCTTTAGAAGCAATTGCATTGTGTAGTATGTACATGCACTATATACCTGCTCAGTTACAGCACAGAAGGATGTGTAAATGACTGATAATCAGTAATCTTCTGTATTTTTTCTATCCATAAGATACAAGGGGGGGTTCCAGCTGGGTTGATAATTCCTTATAAATCCTAAAGCAAAAGAGAGCGTGACTGAACATATACAAGTAAGACTAAGTATAGTATATGTCCTTGTATATTACTGTGTCGTGTCAAATCAGCCCATTTCTGTCGTGCTGAATTCGTGTTTGCTTGATTCCACTCCTCCGATGGCAACTCACCTGCAACAAAAGCCTCAGCAGCTTATCCCTCGTTGCATCTGTTCTATAAAGAGGGAGATTATGTTAAAGCTCATCTAAAGTACAAATGTATTCTCTCACGGCATGTAGACATGTCCTCACATTAAAGGCAATCAGCTCTATAAATTACACTAAAACAACAAATAAGTCGAGCTCTGCAGTTTATTTCCTCACCCATTATTGCGAAAGGACACCCAGCTGATCCTGCAGATGAGACAGTTATGCCCCCTCCGGTGCATGTATGAGAAAGTTAAAGGCAGAGTTAGATAGAGGAAAGGGACATCTGAAACAGCCAATTTCTTCCCGCTGCGAATTCTCCGGTATGTTAATATTAATGTTGCCATCGTTTAAAGTGCTATTGAATGAAAAGGAGGTAGGTGAAGGATGGGGGGGATTGAGAAAAGCAGCAGATAAAGAGGCAAGAGTAAGAAGCTCATTTTCTTTTCATTTAGTCCCAAGTGGTGATTTTGCAGCTCCAATCGATGCTAGGTGATAAATAAATAAAACAAACGTAATGTGAATCAGTTTCTTTCAGATGAGCACACATTAAAACTAAGCCTGTCTATATGTCGGCGTGAGGAGAGAAAGGGAGGAAATTCACTGGACCTGATAATGGAGGGTTTATCACAGCATATAAAGCAATTCCATGCTTCCTGTCTGCTGAAGCTGATATTTTGTAAGGTGTCACTGAGAGTCTGCAGCAGTTTTTCTAAAAAAAAAAAAAAACACATCATGATTCAGTGTTGGTGGGAATAGGAAAAAAAAACAAAACAAAACAAAAAAAAAACCACATTCCCTGGGAGAGCATGTGGTTTATGAATACTATTTACTGACATAATGATCCCTCAGCTCTCGCATGCAGCAAAGCTGAAATGTGTGATGAGGTAGAGGAAAACTTGATTTCCATCTCATGCTCCACACTTGTCTTGTGCTTACTGTTTCCTCCTTAACCAAGCCGATAGGAGAGGCAGAGTGCAAGTATCAGAATACAATTTATGAATCATTAAGAGAAGCCGGGCATTAATATTTCATAGCCCTTAGACCACCAACAAGTGCTGGAGTGGATTCAGCAAACAGGCGTGTGCACTCACATACACACAAGTGTGCCGGCGGCGCAGCGCGATCCACAATTATGCGGCACATGATGAAGTCGTGCACAACCGCACCCTGTACCGCAATGTAAATACACATATGCTTACCCTCACCCACACACGCTCATACGTGCACACATGCATACAATAAACACAGACCCTCTGGAGAAATTTTAATTGCTGTCTGTTGGAGGTGATGCAGTGAGGAATCAGAAATCAAGCCTCCAGCAAAGTCTTCCATACTCTCTTCTTCTCGTTGGCTTCTCCTCCAAAATACTCCCTCCTCTCTCACCTCAACCCTTGAGCGTAATTACTCCTCTATCTACAGACAGAGTATTGGTTTCCTCTAACTAAAGAGCAGCAGGCTCCTGCTTCCTCCTATCACTCTAGACCTTAGCTCGGTCGCCTCTCCTAATCATCCACTAAAAGCCTGGAACTATATCAAAGGGGATTTGTGTGTGAGTTCAAGTGTGTGTGGTGGCTTTTTGTGCATATACACGCACATGTATGAGTGTTTTTTTGTTTTTTTGGGGGGGTGGGCTGTGCACTCATTTGTTTATGGGTGTGTGCGTGCATGCACACACCCCAACACCCCTCATACACTGGGTATTGTGCTTTAGATCAAAGCCATAAACCCCTCTGGGCTTGACACACTCTACCACGGCTGCTGCAGTGTTGAATCCGAGCTGCAGTAATTCTGCTGATACTGTATGCTGCTATTAGAAAAAAAAAAAATCTCGAGTGGGGGAGTGAGCTTTTTTTTCATACAAGGGGGATCACAGAAGTCTCTCATTGTTCTGTGGAGGTAGAGAACGGACGTGTGTGTTGATGGGAAAGGAGAGCGAGTCGGGCCAGCTGGGGAAAAGAAAGTGATATGTGCTCAGTTATAGATCTCACCTCTTGAACTCTTTTCCTGAAACATTCCCTTGGGTAGCGGGGACGTCAGGATTTCTAGAGGCTGGATAGACCAGGTCACTGAAAGCATTGCTGATGGTAACACGGAAAAAAAAAAAAAAGAAAGAAAATGGGAAAAACGTGAACAGCTACAGCATATATGATCTGCAGGGAATACAGTAGACAATGCTGAACAGAATGTCCAACAAGAGCCCCAGATTCAGATTCCAAGAGGAAAGTGTGAATTGTTTTGCTTTCTTTTTGAGTGTTACACCCCATCTTCATGTTTGAAGATGAAAAACAGCTCTTACTGTCTTTAACAGGGGATGAACAAGGGTTAGATGGGGACTGCATTAGATGAATTTTCTCTTCTCTTGGCCAGTAGCTGAACGTCTGCAGTGCTGAAAATCTCAGAACATCAAGGATTTGCATTTGAGGAGATAAAAGATGACCTTCTATTTTGGTCTCCTCTCTCAAGAGGTAGACATGGAAGACAGGAGAGATGACTAAATCAGGAAAAGAGGGTCTTTAAAGTCGTGAGTCCGGCCACACAGGTGCTTTGTTTCTTATTCTGTGGTTCCTTCATTCATTTTCCTTCCATCTTTTGTCTTTTTAGCCACAGGAGAGCCGGAGCTTTTGGAGTAGAGAAGGAGGACTTTTGGCATGGGTCTCTGCGGGGGTGCATGTATAGAAAGAGAAATGCCTCTCTAAATCAATCTCTCAGTCTCGATTTCTCTTTTCTTCCTTAACACTCCCAGGCTTTAGCATGGAAGGCTGTTGAATAATGGAGCGAAGCGTGACCTTTGCAGTGCAGGTTCAGGCCCGGCTCTGAGATCCTTCTGATCTGATGATCGCTTTTGATCCAAACTCGCACTGGAGCGCCAAGATACCTCCAGAAGCCAAGAGGCTCTGATACACAATAATTTATAGAACTTGCCACTCTGATTCCAAAAATGACAGTATCTATTACAAAGTGACCCTCCCAGAAATCTCATCTAAAGTCACAGGAAGGTAAAAGGCAGAACTGAAAGGAGTTTTTGCTTAAGCTGTCAACACCAGCTATTCATAATACAACTTAGAACAACATTTGCTTGTTTTCTTTGCCTCTGAATCATTGGTGAAGAACTAATATGACAGCTTTGCACCTTTAAGTGAGGTGTGATAGCAGCAAAGTGTGAACAAAAACTAAAATATCGCACTTGTGTCTTTTCCTTTAGCACCCTGAGCCATATGATTTTACCTGGAGGTGTCAAAATCTCCTTCACGCTGGATAGAAAATTGACAAATAAATCCACCGGCTTAAAATAAGACCACAGTTGTGATTTGGCAATGATTTATATTTCTGTTCGGGTTTTGCTCCCCTCAATTAGTTTGCGTTGCCCTAGCCTTACCCTCTGCTTTGCATCACATAATCGACTTCTCAGTCAAAGCTCTCTCCTTTTTTGCACCGCGCACCTTCTCTCCTCCTTTTAGCCTGGGGGGGATCTCTCATGGGGAAGATTTCAATAACACCCTAACACTTCAGGGTAAGGGTGAGGGGAAGGGAAAAGTGCAAGACAGGAGACGATCGGAAAAAAGCAAAAAAGAAAAGGGCACACCTGCCTCGGTAACTCTGGTGGGAAGATGACACCCTGATTAAAACCTGATGTGGAGCCCAGAAACATTGATCACACGAAACACTCTTAACCTTGGCCACGGAGTCTCGAGATGAGGTAGATATTAAAGAACCATGAGGACTCATTCCCCTCTGTTATGTCAGGGCTGGGGAAAGTGAAGGTGTGAGAGAGGAAGACAGAGTATGTCGATGGATGGAAAAAAGACTAAGTGTTCCTGCCAAGCAGAGCGTGAAGTAAGGTGAGCAGAGCTGCATGCAAGAGAGCAGAGAAACAGCGAGGTGAGAAGAGGAGTCCCTCATTCCATCACTTTCAGAGAAGAACTCACTGATCTTAGACTTGATTCAGGTAACACACTTACCGGAACAAATCCAGCATAATGACGCCAAATACCAGGGTCACACGACTGTAATATCTAAGGGTTAGACTTGCTGAGCTTGTGTGTGAAAGCTTTTCCTGTATAGATTTGACAAGGATGATGCAGCAGTTGTAGGTGATGCACTGTTTGTGGTCCCAGACTGTAGGAAATGGACTGATGAGTCATTTTTGTGCAGATGGGCTCATTTTCTTCCACTCTTCCTACCATTTAAATGTCCACATGGAAGCAAAACAGACAGTGTGCCACTTGTGTTACCCTTCTTCACAAACGGTACTAAGCAATCCAGTGCGGTGAAGGAATGGTAATTTGACAGGAGAGAGCTGCACACACTGAGCTGCAAAAAAAACCCAAAAATACAACAATAAGGGGTGAAGAGGTTAAAAGTGTGTGCCTGAAATGGAAATTATGATGTAAATGTTCCATTTTAGAGGTTCTGATGCACCATACAGAAGAATCCTGGATGCTTTGATTTCATATATCATACTTATCGACAGATACCTGAACAGGCTTCTATCACAAATGGGATGAAAGTCCTAATGGAGTTGACAGAGTTCCCTGTAAGTGTTGCTGCCCCTGACCAAATGAGCGACAATTTACCACAGTTGTTGTTGCTGCTGCTGTTGAGCCCCGTGAGCTTTGTGATCATGTTGCAATGCAGGCAAACGGAGGGAGCAAATGGATTTCAGTAGAAAGGATAGTTCTTAGATCTCCACTCACAGCTGCAGCCACAGGCCACTGAGCATTGCTCTATGACAGACGCTCAACGCTATTGAAACATGTAATCTGTAATTTAAGTTTCAGTTGCACAAACACTGAAAATGCCTGCTGCGGTTTCCTGCCACCTCCCCCACCATCACATCACGAATCATAAAATGAAGCAAACTGCACAGGTTCAAAAGGTCAAAGAGAAAAAAATATGATACAGATAATACCGGAGACTTATGGAAATCTCTTGTTGGGATAAACTTTGTTGCTTAATAGTTCAGATATAACTGGGACTCCCTTCTTCCTGAGGAAGAAAGTTACACATGTTAACAAGCAGGTCTGCAGCCCTCGCCTTTTTATTCTGTGTGCCATATGCCGCCAATCCGTTGCTGCTTAGTCCATCCACTCCTTGAGTTAAGATCCTAGAGAGACAATTTGTGCAGTCCATTAAGGGCTGATGAATTGGATTTAGATCAGCAAACTGGTGTAAATGGAGGGTCTATACTCACAGGCTGACAGCCCTGACTTTCTACTCATTTGCGTAACTCTGTGAAAAACGATGGCTGGATGTTGGCTCCTGTTTGGAGCATGCAGTGCTGCAGCGTAGAGCCTCACTGTATTCACAGCATTAACACAATAGAGTCTTGGCAGTCAGCTGACTGACATCTGTGCTATGTTGTAAAAAAAAAAAAGAGGGTTACCCTGAGAGCTTTCGGCTTGTTGACAAGATAAAACAAGCTTTAATCTCATCAACGTGTAACCGAAGGTTGAGGTCTTAAGGAACCACGGAAGAGAAAGCTGGAATTGCTAAAGCGATCTTGTACATCCAGTGCACAGCTTTTATTGTACAATCCGAGATGAGGAAGAGCCTGGCACCAGCACGCGTTTGATCCGCTAGCATAACACGATGCTTTGAGTTTTAACATCGCAAGTGAGTGAAAAAGTGAAAACATATCTCTGTGTACAAACATGTAAGCGTTCATGTCTTACATCAACAGAAAGAAAAACAGCATTTTAAAAGCTTTTGATGACTTATTCAGCTACAGATTTCTCCAGATCACATGGCGGTAATTTATTAACAAGCCATGTCTTGAGGTCGAAATTCAAATTGTAATTCAAATTTAAAATTGAATTACAACCCCCTTTGTAAAGAGCTGGATGATAATAAATTAGACACGTGAGATGAATGCCAAGTTAATTCCCTCCTGGCTCTTAAAAGTGCAGTCCTGTCGTTAATTCATTTAAACAAAGCAACCTGTACATATTTAAATACAGCGTGTGTGTATGATACGGCTATAATTATCCGAGTTGTAAAGTAAAGCTGCTGGTGGAGAACTGCCAACAATATTCGTGGTTTTCTATAGAGTCCAATGAGGAACTCTTAATTATACAAAAAAACTAAAGTGAATTATGTTTTAAGGAGTTTTCATAAATATTTCTGCACTGGTTCACTGGCAGCATTTCTCATAAACACAAACCTTCTTTGAGTCATTGCATCTTCAGCTGAGAATATTGCTCATGGTAAGGCTATTTGAACCAGGCCCTTGAGTATTTGCTTCAGGACTAATTCTGCAAGCAGCCTCAACCATTCCTCTCTATGCACACATTTAGCACAATGCCTCTCACATAAATTAAAAATCACAGACATGAATATTGTATGTTATAACTAAGCACTGTATATGCAATCATGTGTCAGCATACTGGGAGGAAAAAAACTGTACAATAAATGGGAAATTAGGGAAACACTGGGTTTGATTTAAAATCAACCCTGTCTCATAAAGTATGAAATATAAAATTTTAACTTTATGCCCTTTTTCCACTCAAATGATTTTCTAATATAATGTGTAACTAACAAAGGCTGCTATGGCTTTCTGCATTAAGAAAACAAGCATGTTTAGAGGCGTTTCACTCAGGAAACAGAGGTTTGTGTTCCGTCTGGTAACATTATGCTTATAAAGTTCATGGCAGTTTGGTTTACGTTTGAGGTACTGCATGCTAACAAGGATTTCAAATATAATTTTTAGCATATATTTAAAGAAAAGATAGTAATCAAACAGTTTTAGATCCAGTATCCTTTGATGCAAGCATAGGTGGTCGTAAACATATCTTAAGTTTCATACTAGCCACTTCCTGCAAAAAGCACTGTTAAAGGATTATTTGATGCTGTCAAACATAGTGAACATCTGATACAATCACCTAAAAAGTGTCAGTAACTCTCTACCGGGGGTATTAAAAATTAATTTCTACACTTAGAATCTACTGATTCAAGGAGAACGTGGAAGCCACAGGGCAATTGACGGGATATTTATCACACTTACCCTGACAGGCCTAGAGCTTATCTTGTTACTTAACATTTGCTATACTTTATATCACACTAAAGTTTTTATCAACATTTGAAGGGAACATCTGCTTCGTGGCTGTAAGAGTGATTTCAAGCACATTCTGTGTTTTTTGGTCTTTATTTGACCACATGGATAGCGTAAAATCATGTGTAAGCAGTGAGGGCAAATCTGCACAGGGGGCCTGTTAAATGGCCTGCACCAAAACCCTGCAATGCTGTCAGCCACACAACGGGCGTAGGACTAATATCTCACATCGGGCGTGGATTAGTTTCTGTCTGCTGCTCGGGGTGAAATGTATAATCTCATATCTGAGAGGTGGGAGGGAGAGGAGGCGGAGGAAGGAGGGGATTCTAGCTATTAATGCTTAACCTTTTAAAAATGGATTTGCAAGTGTGACTAGATAAAGGGCTAAATGTGATCCTGAAAATATTTCCATCCTGTGACAAGTTACAAGGAGAGAAAGAGGAGAAGACAATCAGAGCCTTCGCTGTTAAATCAAACAGAATAAAGGGCTGCCCTTCATCTCATATCACATGATAAAAGAAAGCAGAAAAACACCATTTTATTTGTAAATATATATCTGCATGTATGCAAAGATGATGGGGTGGGTTGCATGAGTGCTGGGGAGAGCAGTGGTTGGTAATGCAGATAAACAGTGGTTTAAATGATGTGTTCATTTTGGTACCACAAGTCTGTGAGGGTAAAAGTCCAGGTATGCAGCCATAAAGAATTGCATCCGTCTTGAAGGGAGACACCTGCAACACCTTGCTGACATCGTCCAGAAGACAAGTCCATGGTGGAGATAACATAGACAGAATACCAAGCACCGACAACCAATTAAAAATGAACAAAATTCAAATTATATAACGCTTCAAGCAGTTGAGACTGCAGGCAATAAGAAGATATAATTACGTTAAAAGAAAATGCAACCTTTAGTAGTAGAGAGAATAACTGCATGTGAAGTTTCAAATTTGCATTAAAGTGGCTCTATGGAACTTTTGGACCTTAAAAAATATGTGTTACTGACTCTTTTGATGGCATAGTGACATTTATATACATTCCTAGAGCTGTTGTTGCCCTGCATCCGAGGCTGACAAACCGCACTTCAAAATGCTGTGTCTCTTTAAAGCTGAGTTTCCCTTTTGTGCATAATAATTTGTTAAAGCAACACTACATTTCTAACTTTTCATCACATTGCTAGGGTGGTCATTGCCCTGTAGTGTTCCACTACACTTTGCAACTTAATGCTCCAGCATCACTCGACAGCTGCATTTTGCTTTATGGCATCGTGTCACATGCTAGCAACTGGATATCAATACATTGGTAGTTTTGCATTCAGCAAAGAATACCTAATCAGAGGAAAGAAGGGGGAAAAAAACAGAGAAAGGGACAGAGCAAGCAACAAGACAAGAGTCAACTTATTGATGAAACATAACCGAGAAACAATACAACTGTTGTTGTATCTTTGTGTCAAATATGCAACCCATGGTTAAAAGTGATGTTTGTAGTTTAAAGTATATCGCATGAACCATCACCCCTGCATCCTCTTTCAGAGGACTTTGTGGCTTGTTAAAGAGAATAACTGAAAATAGCATCTCAGCTCATAATGTTTCCTATACGTAAATAGGTACGCTCATTTCAACCATTGTCAAATGTCCCTGCCTGCATACTCCACATGCATGCATTACATTGGCATGGTCGTTAGGTAATACATCTACTTTAGCAGGGATCACCAAATCCGGACCTCTTGGACAAGTGTCCTGCAGGTTTTCAGTGTGTCCCTGCCGCAACACACTCAACTCAAATTAAATGGAGCCAACAGCCCATGAAGTTCTGTACAATGACTCATTAATTTAAACCAGGCGTGTTGTAGCAGGGACACATTTAAAACCGGCAACACACTGGTCCAAGAAGTCCGGATTTGGTGATCCCTGCACCATAGCATCTCAGAATAGCATCTTCTGAGTTCTGACATCTGTTTGAATAGAAATGTAGCAAACATGCTGAAGGAGTTCATTCTGAGAAAGAGGCTTAAAAACAGGCAGAACAGCAGAGAACAATGGTCTGTGTGGCCCTTAAATACATTGCAGCTTCTTTTTCTTCTTCTCTGCTCCTTTTGTTGGTCAAACTTAAACTATACAGCAAAAAAACTTCCTTCCAACAAAATATCTGGTGGTAGCATTGAGAATATTGAGAGGTGGATGGACCAAAGGCTCCATCCATACACGTATATGAGTATCTAACATTGAGCATAAATAAGCCCTAATATCTGCATGTGCCTCCTACCATTTGTGGGGGGAAATGTTTTCATTGGAGCACTCTTTGAACAGTTTGAGCCCAGAACCTGTTTCACAGTTTGTAAGGGGATGGCATTAATACTTTTACATAACAGTTCATAAAAATGCTTGAAAAGAATACATGAAACATAAGATGTGTCCATGTGAGACAACAATGACAATACAACTGGCCCTCTGAGACAACAATGTAGCACCTGCGCCAACACAACCATGCAGCCTTTGGGCAAAAATGCTAAAGATTTCTACTGTCAGATTAGGAATAAAGTCCACTCAATATCAAGACTCAATATCAGCCTCTCTTTACTGATTCTCGCCCACCATTGCAACATCACTCCGATCAAATGAGTGCCATCTGTCTGGCCGAGGTTCAACAACAGCACCACAGCGTGCCGGCTGGATGCCTCAAATGGATACATCCTGGCCCGTTCGTTTGCATACACATGAGCTCATTCTCTTGTTCCACTCTTTCTCACACACACACACACACACACACACACTCACAAACAGGTGAATTCAGCCAAACATGCAAATGTCCTGAGGGGAAATGCTTTGAGATGGCAACCAGGATTTCATTTTGAATGAGATGATACAAGGAAATGATGATGGATGGCTAGTCTGCTTACTGAACAGAGATATGACATTGACTGTTCCAACACACTGTTGCCTCTTCCAGGTGGCAGAAAGGCCTGAGGAAGATCCATGCAACTACAGAAAGCATACATTTAATTCACTCTTGGGCTCTGCCTTACTAGCAATAGATTAGCAAGATTAGTTGACTATTACATTGTGTTACTTAAATATTTCACACTGTTATTGACATGAACGCAAAACTGTCTGTCTCTATTTGATCAGTATATCCTTCATGTACAGAACACTCCACTCCTAACATAGCATAATCCCTTCTTCCCATCTTGCTCATGAAAAGGCATATCAGACTATTCTGTCCCATGTGTAAAACACCTATTATAAATCTCCTTGCAGGCAGAGCTGAGACTCCTAACTTACAAGATCTGGGCTAATTTCTTATCCAATTTACCTCAGGATGAGATGGCGTGTTCACAAGAGCCTCTAAGACCTCACAATGAGCATGTTTTTCCTGCCCATACCATCAATAGCACTAACATGAGCACAGCGTAGCTCTGGGTAGTTAGTGAGAAAGGAGTGCCCACCTCTCCTGCAGTGGTGCTGGACATCATCAACAGTTTGGCTTTCATGTTCTCCAGCTCCAAAAAATCTCCTCACATGGATTCAGAGCTGAAGCAGAGCTCAAGTTAATTCCAGGCATGGCTTTTTCTTCTGTGGGGAGGCAGGTGAGACATTTATGGCCCAAACTGTTTGATAGCATCAGAATTGATAGGATGCAGCACACGACACCCTGCTATATCTGCTCTGCTTTTTTTGTAGGTGAATGTCTTTTCCCCCAACAGCAATAGCTAATATGGGGAATTCAAAAAGACATGGCATGCAGTCTACATCCAACCCAAGGTTTAATTCAACCGGGACAGACGTCCCTCGCATGCATTGCTTGTCCGTTACTGGTGGGGTTCGCTCCACATTTCTCTCTTTTCCTGTTTAATGTAGTGCATTTTAAAGCTAAATCGTGATCAATACAGTGATTTTGAAGAGACTGATCACTCTCTAGAGGCTGAAACAGTAATAAATAAAAAAATAAAAAAACATAGTAGGGTTGAAGTGTAAATGTTAAGTAATTTAAACTTGTACTCCAGTTCATCACTAGTTCATTTTTGGACATAAATTGCCTAATAAATGTTGCTAAAACGTAATCTTATACAATGTTCATCCATGGATTGATAAGAACTGAATAGAAAAACAAAAGGAAAAAAAAAACAGAGAAAACTGAATAGATTTTATCGATCTGATGAAGCTTCACATGAAATTTGAACATGAACTTAAAAATATAACATCGGGCTGATAAATGATCAGTTCTTTTAATTAACTGATCATGTTTTATATGTTTTATGTTCACTTCATTGATGACCTAGCCTCTATATTTTTTGTGATACTTTTATGGTGTGAAAACTTTAGATTAAATAGAATTTAGATTATTTGGTTTTTGCATCTACAGGCCTAACTACACTGAAACATTCATCAGTCTGATTCCAGTTTATTCTATTAGTCTAACCTGACTTGATTGTAACTACGGTAACAAACACATCAGACAGCTTGAGAGAATGTAGCCTTAGACAGGAGGAGCTGATGTCGTCGGGTGGTCGCTGGGACCGCAACACCATCCAGATGGTGGGATGGTGGTGGTGGGCAAGTCACCGCACATTTTCTCCTCTTGGTTTCCATTTTACCTCCTCTCTCCAGTTCTCTAACAAACAAAAAACTCTTTCTGCTGCCTTCCCCATTCTTCCAACTACAGCTGTTACTCCTACAGCTGTTAGCATTCTCCTCTATAGCCATGCCTCGCATCCTTTCAAATCAAATCAAGTCAAACTTTATTTGTATAGCACTTTTCATACAGATGCATCACAAAGTGCTTTACATAATGAAAACAGATATTAAAAAAAAGAAAAATAAGTATGAAACAACAAAGATCCCCTACACTTGTGCAGAAGGTCCTGGTAATTGGTCGGGATGTGCATATCGATACTTTAGAGTCAACACTTCAAACTTTTTTGAATATGTAGATACCACTCTCCTGAAACATGCTATTTGTTTTCAGAGAGTTTTAGGCAATAAAACTGCGTGCGAAGTCACAGTGTATTCCTTCTGTGTCACATGATTATGGCAGCCAATCAGATGTCATGATGAGGCTGCTACTGATGGTTTTGTTTTGACATTTTACTTGTTTAATGCAGGTAATTGCACATTATGTTTTATTATATTTATCATATAACTTTTAAATTGTATATTCCTTTATTTTCTGTTTAATAAATGTCAATAATCTCATCAATCTGTTGTTTAATTATTCAATCATTTCAAAAATATTTTTTTTATCTTATTTTGGTTTAATTTACAATTTTAAGAAAAAGAAGCATTTTTTTAAGTATTTATGTTTTTGAGTTTTTTCTCATTTTGATATTGTCCTTGCAATAAAGATATTAATGCACACTGTGCAATCAGGATTTTTTCTTTTAAGGGGCAAAAAAAGTATTTGTATTAATGAAGGTACCATAAACTGATGGTATCGTATTGACAGGTAAAATTTTGTTATCAACCATCCCTAGTATTTGGTGCTTTTCCTTTCGAAGGCCTGTTTACACCCCTCTTCCCAAGGGACTATAAGTTCTATGACGATGATTTTTTTTTTTTTGCCTCCTTTGTACTCACTAGAGTTCAGTATATACTGACAACAAAAATGAAACAGTCTCTCCAACGCCATCCCGCTTCATGATCAAACGAGACGAAACCCAAAATAATGAAAGAGTTGAGACTAATCAGCGTTGGGGCCAGTGTAGGTTGATACTTTGGGTTTTATCTTCGTCTACACAGAAACACAGCTGTTCCTTACGGCAGAGTGCAACTTAACACGCCGGTAAGGAAGACAATATGAACAATTTCACGGGCGACCACGTTTTCAACAAGCATACTTGATCTTTCATACTTTGGTTTAATTACAAAGCACTACTGAGACTGGAAGTGACCATTCCCTGTAAATCATCACCACCGCTTAGGGTTCTGTGTCTCTTTACATTAGCAGCACATAGAGTATTAATGAGAAAAGGATGCATGATGCCACTAGGCTGATTGGTACTTAATTAAGTGAAGGGCTCTAGATATCCATTAATTAGTCCAACAATATGTAAAGTTGTTTCAATGGTTTCTTTAGCCTTCACCTTCAGGCTTGTCAACCATGAGGAAAACAAACTTGTTTCTTAATTCTAGCTACTACGAAAGATAGAAAATAAACTCATCAATCTAAAGTATGTTTTTTTTTTCCTTTCTAGTTGTAAGCTTAGTTTAACCACTTGTTATATAATCTAGGCTGCAACAAATATAAATTCTGTGGTTTTTGCATCGACCCTGAAATTCCCTTGTGAAATTCTTCCAGGTAACCTCTCAAAAACGTGCAGCAGATACTTTATTCCCACATCTCTTTATCTTACTTTGAGGCATCACTGTTAACCGGAGCAGCAGTTACCTTCAAGACGGATTTGACATTGCAGAGTTTTGTCCCGTAAAGCAGCAGCGAGATAAGTGAGTAAAAGTGATGAGAGAGCATTTGATTAGAGCGCGCCATGCACTGTGAAATAACTGGATAATATAAATTACATGCAGAGAGGAGTAAATGGTGTAATACGCAGCTATTTTTCCTTTAAGAAAGGTCAACAAAAATGAAGCATGTTTGGCTGCAGGCTGCATGAAGCACTTCTAAGCTGCCAGTTTAGGGTTTAAACATGTGACAACAGTATTGCACCTCTGTGGGCACTACAGTTGACATGATACTTTTTCTGTTTGCACATCTCAACCTAACACACGGTGCTGTTATAGTACGGCACGCACACTCAAAACTCAGGAGATCGGAGCAATGCAAAAGAACAGAGACTTTTAAGCCCCTGATGGTTGGTTTACCTTCATTCTCTCCCTGTTTCTTTTTCTATATCCCCTCACTGATGCTCAGCATTCTAGTTAACTTGGCATTCATGTGCATTAAAAAGTTGACTCAGAGCTGAGCCAATGAGCTCTCCCTCTCAGAATGAACAAGGGATTTGGTTTTGCTCTCAGCAGATCTAAAGAAGAACAGTGTGGCATGTTATTTCACTGAAAAGAGAAGGAAAATCTCTGGCTCACTTAATATATATTAGCTTTTAGTATTACATTCCACCTCTGCTCCTGTTTTGCTGAATGCGGACCCTGCACAGAGCTGTTCTCATGTCTCAGAACAACTCCTCCTCTTCTCCTGCATACAATCAAAGCATCGGTCTTTGACTGAAGTGTGAATGAAACACAGGAATCTTTTGTAAGTGAGAAGCAGTCTGCTTGATGCAGAACGCCCAGCAGACATAGCTGCCAGTGTCTCAGCTCTCACATATGTCAAAGTCACCCAATTACTATCTTAGTCACCTATGACACATTACTATACCTCACCTGCTGTCTGGTAGCACAGCAGTATTTCTATATGGGCAACAGAGAAACCCCCTATACATTAAAAAAAGCAAATCAATTTTAGCCGGAGTCGCTGCTTCGTGCAGCGTGTTCGGGTGTCGAGGAGCTGCGTGATTGTTGTCAGGGCAGTCACACCAGACCGGGTCTCTGTGCTGCTGCATCTTGCTGTAGTGATGTTATTACAACTTTGGATGATTCGCATGAGAGGGCAGACAGCAGGATTTTTTTTTCTCTCCCCTCAGCTACTCAGCAAATGAGAAATGTCACCCACAGCTGCAGCTCGGGCGGGCTTGAGGGGTTACAGACTCAAAGAATGAATGTGCTTGTTGTAAAGACGTTAACAGCATATTCCATAACAATAAAGCAAAGTGTTATATTAATGTTTAGGTTAATATTAAACAGAATCCAGAGATTAAATGTGAAAATCTTTTAATAGCACAGCAAAAATCAATGTTTTGTTTTAAGTTAGCACCAGACCTAGCGGATGGCTTTTACCTGAGCTCACATGCCTTTATGTGGACTTTACAAACACATAGGAAATATGGTAAATGCATCAGCACAGTTCAAGCTCTCTTTATTTAGCGCTTTGCATTTTTTCAGGGCTAAAATCTTCATGGATAGGGAAAAGATGCCGTGATCAAAGACGGCATGTAAAAAAGTATTTTGTTTAATCACCTCAGCTCCAATAACATTCATATTCTGTACAAATGCGTGGCAATCCTTATACTTCTGTTGATGCCTTCAGGAAAAAAGGGTAAAAAAAAAAAAATCCTTTGAAAGGCCTTTAATCCCCATTTAAACTCAACCCACTAAACTTAGAGAAAGCAGGTCAAAAGGTCTGATTGTTGGGAAAGCTCTGTATCTCATAGCACTTAAACCTCTGGGATGTGAGATGAGGGAAAGAAAATCCCTGTCTGCCTGACTGCCTGGGGAGCAGAGTGATAGCTTCTTGCAAATACAGAGAGCAAACTTAAGGCGATGCAGCAAAGAAAACAGATATACAGCACGGGGCAGTTTGTGGGTGCAAAGATAAGGTCAGGATAAGACCCGAGGTAGATGAGCTGCAGAACTAACAGATAAACGAGCTGTCCGAAGCATGACTAACACAAAGAGCATACAGTAAAACAGAGGAAAGGGACAGCGTGTTAGAGACGACGCTCCTCTGGGTCATTAGGCTACAGACAGACACATGCAGGTACCACCTCATCCTTCATTCTCTCACTCTCCTGCCCAACAGGCACCAGGGCATTGAGCCATGTTCAGTGAGCCTGACATGTCCTGGAGATACTGTTGCAAATGAAGATACACTGCAGGGCCTGTGGAAACTAATTGTCCTGCTGCATTTTCAACAGACTGTCACCACTCTCTGCGTACAGTATTAGTGACTGGCATATTTAATACAAGATACACAATAGCAAGAGAACTCCACAACATGGTGCTCAAGGCAGATTAAAATAAGATTTCCTGTCTGTTGATTCAGGCATTTGGCTGTGTCCATATCATGTGTCGCTTTCTGTATAGCTGTGCTGTGACAAACATTTAGCTGTGACATCTCAACCTAACTTCCATTATTAGAGCGTCTGCTGTCAGATAGAGCCGTGATAAGACAATGCGCTGCTGTCTCGACACAGCAGCCGTATAGATTCCTCCAGACACATCAGACAAGACAAATAGACCTCGGCTAATGCTGACAGAGCATCCCCGGTGGAAAATTTAGACAGACATTCAATCATTTGTTTGACAAGTTAGGACATATTCAAGCAAGAGGATTTTTGTTTCCATAATTCCAAAACCCCATAATCCATTTTAGCCCTCTGTCAGGGCTTGACTGAGTGATTCACTGTGCCAAAGTGAGGAAGCGAGTCACCTTGGCCGCAAACTCAATCTACACGTCAATCTCATGTTGCAAGGAGCACAAGAGCCACTGTGAAGGAAGGTGCAAAGAATGTTTTAAGAATTCTATGAGTGTTTAAGGAAGAAATTTCCATGTCCACTCCATGGACCAAAGTCCAATATTCATTCATTCTGTTTTGGTCATCTGTGGCTGAGTGGAACATCTTGTTCTTTAGAAGTACATCATGTTCACTGGCTAACAAATATTGTCTGTATGCTTTTGGTGCTGGGAGAAGCGTCATGCACCGGAAAAACTGCTGCCTCTCAATGCTGAGACAACACTCTGAAAAGCCTGAGACTGAATCAAAACAGCATAGTTGCGAGCTAAATAAACTAGAGAAATAAGCTGAAAGACATCTTAAAGCTCTGTTGAGCAGAAGCAACTGCAGAGTCAGTTAATAACTTTCTTTCAAGGCTTGCTTTAAAGAAGAAATACAGATTTATAACTATAAATATTTAAGAGCATAAACTGCCCATGAAAAAGAAAAAAGAATATATAAAAAGAAAAGTTCAGACCAGAAGCAAAAGCTGTATTTTGCAGGCCATATCCTCACTGATTTCATATGCATCTGTGACAACGTAGCAGGAGTAAGCTGAACGAAAGGCAAACTGTCGTCAAATCCTCCCTTTTCCAGGCATAGATCCAGCTACAGTTAGATAACAAAAGCAATGATGATATCATGAGAGTAAAGCCCAATCCCTACCTTTTGTTTTTCAAGGATAAAGTGAGTCTTCCCTACTGGGTATCAAGGAGTATCAGCCATCTTGGCACCCAGAATACCCCCAAAAACCTTTTTTTAAGCACAAAATAAAAGGAGCATTTTACTTCAGCATAACAGCGGAGCACGGTCAAGAGAGGGATCACGCTGCAAAAACCGGCTATTTGACCAAGCCTTACCATCTTATTCAGCCCAAAATCCTTCTGATCTTGTTTTGACAGTCATGTACTTGGAAATGTGGGAAAGTGCCTTTTATTTCACTTTGTTTCTTAATCTTAAAATTGCACATCAAAAAACATGCATATCAAGTTAAATCTTCTGACTGAGCATCTATTTGAGATCATGGGGGGGAAAAAATACTTGGTAAGATTTTCTGAAATAAAAAAAATGTCTAGACCCTAGACAAGTGAGAATTATCTTAAAACATGTGATGAAAGACTCATTATTGAATAAAAACAGCCTCAAAACAGCCGGTTAATACTTCTTTTCAGTGTTTCTTTCTTACTTTGAGAGAAAATAAAACAAGAGACTCTAAAAAAGAATTTAAGAAATGATAGAGCAGTGGTGCAAGTGGGAAAGTTAAGGGCAGTGGTGCAGGTGGGCGGGCGGTTCATCCCCCACTTCAGCCTGGTTAGTCTCACCTTCGGTTAGTAGTATGAGTGTGTGCTGGTGGTCAGAGAGGTTGTTGACAGCGACTGCATGATGCTGCCCCTTAAACAGGGGCTTTGTTAGGTAAAAAAAAATCTTATAGCTGTTCTTGAATTAAGAATAATAATCTTGCTTTAAGATTTTTTCTCTCAAAGTGAGAAACAACACTGAAAAATAGCATTCAGGGGTTTGTTTTGAGGGTTTTTCTGTTAATAAGGGACTTGAAATAAATGTTTCACCACTTGTTTTCAGATATTTTTCATGTGTTTAAAGTCTAGATAGTTTTTCTTATTCTGGAGAAAATTACCAAGTGTAATTATCTTACTGCATGGAGCAATTACTTCTGATTATTATCAGAATTTTTCTCGATTTGTGTTTTTTTTCTCATGTTAAGACAGCAGATTTTTGCATTAGCAGGATTGGACCTATGAGTGTTCACTTTTCCTAAACTGTGACTAAAATAATGCACGTTTCATATCCCATTTACAGTAGAAGGCAACCCCATTTGATTGTCATTTGGGTAAATGAACTGCTCAGGCAAAGTGAACCCTATGTAAATGAATGGGTAACATTTGTCCCCCTGCAGTGGTTTTGCATGATATGGTTGAGCAGCTCTTTTGCATCACAATTACCTGGCAACTTTGCTCCATTAAAAGAAGCAAGCTGTTTAACTTGAGTGAGATGATCGTGTAGGGCTTGAAGAGCCCAGAGGTGGTAGGGAAGCTGCGTAAGGTTATGCAAATATAAAGATGGCAATGAAACATGGTAATGTCTTGTTTGGGGTAAATAAAATGGATGTGCTCAGAGCTGGCCCAAGGCCTAAGTGAACTAAGTGGCTGCTTGGGGCCCCCCACGCCACCAGGGGCCCCCAGCAAATGTGCTTGAAATGTCAAGATATCTTGATCAGTCATAAATATCATTGATTAATTTAGATACAAATGGTAATACACACGGAAACTTGATTTTATACTGTTTAATCATGGTTGTAAACCCTTTTATCATTGTCGTGACAAGAATAAAATTTTCATGCAGTGCACGCTCTAGAATATTTAAGGTTCACTAATGTAAGGACAAGAAAGTGGCCCTTTTGCACACTTTGTACCTCTGTTTCAAATTTTAAAAAGACAAGTCATTAAAATGGTTAAATTATTTACTCTAAATATACCCCCACCCCCATCAAATTCTGCTTGGGGCCCCATAAAGGCTCAGGCGAGCCCTGGATGCGCTGGTATAAATACATCTGCATGTATATTAATAAAATTACATCATGAAAATAGATCACAATATCACTAGAAGAAAAGTGTATTTCAAAGTACCAATGAGGCATTTTAAGATGCTCTCCACTGTGTGAATTGTCTGCTTTAAAACTCTTGACATTATTGAAAATAATAAGATGAAACTGTGTTCAGTAGCACCTGTTCACTCTGTCTGACGCAATTATCTGATATCAGGAAAGAGCGGGATTTGATCTGCCAGCTAATCACTCAAGTATGGAGAGAATGCACCGCAGCATATGCAGCTAATGGCTTCAAAAACAGAATACAGAAAAAAGCAATATGATCACATGCAGGCAAAAATCTATTTGCAAAGACAGAGTATGAAACACTGATTGACTCATTTATAGCTGATCTGATGCATCTGAAATACAGACACAGCTGGCAATAAATGTATCAGTAGGTAATGATTGGGAACAGCGGTGCATCTTTTACCATTGCACAGAGTAAAATGCATCTGCTGTGTAGAAAGAGAGGGCTTGAGAGGCATAGCAATCTAACATTGGTTGCTGGACTTGATAAGTGGTGAGTTCATTAGAAGCGTATCCAATAAGTAGAGATTAAGAACAGATACACAGTCTAGAGTTCCCAATTTAGACACACAAGTGAAGCTCTATTTTAAGTTAATATGTGATTGCATGTGAAGGAAAAAGTAAAAAGATGGTACACAGGCCACAGAAAGTACCATTTCAACCTCCACCCGGTTTCCTGTCTTGCTGGCCATAAAAGGCAGTGTAATAGGATTCCTGGGCTTTTCCAGTGGCTGCTTCTACTATCACACAGACATTTAAGTGCACTAATCCATGACAAATTGTCTCATCTGATCCATGACAAATCATCTAAGGGGCTGATAGAGACGAGGAGATGAGGGAGGGGTTTGGGTGGTGGGGGGCACCAGTGGATGAAGAGTCGGGGGAAGATATCTGGTGTGAGGAGAGCGCTGCTCTGCACCTGAACTATCAGGCAGTTATTGTCAGGTTTTTTCTTCACAGAGCTGCTTTCATTACCTTGAAGTGCATGCTGTGTGATAAAAAAAGAGATCGTACTGATGAGCTCTCCACCTAAACCCAGCATTTTCAAAGCAATTATAATCCCGCACGGAGGTAGATTACAGGATTTCTCTTTCTTTGTTGGCAAACTGCTGGATTTGTAGATGTCGTGTTCAGAAAATGAATATTTCTAATTAAATATGCAATGGAAATTTTAAAAAAAGTTGTAAGATAAGAACCAGAGAAGCAACTGATACAAATGTAACCTAAAATGAGATGAGTTAATAAAGCAAAGATACAACAAATAAACAAGACAAATAAAGATGAAATAAAACGTTGTTTATGTGATAAAAGCAGAGCGAAACAATTGAGTTTTTAGTTGGGATTGAAGGGTGGATGGTCTCAGGTATCTCAGATGTATTGTGGGAGAGTTCCAAACACTGGGGGACAACAGAAAAGGCCCTTTCCCCACCCAAGTTCTGTGTTTGGTCCTAGGGACAGTCTGGAGGTTGGTGTCAGTGGAGGGTAGAGGAGGGAGTGTAGGGGTGGAGCATGTCTTTTAGGTAAAAAGGGGCTTGGTTAATGAGTGCTTTGTGGGTAAGTAGGATAGGGGGTAGTATTGGATAGGGGTCCAGTGAAGGTTCTGGAGGACAGGGTTGATGTGGTCTCAGGAACGGAGGTAGATGAGGAGGCGGGCGGCAACGTTTTGAATTCAATGAAGTCTACTGAGGAGGTTAGTGGTACAGTTGTCTATGCTGGATGTGATGAAGGGTATGAGGGGAATGAGGGGCTTCAGGAAAAAAGAAAGAGGGATGGAGGCGGGTAATGTTTGTGAGATGGTGGAAGGATGTTTTTGTGACAAGTTTAATGTGTTGGGTGAAGGTGAGTTTAGCATCGAAGGTACTCAGAGGTTTCAGCAAAGGGCCAAGGTGACAGGGTGGAGTTGAAGGTGAGGGTATCAGGACCAATCATGACAATGTCGGATTAACTGGAGTTAAGTTTGAGAAAATAATTTTGTATCCAGAGACTGATATCAGAAAGAGTAGCATGGGCCTGAGGGCTGATAGATTTGGTGGATATGTATAGTTGGATAGCATTAGCATAGCAGTGGAGACCGCGACGATGAATGATCTGACCGAGGGGGAAGCAAAGTATAAAGAAATGAGGGGTGGCCCATGACTTTTACTTTTAATTCTGTCGCTTATATACAAGAATACAAACTGCATGCTTCATATTGCTGTATCTCCACATGAGCCATTGCTGAGCTATCAGATTTCTTTTCCATCTCCTTTACAAAAATGCCATGAAGGCAACATTTATTCAAGTGACTGTAATTTAATTGAATTTTCTTTCACCATCAATTCTAACACTAATTAGTCCCCACAGTTTAATGAGGATGTAAATAAAGCTGATTTAATTGCAAAACAAAAAGAGACCAGAGCGTCTGTGTGGAAAGACGGACATGTGGGCAGTGCAGATGGATCCGCCGCTTGTTCTTTAAAAGCTTTTCCACCTCCGACGGGAAGGATTACCACTCTGAATACAATTGTGAAGGAAAGAAAAAATTGCATGTTTCCTGCATTGTTTCTGCTGCTAACACTGAGCTATAGTATAATGAGGAGTCTGACAAGTATGGAAATGAGTTCCAAGTTGAAAAGTGAGGGTGAATTTAGTTTGAGTCAGTGAAGTTAATTTCTTAACACTCCCAAACACTGCTGAAATACAATTTCTGAACCAGCCATCCATTCAGTGATGGAAAAAAGAAAAATAATATAAGAATACTGTGAGTATGTATTGCTTTCAGACTTCAGTTTTGTCCTTGTTTTCTTAAAAAGACAGCTTTCTTAAATCAACTTCGTGTTTAGGTTTTAACACTCCGCATCTTTGATTTTTTTTCTGTGCAGAAAAAAATTCATCCTTAGATCTCAGCAGGGCTTCGATGGGTACATAAAGTTTAAAATCAACATGACAGTGTTTGAACAAGAAGTGTTTTTAGAACTGAGGATACATTTCTTAATTTACCCTCTGCAGCTGAACTTATGATCACACTGTTGCTCTCATTTGGCCAGATGATGCTTCTTGGTTAATCAAAGTAATTACATATTTTCTTCCACCTCAAAGCCTTTTTCAACGCTGAGAGAGCACATTATGGCACATTGAACAATGAGCTCATTAAGATGTATTCAAATCATCTGAGATTAGACTTTACAAGGCATTTCAAATTACTGGGCAAAAACATAACAGCAGAACAACTGCATTAGTTTTCAGTATTTTCAGCTAAACCATAACAACGCCTAACCCATTACAATTTAAATCATCACGTCTCTGGCTGCTATTCATGGTAGAATTGCACTTCATTTCAACTTTTGATTACATTATTCTTTTAAATGAACAGTTGGTTACTTGTTTAACTCATTGGCTGCCAGCCATATTTATAGCAGAGAGCTCCATACTGCCAGCGTTTGTGGAGCATTTGGGCTCATCTTTCAGGACTCACAGAATATAGAGTTCTAGGATTACAGAAACATGGAGGCTACCAAAAGAAAGTTTAGACTCTCTTCTGTAATATGAAAAAAAGTTTGTTTCTAGCATTTTCTGTTCTTTAGTAATCTGCAATAGAACATGGGGAAGTTGAAGCAA